>JBBPCW010000106.1:9736537-9750855 GCA_037974425.1 Phenacogrammus interruptus
CACACACACACACACACACACACACACACACACACACACACACACACACACACACACACACACACACACAGAGCTGAAGTGATCTGCCCTGCCCAGTCCTTTAACTGGAAGTGTCACTATATCTGACCCGTGGCTCATAAAGGGGGACACTGTCGCCATGGAAACCAAACAAGATTGCCCTTTAAGGCTGCTTTTCTGCCTGATATCACTCCTGACTAAAACAGCACACCAGTAATATGGCTCTCATACCAAGGACACCTTGACCAGCAGTTCCAGGCAGCACTTTAAGGGCTGGACCAGCTGTTGGATAAGACCAATAGTTCCCGTACGCTTGGGCCTTGAGCAAACAAAATCTTAGTGCTCAAACACTCAGCTGCCGTCAGATTATGATCGATGGTGGGAGAGTTATGGTGGAGTAATATGTGCTACAATAGCTGTTTCCGCACATAGTCGAAACGTACACTCTGTCATGAAACCCAGTTTAGCATGGGAAGAATTATGAGGGCAGATACTGAGAAACATAATTTCAAAACACTAAATCAGCCCAAATTCCAAAGCAAGCCCAATCAGTGCCTGACGCCAATCAGAAAGGCCAGACTAGCCCAGGCAGTTGATAAGAGTATCAGTGTGGGCAGACGGACAGTGCAGAGTGGTGACCTTCACAGAGGACTCGGCACAGAGTCCAGTGCATCAGTCATAAAGCCTAGTCAGCATGTAGCAAAACATTACTGTTATGACTCTGCAATGTGTGTTAATCTCATTAGCTAAAGCTGAGCTGAAACTCTTAACGGGGAATTCTGATCTGAAAATCTCCCCTTTCCTCCACCTTATTTTCATGAATCAATGAAAGTTTATGTCCTAGGTTAACAGGATGTATAAACTCCATTGATCTGTAATAGCTAGCTTGTACATTACAAAGGCACGCAACTGTTGCACACAAAAATTCAGCTAAAAACTAGAAGCTTGATGTTTAATGGAAAATCGAAATTCATTACAGATTTTAGGCAACAACTGAAAATGAAGAACTCATAAGGAGCAGAGAATGGAAAGTTGAATTTAGCAAAGCTTTGGTTCCAGGTAGACCCACAGACTGATGGTTTCTACTGGAAGAGACTAAGGCTGCATGGTTTAGGATCCATCTTGCAATGGAAATGCACTGGGAAACAAGCTAAACATTTTAAATACAATAAAAATGTGTTTTAGTTCAATATTACCCAGTGTTTTGTTTTGACCAAAATCACTTATTTTCTTGGATTTCATGAATTCCTTGATTTTTCAAACCCCTTCCAGAAACACTCTGCTGGAGCAGTGATTGGTCAGGATGCTCACAGCACGCAGTAAGAGTGATTAGAAGGCTTATTTGCTATACACTGTAAAAGAACATTACCCTAAATGTATTTCTGAGTGAAAATAAAGGCTGATTTATTGACTAAAGGCAATTAAAGGCAATATCATTGTTCCCAAGGCTAAAATTGTGATTAATGATTAAAATATATATACTGTGGAGCCCCTGAAAAGACTGTGAAAAAGATACTCATAGCAAATGAAAAATATGTGTGTGTGTGTGTGTGTGTGTGTGTGTGTGTGTGTGTGTGGACGTGAATGCCACATGCACTGTGATAAGAATAGAGCCCAAGAGACTGACCGTTAGGGGTGTCACAAGGCTGGAAGAATACTAAGTGCTGTATTGCTTGGCATAAACACCTTGGGGTGCCCACGTGGCAGCGTGCAGCATGCCCCTTCCAAAGAGCCTCTACCTACGTCAAAACGCAACTAACTCCCATAATCAGCTTCACTCATTAAGTATTTTTCATAATCTAAGTCTGAATGAGGCCAACACTTTATTCAAGGGGCTACATTTATAAAACATGTACAACATGTACTACATCAGCAAATATTTTGAGTCCAGTGTGAAAGTACATTGCATGCACTATGAATCATTGTGCAAACAGCCAGTAACCAACTCCTCTGCACAGTGCATTTACTCAGAAAGCATTCATCATATAAATATCAAGGCCACTGAACACTGTGTGATCCACTATGGCTGCACAATACATCCCCTGTTAATGGTTAGTCCAATACTGGCTTTTTAAGTACTTGCTTTAAGTAACTTGCTGTGAACATCCATGCATATCATAGATGTTCCAGAGGAGCTTCTGTGAGAGTCTGGATGAATCATAACATCCACATTTGATAAGATTTGGCTAATCTTTAAGAGTTCACATTCTTATATTTGAAATATCAAGATGGGTTGCAGAGATAAGAAATTGCAATCATGATATACTAGAATGTGATATTCTGTTCATATCATATAACCCTGTATATCTACCCTTTAAAAGGTCCTAAGCAGCTCTTAGATTGGATGTATGGTTTTAAGAATAACTTTGTCAGCATAGAACCTTAACAATAGAACCTTATCATTTACTAATTAAATACAACTTCTAGTGCACAGTTTTATTGTATTTGCTGAAAATAACATATTAGTAATATCTAACCCTTATATAGACTGCATTTTATGCTTTATGCTTTTAATTTTCTTTTCATGTTAATTTCACCAAATAAACAACAGCTGTGCATTTGAAGATGCTGTACTCTCTATAGATGATGTGCACTTAAAAATATATGTATGGAATGTGACCGGGGCACCCAAACAATGTCAGGTAATGGTTTTATTCCATAAAATCTTTGGCATTTAGGAGTAATTCTCAAAGCTAAGCACATGACTAAGAGAATTTTCATTGACTAAGACTTTTCCTGGAAACAGCAGAGCTGCTATCAAGTTTGAATCATGTAACAAACACAAAGGAGCTGGCTACAAATGAAATAGGTGCTAATACATTGTCTGTGTAAGAATGTGCGAGTGTGAGTGTGTGGTTGAGGCGACACAACAGGATACAGAAGTACGAACATTGTTCTCTTGGCATGACTAAATCTGAACAGTAAATAAACACATGCAGAGGGAAGTTTGGGACAATCACAGGGTTACGAGAGCAACTCTCATGGAAACAATTCAGCAAACACCAATTAGACTCGCCATCATTTACACCTATGCATGCTTTTCATTGTTAGCTCATCTCCTATGGGAAAAACAACCAATGCTATGTTTGTTTCCTACGAGCACTGGGACATTAACGGCGCTCTGATCTTGCAGCATTCCTTCCACAAGTCTTCACCATTCCTCATAGAAGTGATGATGCAGGCCGGGGCAGAGATGGAAAGCAGCTAAGATTTACTCTTAAGAATTCCAAAGGAACAAAAAGCATAAGCAAATGGAAAAATGCTGCCACAGCTGGCCTAGCTGGCTGGCAGAATAGCCTAAGTGGGTACTACGTCATTCACAGCAGTGATAATGGAACGAAATGACAAGTGTACAGGAAGTGAACTTCTCGGTAAATCACCCAGTGCATGCCTGCCTATCAGTAAGAAAAGCCCCGAACTCTGTAGACCTCCACAATTTCATTAACACAACAGGCTCAAACTGCCAGAGTACTGAAGTACTTTTTGGGATTCCACTTTATCTTGCGTTTCCAGTGGTCTTCCTTTATTTAAAGTTAATCAGTCTGGATGTATCATTTCAAAATGGTGTATACCCACCTGTAACATTTTTGCATATAACAAGCTTTTTATTAAAAAAAAAAAAAAAAAGTAAGGGGACTAATCATAATATTACATTACTTGCATGAGCAAGGTCCTCTCATAACAACACATTTAATGAAAAGATGAAAGTGGTCAATAATGCATTTTGGAACAAAACATTTCATATAGACCCCTTAAATAGCCAAGACCCACCAATAAGTACCCACTCATGAGTCCTGACTTTTAGATTTTGCATTGTTTCCAATGTCGTTATTGCATTATAAGCCCTAAGTGTAAATAACTGGGAACATTTTACTGAAGGGCTGCATTCTAAGGCTACAGAAATATGTATACACATCTATGTCAGGTTTCCTTACAGGCTTGTATGAGTGTAGTTTTGTGTAATGCTGCCCATTCCTATTAGAAATGTATTGGTTTAATATCTTTCTACTGTCTTCTGTGCCACACAAATACAGACAGTCCGAAGGCAAAAAGCCACGTCTCTGACACTGTGTCATCACAAAAAGACAACTTTTAGGAAGTATCCTACCAACATCCTCAAGGCTGAAGAATGTTCATGTAGAATTTGTTTCCCTTTATTTGAATGACTAATGTTACATGTAAGAGGAAGTTCAGGAGTTGATGACGAAGTCTTGAGCAGGTTTAGGTTTCAGTTGGAATTTGCTCCAGTGTGCAGCAGGAAGTAGTGCAAGATCATACCTGCGACCTTCCTTTTCATAGCAGCAGCAGGGAAAACACCTGCACTAACTCTATCAGGGCTTCACACATGAGCTGACACACACTGATATGAATGCACATTCACAAAAGCATACTTACACTTTCTCAGCAGCTGTAGGATATGAGGTAATACTCACAGAGCCACACCAACCAGTTCACTCTCTCACCTAAACGCTGCATCTCTTATGGCCCCTCTGCTTCACACGTGTCCTGGTCATTGCTCTGACTATGATAGTGTGTTCGGAAAGCCGCGCTGGGAAAGCGATCCATGTGCTACAAAGTGTGCATAATTAATAGTGTTTTCCCTGCAGTTTGTGCTGACAGTCTACAAACTGATCTTCCATGTAGATCTTTACACTTCCCATCACGAGCATGTCATCTTTAGCGGTTTGCTATGTTTACGATTACGGCATTTAGCAGACGCTCTTATCCAGAGCAAATTGGTTAAGCAATGGTTCAATTCAAAGCTGGCCAGAAAATCTAATCAAGAAGCAACCATACTGTTACAAATGGAATTTTGTGTACTTTTACGTCACTGATATCCATCCACAACAGCTCCGCGAAATCACATTATTAGAGGACAAGCAGATTAAACAGCAGATATATCTTCTTTGCTTCCTTAATGCTGCCTCTGAAAATATTATTAACAGAGAGATTTTATCTTGCTGCATAATCCCAGTTTGTCATTTCTGACATTACATGTAGAATGCAGTATATGTGATCTGATCTTGTTTGCATGCAGTTTGCTGATTCCCCGTCCTGTTCTGCAGATGATTCAAAGTCTGAACTGAAGCTACACATGGTCTAATAGGACTTACTCTAGGTAGACTGCTGGAGATAGTTTTTAAAAGAAGGCCCTAAACTTCTAAAAAAAAGGCCCTAAACGTCCAAAAGAAGGCCCCAGACGTCTAAAAGAAGCCATTACACTTCCAAAAGAAGGCCCTAAACTTGTAAATTTGGTCCCGAAACTTCTGAAAGAAGACCCTAAATTTGTTTCTCCTTTAAAATTCCCCAAAACTGAATTGCCATTCATTAAAACACAGGTAAGCTCATCCCACAGCGTGTGAGGGAAACACAAATGCACACACACATTCACACTCGCACTGAAAAACACCTCAGTGTTCCGGTGTATTCCAGCAGTAAGCGAAAAACAGGAAAAATCTGTGCTCTCCTTCCTGCCCACTGACCCTGTTTGTGTGACACACAGGAAGCAGTTTAGAGCAGACGAGGGGGGTCAGCGCTTCCCTCATTGTCTCCATCGCCTCGGTTACATCACCAGTCTGCCACAGACAGGAGGCGGCCCGTACGGCCGAGTGTGTGACTGCGTCTGAGGAGAGGATGTTTTTTGTGGGGGCATCGGGGATTCTCTTTTAAAAAATGGAATGTGGTAAGAGAAGAAAGAATGAAAGGAGGGATTAAGAGATCAAGAGATTGATCGCTTCCCTTCCTACTCACCATGTGCTCAAGACCTCATCAAACTCGGAAAGAGGCAGAAGCGTTCAATCTTAGATCCTCACACGAAAGCCTTAATGTTGTTACTTCCTCAAGTTCATTTGCATTTAAAAATAAATCTCAATGCTGCTGTTATTTTTTGTGTTACACAAACCAAAACTCATTTGAATCATTTCTCTTCTAGTGCCCAAGTTCTCAAAAAAGTCCTCGCACATAAAACACAGCCATTCACTGGTTATATCTTAAGGTTAGTCCAACTGAGTGGATGGTTTAGTGATTTAATGATTTTAGAATGTGATTAAACTAAAGTAAAGTGGCCCTTATAGACACATGTGAACACAAAGCAGCACAGAACACAATGCATTTAACCCATTCACCAAGTGAAGCAGCGGGCAGCCAGGAACACAGCGCCCGGGAAGCTGAGTGTGGGCACAGTACCTTGCTCAGGAGTACCTCAGTGGTGCCACTGATAGTCCTGGACTTCCGATCACAGGGGCAACTAATCACCAGGCCAACTTCCCCAAAAGGACATTTCATTAGAATGTCAACTTTTACACCAAATGTAGTCAAGTGATCAAGACACTTCTGGTGTCCAGTGTTATGAACCAAAAAAAATCACAAAATAATTATGTTATTCAAAAAGATCTTGGGCAAACCATTGTTTGATTAGCCTTGAGAAAATCCAAAATCCAAATTTCAGAGAAAAAAAAATGTGGAAAACAATTATCAATCAAATAATCAGAACTACAACAAAAGTACAGTAGCATTGGGCAATATATGATGATCCAGTCACAATACGTCATAATGTGGATTATGGATATCAGCTGTACTTCTAGACTGAACAAATGCCTGTTTCAGATGCGCTTGAATTTAAAGGCATTTCTTCAATACAGCACAAATGCTTAAAAATTTGTGGGAAAAAAAAATCATTACATACCACGTATCACAAAAATGCTTTGAAATGTCATTACATACCTTTTGCCATAGTACACACAACTAATGTACATTGTACAAATTTGTCTCTTTATTATTTTCATTTTAATCATGCTTAGATCTATCATGCTTAGATCTGGTAATTTCCTGGATATTCTCGGGAGATTAGAGGCTGAGCCAGCCTCAGTCAGACATCCTCTGATTTATCAGTTCGGATTTTTATTATTCCAGACTATACATGCTTTATTCTGACAACAGATTTTGTAAATCAATATATTCTTGAGTCTGGCTATAATTTTTAGCAATATTTTTGAAAAACCACACATCCCTACAATTTTCTGGAACACCCCCCACTCCCCAATAAAAAAAAACACTTATTAAAACACAAGTATTCTTAACACCAGCCAGTCTTATTTCATTTAGCTACAAAGCACTCCCACAGAGCATTTGAAGTTCTTTGCTTTCAGCAGTGATTTACTGGTTAAGTTGAGCCTGTTAATGGTCCACATTTTGCGTTTGAACACATGCATTTCATTTGTGTTGGTGTTTGAAAGCAGCCCTAGTAAAAGTGATGCATGGTGCATGATTGGAGACCAAAGACATACCAACTGTAATAAATAAATAAATAAATAAATAAATAAACAAACAAACAAACAAACAAACAAACAAACAAACAAATACTAGACGTGAATGGGCCAGCAGCGACATGCACACTGAGCTCATCAGAGTCACGCGCAATGTTAGATTGATCAAGCCTGACTGCCTTCAGGAAGTGAATATCTGTCCACCTGGGCTGAGAGGAAGTCAACAAAAGCCACATTCGAGCAGATTGACGTCAAACACAAACCAACACCTGACAGGAACACCTCCTGCCGAGTATACATCTCTTACTCGCTGTCTCTCATCAGCCTTTGTCTCTTTACTTCTCTCTTACATTTCTAATTCGCATCTGTATACTTAATTATAAAAACGACTACATTTACTTTTAACTGCTCTGTAATTTCATGGCATTCAAATGAGGCAGGGGGTACATTTAGAAAAAGAATTGTCATTAAGTGGGAAAGAAACAAAATGGCATTTACGGTTAAAACCAATTGATGCATCAGGGCTGGCATTTTGAATGGGCTTGTCAAAATCACAGGTGGGCCAAACCAGTTCAGTCTAAAAAACATCAACAATCTAAACTCTAATAGAACTTTAATATGCTCATAATTTTCTTTCTATTATTATTTTGAACAAGTCACACATTTTGCAAGTAATTTTTTGTTGTTTGAGTTGTTTGTTGTATGCCAGTGACAAAAGTGGGTGGGTCTTGGTACACGATTACAAAGCTACATCAGATTGCAGAACAAGTTCTCCATTCTTTGAATGCAACTCATGGATGAAGAAAAAGGGGATTTTCTTTCAATGTCATGTAAGATTTACAGTTCAGCAACTAGCATGTAGTACAGCCTTTCAACACTACGAAACCTGCATTCTGTAGATGTACACTCTGGTAAACTGCCATGTAACATGAAACAGATACACCAATATTTCTCAAGCGCTGATCCTTCCCTTCCCTCATTACCTCAATGAGTCAAGCACAGCCAAGGATTTCACAACTTCTGCAGCATTTGCTCTGTTTCAAAGAAACACTCCGATTTCTCTGTAGGACCCGGCTTCCACTGGTGCTGACGCTCTGCTTGCTGATGCCACATTCACAGCCACCCTCAAGGCCAGAGGAGGGGAATTTAGTTGAAATTTCCCAGCAATTTTCACATGGCAATGGCGTTCTGGTCAGACCTGATATGGTACTGCGTAGTCTGTTTGGCAGATGTGTGTCTGCCTTTTTGTGTGTGTGTGTGTGTGTGTGTGTGTGTGTGTGTGTGTGAATGTGGACGTATTCACGTCAGTGTGTGTGTTTGTGTCCAGAATTCCCTGTAGTCTTCTATAGCCCATTTACTGTAACTGCGGTGACATTAGGCAGTATTAAAGGAAGCGTGCGCACCCACATGCACCCAGCATGACCATTCGCCATTTCCTATGGTCTTCCAGAGCCCATATACAGTAAGTAGACTCAACAACATCAGATATGGGTAATATAGTGTGTGGTTTGTGTGTGTGGAAAGGCATGAGCATGAGGGCAATGAGTGCTTGCCATTTCCTGTGGGCTTCCATAGGCCTTATGCTAGACTCAACAACGGGTGGCATGTGTGTGGGGTGTTTGTGTGTGTGTGTGTGTGTGTGTGTGTGTGTGTGTGTGTGTATGCACACGTATTGCCAGGGCAATCACCAGAGGCCAGCATAAAGATGAGTGATGAAGGCGAGGTGCTGGGAGCGGTGTAGGCAGTCACGTAGTAAAGCATAGGGTAGCAGAGGACAGCTCTACTCCTCCAAGGCCACAGCAGTGCAGGGTTTTTAACATTAACACAAGTTTTTGTCAGGAAACTTACGTATAACAAAGATTCCTGCAGTTCTTTTAAAACTTCAACCATAACAGCAGCAAGGAAACAAAGCTGCGAATCCACCAGAATGCCACTATTCATGTAAAAAAAGCAAACTGAACAATTTTATACCTACATTATAGCCAATTAAACCGAATGTATAGTTATATAGTTATCTACAGAAATGAAGTTGAAGTTTGACAGCATATACAGGAAAAAAATGCCAAGACTTATCAGAAGTATCAAAGAACACTTAACAAGACTTGAATGCTAATGAAAATCAGATACAGTGATAAAGCTGCCTGTTTCCTTCGCTCACCTGCAATACTCAATGTATTTATCAGCAGGTCCATGTTGGAACTTGCGAATACAATACCCTGCAGAACAGACCTACAATCTATACTGTCTTTGCCTGCAATATTTTTAAGGAACACATCTAATAGAAATGACGTATTGAACAATATAACATGACCCAACATATTTTGCTACGTATAAATATTTTACCTCGGACAAAAGTCAACATTCGCTGCACTATACATGACTATTTTTAAATATACAATTGTGCAAAAGTATTACTATTTTATTTGAAAAATATAATCATTAAAATGACCATGGTGTAAAATGGATTGTTCAGTCCATTTACACCAGTTTAAGCAGTTCAGGTGCTTTACAGCAGAGGTTGTATGGAACTGTATATGCTGTCTTACCTGAGAGGCAGACTCTGGTGATGGGAGGCTGGGTGGTAGCAGGCGATCTCCTAAATGAACAGAAGGTAAAGCAGGTTCATACTCCAGTAGGGCTCATAATAAACAGACACATTTAACAACACAAGTGTGAGAGACTGTCTGTGAGTATGTTTTGATGAAAAAAAAAACCGGACACAATTCCAATTCAAATTCATAATGACAATGCAAACGTGTACTACAAATGATATGAATCGAGATATTTAATCTATATTCTGATATATCATTATTTAATATTCGTTCACACAACATTTGTTTGAATATTTTACATGCTGGTGCCCTATATCTTTTATCTGACATATAAGTCCCAGACATTTTGGGCTCAGTGTTTTCCAATGTTTCCAGAAGGAGAAGCCAGAGGCCGAGCTTGATTTGATCTTCATCTGGGCCAGTCTGGTCTGGGCGGGCTTGAGCAGAACCTAACAAAGCCTTTTAATAGAGCATTCTAATTGGTTTGACGTAGCTTGTGGTAATTCAAAGGAAAATCAGCCCTGTGCATAATAACAGTGTGGAACCACCTTTTCTCCCTCCAGTCATCAAGTCCAGGTGGGAAAATGTGTCACTGAGGGGCATCGAAGGACACACGGAAAGTCCTAAGCGTGCATTTGCTTTCCGGCTAACATTTAACGCCTTTAAACTGATGAAGTGTCAAGTGGAAAATGGGCTGAGGAAAATGTCAGAGTGTCTATGGATGCAGGACAGCATGCTACTCTAGCTCTTGATAATACTGCACTCTTGTGGTGCAACCAATAAACAACAACTGTTCGAGTTCAACAGATGGTACGTGAGGAATAAAATCATAAAAAATACGTTTTTAGGTCATAGATAAGTTCGCTTTTTTATTCTGTTCAAGAGGTATTTTGTATATTAGGCCAAAGACTTACTTGTTTGATGCACACTGTACATTAGTTAGGACAGTGAAATTGTTCCTCACACTTCGAAGGCTGGCAAGAACCTAAATAGGGGAAGACAGAAAGAAAGAAATTAATGGCATCTGAGTGTTTTGCATGAAATGAAACTCAGCAATTAGGCTGCATAGAAAGGAAGTGGCTCTTTTGGTGCTGAGTAATCACTGTAGTGCTCTTAAAATGACGTAAGAAGAAGTTTACCTGAGCAAAAGGTGTGACAATTAGGTCATCCCCATGCCTACGAACGAAACATGATATGATGTTATCCTCGGATCGGGCTTTGCTCAAAACAAAACCAAGTTATGCAACAGAGGTGATGTTACACTTTCAGTTCCAAGAGCTGACGAATGATAGCGGCCCCCTGTCAAGAATGGGCCGAAACAGAAGGTCAAGGACACTAAATGGCATACAAATATGCTAGAGATCCACCAAAATCCTGGGGGCCAAAAGTAATTTGGCTAATAAGACTTCAGTGGGAAATGTCCCATTACATAATGGCAGGCTGCCACTGCCAGCAGGAGCCATCATAAGAAATCAGGCCGCATTGAGGCAGGCTTGGGCACGCAGGCCCTTACTTACCCCCATTCAGCACCATGCACTCAACTGCCAATCAAGCCTTTTTATGCCTAATTTGTTTTACGCACTTTAGAAAAATGCTCATTTCTGTTAAAATGCTGATTACAGGGCTGCCATGTACAGTACAGGCCAAAGGTTTGGACACATTGGACTAAATGCAGGTTTATTAAAGGTTTTTCTTATCAAAAGCCTTCTGTTTAAACACACAAAATGTATTTATATACAGGAACTTATTCCCAAATATAAATGCAGCATTAAAGCCAACACAGTCTTATGCATATGTATCTTCTTCTGTCCTGAAAAGTATATTAGGTGGCTTCTAATGACAATGCTGAGAGTTTAAAAAAACAAACAAACAAAACACTTTTTGGTTACTGCACCTACTGTACACGCATTACATTACAGCACTGATATTTTTTTTGCTTTTTTAAATTGAAATAATTTGTAAATAGGATGATTACTGCATTAGTGATGTGCAAATGCAACCTGTAATCAGTGTCAGTCGATCAGGGCATTATTTATTAATCAATATCAGCTGCATTAAGCCTGATCCAAATCTGATCTATTATTGCTGTTTTTTACTTACATCATTGTTTCAGTGGTGACATAAACAGATATTGTCCACTGCTTAGGGCAGTGAGGCTCAATAACAGGCTGTTTAAATGAGGAGTGTAACTATTTTACAGTGAAAAATGAATGCAGTGCAAAGCCAGGTATGCTCAATGCTAATGTTCTGAATGTAGTTCAATTTGCTGCCTTTTCTCAAAACACAGTTAAATTAGCGATTCATAGAATGTGACAGCATTACTATTACACACTTAAACTACTAGGCTCCGTTTCCAGAACAGGGATTAAGCCTAGTCTTGGACTACCTTTTCCCACTCAATGGAAAATCTCTATTCACTACACAATTTAATCCAGGACTAGGCTCAAGCTCTGTCTGTTAAACTGACCTATAGGGCCGGTTTCCCGGACAGGGATTAAGCCTAGTCCTGGATTAAGTAGTTCTGTGAATGGAGATTTTCCATTGAAAAGGAAAGTGTAGTCCAGGACTAGGCTTAATTCCTGTCTGGGAAACCGACCCATAGTGTTTAAAGCTAAGAGAATGGGGTCGGCCTTTTTGCACATTAAACAATATGAAAGAATTGTGTTTAAGACTAAAAAGCAGTCATTTCAAAAAGATAAACTAAATATACTACATTCACCTTTATGCACTTAGCAGAAGTTCTTATCCAGAGGGATTTACAAGCACTTTACTGCCATCTACAGGTACAGTGTGTCAGAATATGTACATAATTTTTACTCAACTGCACTACATGTATGTGAACTGCGTAATATACAATATCATGAGAATAGCAGGTTTGACTCACAGCTCTGAGGCGATGGAGGAGTTGCGGGACATGGATTTGGGCGACAGGTCATAGTCGCTGTCTGAGCGGTAGAGGAAGGACTCTCGCCGCTGGTTGTGGCCGGGAAAGTTCGTGTGCAGGACCAGGCCGGAGCCGGGGGAGGCCTGGGGGTCCAGCGGACTGCAGCCTGCCGAAGGGCCATTCTCCACATCGAAACTGTAACAAGTACAACCAAACAGCAGCTTGAGAAGACAGAAATAAACAGTCCTACTTTATCTGCTGCGCTGTCAGTTACTACAAACATTTACAGCACGAGTGCTCAAGGCAGCCTTAGCAGAAGAGGATCCACTTAATATCCACTTTAGTGTTTACAAAACCAATTCAGTCACCTTTTAGTCTTTCCATGGAGTGCTAAATATAGACTCATTTGGTTAACAGACAGCTTTTATAGAGCTATTCTGGACGGCAGTTCCGTATGTGAGATTGTTATGAAAATTTGTTTGAAATATTCCAAAACTACTCCTGCACCATTAATATGCATTAAAGTTATTTTTTTCTTCTATGAAGTTACATGTTTTGACATACAAGGTTTCGTTATGAAACCCACAGCTGTACTACATCAGAAGTAGTTTATTTAGGTGTGCCACCTGAAAACATTCTGGTTGAAACACTGGTTGAAGAAACAAGTCCATTTTGCACATGCAAGCACAAAACATATATTTTAAGCATTTTTTGGACCAGTTCACATATTCACCAATAAGCCTCTTTATTAAGATAAGACAACCCTTTATTAATCTCATATACTGTAAAATTACACAAATATGTCATTTGTATATACGTATATATGTACCTAATTATTGTGTTCATACATATGTGTGAATAGATACAGACATACACTACCAGTCAAAAGTTTAAAAACACCCCAATGTTTCAAGCATTTTTTAAATTGAAATTCAAACAGTTCAAGTCCAATAAATAGCATGAAATGGGACAAAGGACGGTGCTGAACTGCGAGAGGTTTAAAAGTGGTAAGGTTACCCAGAAGTAGGAAATAATTCTGGAGCACCATGCAGTTCCTCTGGTATGTGCCTAGTTAGTCGGGTTCGTCCTACAGTAAGATAGTGACCCAAAACCAAGCTCTGCCAGAACTACCTTAGAAAAAAGAACAAGATGGTAAACTGGAAAACATGGAGTGGCCAGAAGTCTCCAGACTTAAACACCATCGAGCTGCTTTAGGATGAACTGGACAGAAGAGTGAAAGCAAAGCAACCTATAAGTGCCGCACACTTATGGGAACTTCAGTAACATTATGGGACTTTCTGCAGAATGAACAATGAGACACTGAACGTTGAGCTTGAATTTCAATACAAAAAAAGAAAAATTGGAACGTTCTAAAACTTTTGACTGGTAGTGTATATCCACAGCATATATATATTAGTGCTGGGCCGTTAATGGCGCAGGATTCTTATTGCGCGAAAAAAAACGCCGTTAACGCCAAGATTACGAACGGCGTTAAAAAAATTTATCTATGCCCACCTCTAATATACACATATATATATATATATACACACACACACACACACACACACACACACACACACACACACACACACACACACA
>JBBPCW010000106.1:9756794-9771629 GCA_037974425.1 Phenacogrammus interruptus
GTGTGTGTGTGTGTGTGTGTGTGTGTGTGTGTGTGTGTGTGTGTGTGTGTGTGTGTGTGTGTGTGTGTGTGTTAGTGCGTTAATTACACATGGCAGCTGCAGCTGTGCAGTATGCACCCAATAAATACAGCTGAGAGTAAAGCTCCCTGCCAGAAGACCACCTGTGTACCAGATACATCAGCCTAGAAGATGAATGAGGCTCCATTCACAGCCTTGCTTTCTAGCCTCATAGTGTCTGAGAGTGAAGAAAAGAAAGCAGAGAAGGTCACTGTGCTACTTTTACAATTTTGCCACATATCTTGCTTGCTAAAAAAAGACACGATCCTCCAAGAGGAAAAGTGTGTGCTCATTAGAAGCCAGACAGCAAAAGTTCACCGGCGCACAAATGCATTAAACAAATTGCCACAGTCTGCTGGGAACGCAGCACACAATCTTACCCAACTTTGAAGCATGAGACAAGTTTCGAGGCTTCATATTTGCATCTTTCACAGCTGAAGTCATTAGATATTTATCATGTCTGCAGTCTCGCGGTGAGTGCGGGTGAAAGATGCTCTCAGGACGCCTGTTCTGATCTCCTGATTAGCTGAAAAAGTGCTAATTATTTTCTGACATGTCAGAAATTTGTCTAAGATCCTCAAGTGCGAACGGCAGTGTGACAGGAAGTGGCATTCAGTAATCTCGCACAGACTAACGTAGGATTTTACTGTGTGGTTTGAGCTTTTCTGGCCTACATGCTTAATGTGAATCTATACTGCAACAAGCATCCGCTCACTCAGTCACAAAAAAGGACTTTGAGAGATTACTGTGATATCACTGCCATAAACATGCAGCAAGAGGCTTGGCATGCCTGACAATACACCTCATGACCCCAGAAAAAATACCAGCTACACACAGCTATAGTTCTGAGCAGGGAAGAACAAAAATTCTGACCGCAGACTGGACTGCATTTTGGTTTCCAGGTTTTGTATCTTAGAACTATGAGTTGGACTGAGTTGGAGCTGTGCCAAACAAGCAAACGTTTCTGGGTTCTCAGAATTGGGGTCATTCTGTCTGACATCGGCACTACAATACAATAGCTAGGGAGCAAGTAGGGAGAAAGAAAGAAAGAAAGAAAGAAAGAAAGAAAGAAAGAAAGAAAGAAAGAAAGAAAGAAAGAAAGAAAGAAAGAAAGAATCAAATTTTCACAATTCTGGTAATAACCAACATGTTTGTGATATGGATGTCCTTAGTTCTTGATGTTTTCTTTTGTTATTAAAAATCCTTCAAAAATGTATCACAAAAACTGGAAGATTATTTGTTAAAAACCTCTTTATATTTAGATATTTTATAAAAACAGCTCCACAGTACAGACTCTCAGGACATACTCAGGGCTATTTCAGAACTGCTACAAGATGAGTGCTGCTTTTGAGATCCAATGACAGGCGACTCAGTTCTGTCAGATCAGAAGCATAGCATGCCTGCATATAGCTTTGTGCGTGTGTGTCTCTGTGTGTTTATGTTTTTGTGTGTGTGTGTGTATGTGTGTGTGTGTGTGTGTGTGTGTGTGTTCCTCATTCGCCTTGTCGTGAATATCATGTGTTCCAGTCCAGTGGCTCGATGACTATTCCAGCACAACTTGGAGCACACAGGCCAGTGAAGAGGAGGAGGAGGAGCATGTACAATGAAAGTTGACATTCGAGTTCACATAAACACATCCACATTGCAAAACACACATGCATGCACACACACGCACGCACGCACGCGCACGCACGCACGCACACACGCGCGCGCACACACACACACACACACACACACTTGCCCTTACCACAACTGTCGCCCAGCCAGAATGAAGCATGAGACCTAGCATCAGATCGCTTCCTGGCAAATCTGACTGAGATGATTGATGGAGAAAGGCAGCACTCTAAGACACTTCGTGAATGCAGCCCATTGACGGCCAACGCCAATGCCACAGAAGCGGAACAGGAGTTGTTTGCGCAACTTTTAATGGAGCCCGCCAAACTTTTTTTTAGGCCTTCCGCATATTTGTGTATGTTAATATAGCATAATGTCTCCCACAGAGAGAGGGAACAGCTCCAAATATTATGCCCTGAGGAAGAGCAGAATAAAAGCAGATCTCATTAGTCGAAGAAGAAAGCAGATTAGCGTGAGGAACGTGGGTGGCTTGTTGTACTTTTTTCTCCTTTTTTTTATACTGAGCCAGGGCAAAATGGCAGAAATGCTACTGTTCCATATTTAGTCATCCCTATGTGGGTCACTACCTATATAAGCCTAAAGTAAGCCATGCAAAAAGCACTTCACAACACTCAAAACCTGAGGTAGAGTGGTTTTGATCAAATCTGAATGGATTATTTTAACAGGGGGATGTCTGTATTAACATTTTAACAGTGATAAAACTCACTGCAGGAGAATAATAACAACAAACCTAACGCAAGAGTACCAAATTATACCTGTACCTGCTGTTAGTCAACATGCAGGATCTCACTTTTCTGATTAACTTTATTTTCATTCTCCTGCTAATGCTCTCCCTGGGAAGAGAATGGAGATAAAGCTCTTCAAGTCAAGACCATGTAAATAGTTGAGAGGCTCCTACAAAAATATGTAATGTTTCACAAACTATGAAGTCCTTAATTTGGATATGCACACTACTAAACACGGCAAGCACCAACAAGTAAAAAAAAACCTTTTCCCTAACGTCTCGACACCTGCCAGGAAACCACAGAGGAGTATATACGGACAGAACTAAAATGATCAGACCATCGCTGAGTTTGGGGAAAACAGTGAGTAATTGGGCCTGTAATTTTCTCAGGGGAGGAGAGAGAAAACCACCAGAATGGCTGAGCTGATGCAAATGAAAGCATGGAGTAGCATTTAGTAAAGAGCCCCCTGTAGATTTCATCCTGTCCAAATGGGGCATAAGTACAACAGAGTTCGTTCATAATAACATCCTTATTGTTTCCTTTTCTCAATAAGAGTAACTCAAGGAAAGACAAAGACACAAAGACATGCCAAAGCCCATATCGTATCTGGCTCTGCAAAATATGATCAAGTATATATCGGTGCTAGAGCATCACATGAGCACATTGCAGCTCTGGAAAGAAATAAGAGACCACTGCAAAAATGTTCAGTTTCTCAGGTTTGATCTTTTATAGGTATCGAACTGAACAGCTTTGCCTTGGTTTTTAAGAAATTTGACAATATTTCTTCAAAGGAACATTTCAAGAGGATAGTGTTGATTTTTTAAATATTTTTTTATGAATAAGATTTGATTTAAGACGACCTAATCAGTACCTCATAAAGCTGAAAGAGCTCGTGCAGGAATTTAACAACAATTTAAGTGTTGTCATAGTCATAGAGATACTGATT
Organism: Phenacogrammus interruptus; assembly: GCA_037974425.1. NCBI lineage: Eukaryota > Metazoa > Chordata > Actinopteri > Characiformes > Alestidae > Phenacogrammus > Phenacogrammus interruptus. Next base: position 9,760,158 of record JBBPCW010000106.1, read on the forward strand.
CAAAAATAAATTACAGCCGTCTCATATTTTTTCCCCCAGAGCTGCATGTTTGTTGGTTAACCCAAGTTACCTTTTTCCAAAAACTACAAAACTGAAGTTCTGAAAATGTTCAAAATCCTGCCCATTTTATCCAGCTGTTGTCATGTCAGCACTCATCAAATCACCTTCACATGTAGTTTAGCCATGTTCTGAAAGCTGGGCTGCAGATGAGCTGAAATTTTTCTTATAAAAGAGACAAAAAATGCAGCTCAGATTCAAGTGATTTTCAAAGATGCTTGTAGAGTATCCTTCATGGTCTCCTGACCCAAAGGAAGGTCAAGAGAAATGCTGCTGAATAAAACCTTTGATTATGTGCTGCTTCAAACGAACCAGTAAAATGTGCAGTAAAGACGTATGCTCATTCTTTTGTTGGCTGTTCAAGAGGATATACTTTGAATACAGTACAGGATGTACTGTAGTGATGATAACTGTTTTAGTAGATAGCTAGACAGACAAACAGACAGACAGATAAGCCTGAAGACAGCATAAACCTTTACACACACAAAGGTAGCAGATGAATATGAGAATATGTACTGTACCCTGAATATGATATGTAGAGTTCAGTTGCCCAGCATGCCTAATCAAGTAGATTTATTGCCATTTCAACCATATACACAGTACACAGCCAACGAAACAACGTGCCTTCAGGACCATGGAGCAACACAAGAACAGAAACGAAACAATATGAGACTGCAGAAATGCACACAGGACAAACTCCAGAGTGCAAACAGAAAGAATGTGCAAGAAAACACAAGACAAGACAATATTTAGTGTAGCAAACAGTTTAAATGAATTAAGTTTTGTGAAAGATACTGTTTTCTAGCAGAGGAGTCGTTAAGTGCACAAAAATAGAGGTAGACAACAGGACAGAGAATGCAGTGTATAATAAATAGAGGGGCATTTACAGAGGCAGCTGGAGTGTAAATTGTTGTTATCCAGTAGATCAAACAGGCAGGGAGTACAATAATGCATGCACCAGAGTTCAGTGCAGTGCCTATAATGGATAAAGCTTACTTTCATTCACATCATCAGTATTTTCTACATCAAAGGACTTATCTTTCTCTCCCTTTGTGTTTTAACAATAATTTGGAAAAGGAAACTGAATCATTAGACCAGGCTTGTCCAGTCTTAGGGCTGGCTTTAATTCCAACCAGGCAGGAGAACATCTGGTCCTACTTCTTTAATCAAGTAGCCTTCAAACAGTTCAACAGTTGCTGTTTTGCTTTTTTAAAGGCAAGTTTCTCCAACCCTTTGACACATACTGTGCAAACCTGCCACACACAAGGAAATCAATAAACAGCATCTGTTAATCCACTCCAGTTAGTCCCCTCCAAAAATGATCTGCTATATGTAGAGAAGAACACAAGCAAGAGAAGCCAATCTGTCACTGGAGGTCATCTACCACATCGCTTGTGGTTTTTTCCTCCATGTCCATGCCTCAGCTCCCTCTCAGAGGAAGCCCTACCCCATGTTCCATACTCAGAGTGTTACCTAACACTGGAGAAGCCCTGCTGATGAACCATGCCTAATAAAAACACCACACACTGGTTTAAGATAAAAAACGTAGCTCACGCAAGTACACAGCACACAGCAGGAAAGCTTGTGAAAATGCAGGTACATTACATAACATCCATCTTTAACCCTTAGAAGCCACAGTTATCATCTGCGCTGAGAAAGGAATGGTGCAATTTGACTGTTTCTTCTCTTTGTAGCTCAAACAAGAAACTAGAAGTTCTGTTCTAAATGTTCAATACTCTCTGTGCTCGCCAACTCATTTTGCTGAAAGAAAGAACACCTTAATTATTTCTGCTGAAAACGATTACGTTGAAAACATTGAAACAAATGAACAAAAGTCATTTTACAATACAGAATGAAAATCCAAAGGAAAATCACAGTGTAACTATGTTATTAGGTACAATAATCAATAACATAATTACTATCTGATTAAATATTTAGTGGTTTTTGAACAGTAAAACAAATTGATAGAGAAATGCTTCTCTTCTTAAGGTTGTCTTCTAAACAACCATGACTTTTGAAGGAAACTTAGAGGTCCAGTAAACATCTTTAATTGAAGACAGCATTGATGCAATTATGGGCATATGTTAGGGACTGATCTCTGTTACATCATTAGTGCATTTTTTTTCCTTTAGTGCATATTGTACAGCACTAAACCCGAGACCTTTCCATATGTTTCCATAGGTCGAAAGTGTTTTAACCACTATAGTGCAGTCACATTTAAAGCAAAGCTCCCAGTGTCTTTGAATTATTAAGATTATCAGGGTATGTCGGCACAGTTCAGGCTGTAAAGAGCCTCGCCTGAGTCTTGGGGAGCATTTCAGGAACCAAAAGGGTTTTCATGTTTAATATTTACACGCCTCCACCAGGAAGGCTTTATGACTCCTTTTTTCCAGAGACAAGCATCCACGTGGTGCTCTGATGGCCCTGTTGCTTTTCTATCTACCTCTAATGATGGGCTGGATGAGTAATGTCAGGTGCCTTTGCATGTTTGCCAGCGTAAGCTGCTCGCTGTGTGTGAGTGTACAGAGTCTTAGCATTGTCCCTAATACATTAAACATTAACAGGCCCTGCCTGGCTGACTTAGCACAGGGAGAATCACTCAGCTCTGACACAGAACGGCTGACTGGAGCACTGCAGCATTAACTCAACACAGGCTTAGACCTTTGCGGAGCGCTAGCAATTAAAATCAATCTCAAAATATTTTCCAAATACGTCTCGGTATCATTACATCCAATGATACTAAAGGAGGGCTGCACAACATCACAGGTCAAACTTTTTTTTTTTTTGCAATCATCTGAAACCACAACACTTTTCTAAACCTGATTTCAGATCTGCTTTCAGCTTTTTCAGTCTCATCCACTTTTTGAATTATGAGTAATATTTGATTTGTAATAGACTTGCATGCGGTTTTTTATTAAACCACAGGCACCAATCAAGTAACTGTTTCAATAAAGTCAGACAGGCCACATTGTGGCATAGATATGATGATCAGTGTCAGTCAGCTACCACTGTTTCTTCAAAAACACTCAGCATATGATTATTATATTATCACTATACCAACTATCATGCAATTTATAAATAGCTTCATCACAAAAACTGTACATGTGGGAAAAACTAAACACAGATTTGGAATCAGCATAAAAAAAACACTACAAACCCATAAACCTATCTCTGTTGAACTGTTGACCGGTGTATTTAGTCTGTCACTCATCACTGTGATATTAACCTTTGTAAAACTGTCATTATAAAAGTCAAAAATATGTAAATGAGCCCTCTAACTTATTACAGCGAGCTATGAGCGTTCTGACCAGCCTCAGATTGCTCACACATTTATATAATCCTGCAAAGGTAAATAATTTGCAGGCCTGAGTACCTAAGTGGCTCAACTGTCCAAGTGATAGAAGTGATTGTGAATTTCAGCCCCCGACGCTGCCACAACTGTCTGTGGTGAAACCAAGAAAGCATAATTGGTCCCCAGTGTCGTCACTCAGTGAGACACTACTCTACTACTGCTGATGTAGCAGATCTGACCATTAGTGTTCTCCTCCAAGCACGTCGACCTGTCAAGTGTTGCTTTAGCCTCCCTAGCTGGAGGTGTGTGTGATAGAGACCTAGGTAACAGGAAGAACTGTATACAACTAAACTGGACAAAATTTGGGTAAAATGCAGCAAAAAATGTTGCAAGCCAGTCTTTAATCATGTGTTTCAATAAACAGCAAAGCAGCAGTTTATTTTTGGACTACTCTTATGCAAAAGAGAAAGATTTTGCAATGGGATCCTTCCTAATATCATTCAGACCAATTTTAATTTTTTTAAATAAATTAAATTAAGCACTTTGTTCTGCTTGTCTAAATTAAACAGCAAAGTAAATAAATATAGCCCAAGAACATTCAGCACACAGTGTTGTGAGGGCAGCCTTCAGCTGTCTCAGTTTACAAGTAATAAACCTTTCAATTATATTATGCAAGCTACAATATCCACAGACTTTCCACAGACACAGAATTGTTGGTCATCCAGAGCAATGTATTCCATTATTATTTTTTGGTTTGAAACATACTGACAGGTCGTTTTTTGTTGTTGTTGCTTCACTGCATTCTGTGTATCGAGTGGGAAGATGCGTTTTCAAATGGTATCAGAACAGAAATAAAGAGAAGTCTGGATCACCAGTCTTGTCTAAACCATGACAAAGTTCTATGTGATCGATGGTTTCCATGTTGGTCTGTTGCTGCTCAAACCATTCAGACGTGTTAATCCCTTTCAATAACTTTCAAAGATCCTGACTCACTGGAGGCCTGTTTTTATTTATTTATCTGTCTATTTATTTATTTATTTGTTTGTGTATTTTGAGTGGAGGGATATTTTTGGCGGCTGAAATGTCTTTGCATGCGTAATTGTGATAATGATTAATAAATGACACTACATATTAAACCACCTGGCCTGCATTTCATTATTACTTACGGTCACCCATTTCCCCATTTCCCCAAATGGCTGCCTGGGTGACATTTCTAGAGACCAGAATAGACAAAAGGACAGCTGCCTAGAGAGAGAGGGAAAACAAGAGACTCCATTACCCTTGCTCTTAGACTTATGCTCTCTGCCACACACAAATGGAAACAAAAAATCTGCACATGCACACTTGCAATCAAACGCATTCATAATAGCATGTATAATTTCGACAACTCTTTTCGAAACACTACAGAGAAGGACTGTATGATTCGCAGATGCTTGGAAAGATCATCCACTATATCAGTTCAGTGCAGCAGTAGCCTAGTAGTCTAGCTGGGACACTAAACATGTTCTATTTACTAAACGCTCAAAATAGTCCTTAGCGTCATATTTTATCCTGCCCACACAACATCAAGCATGATCTTATCTCTACAGCTGAGGACAAGAGGGAAAGGAGCATTGAAACAGTTAGGCCCCACTGAAAATCACATCATAGCACCCTCTGACCACATTGTTCCATTATTCTCAAATACTGTGTTTGAATGTACATTGTGTGTATATATATACACACACACACACACACAATTACACTATATATATGTATATACAGCATGTTGCTCTGATGTGTACTAATCTTCCCAAATTACAGCATTCGGCATTACAATAAAACGTACTGAATGTACCAGTTAAGGAAACCATTCTAAGGCTACTGAAACAATCAAAAACAGGATATGAAAAACAAAACCATGAGCTCCAGCCATTGTACTAGGCTGCCAGCTGCTCTGTGAGAGCAGGTACTGACGTTGAAGGGTGATTAGGCAGAATTGTGGGGGGGAAGCTGCAAGCAAGGGCAGGGAAAATATACAGTCATGCCAAGAACACTGTTTTCCACAGAACGTGTCAGACTTGCATGAAACATACTATTTCTGAACTCAATGAAAGAGGATAAGCTCATATCTCATTCACACCAGTGTTACAGGCTTTTCGTCATCGCTGGCTTAACGTCAGCAGGTCTCAGCGCACCACGTCAGTATTTGCATCCGACCTGCCCCATCAAATCTCCCAGAGCTTCTGTGCGAGCAAGCGAATGTCTGCAAGGTGTTTTGGGTTGGAGGACGCCTCAATAGCCGTTCCTCTGACACCTCTGCCAATGCTACTATCAGCCAGAGGAGTCGAAAGCTGCTGAACTACGCACACACACGCGAACACACAGCGCTCGGCTTGACACATGCTCTCTGCAGTCATGCTGTGGCTTAAACCACAGACCTCCTCAGCAGCTTCCCACAGATTGTGACATAAACATACGATGTCGAATGCAGAAGTAGATCAACTTGGAGCCTTTTTCAAAACAAGTATCGGAAACAGCCCGTACTGGCTAAACACGATTCTATGTACAAGCGATCTGACTTAGTCTTACACAGTAGCTTACAGACACAGATACCTATTCTTATATTCAACCTTTTCTGTATAATGTGAAAGCTATAGGATTATACTGTCATGATAAAGTGGACAGTGGCTCTTCAAAGACCACTGCTGCTGCTGTGCAACATTGACCGTTTAACACATCGAGCACTCTGATAATGCCATGATCCACACATTACTGTGATACACACATTCTGTGTGAGTCATTCACACTGCAGGTTTGTGCATGAGGACCTACAAGAAGGCAGGCAAGTCATGGTTTTCTAAGTAGAGTACACCGCTACCCCAATGACCTTACAAAAAAAGCAAAAGTCATGGCCAACATACAGTGCTCCTGGGCTCCATTTTTCTCTTCCTTTCTTCTCCTCTCCTCATCTCTCCACTTCTTTTTCTCATCTTTTTTTTTCCTTTCTGAGCCTCTATTCTCCACTCTTCACACCTTGTATTTCTTTTCTCATGTTTTCCCTTTCTCCTCTTTCCCTCTCCCTTGCACTATCATTACTTGTCCTTTCCTCTTACCTCTTCTCTCCTCTCCTCTGTACTCTTCTACACTCCTCTTTACTCTTTCTTCTCTATTTTATTTTCTACTTTCTTTCTTTCTGTTCCCTTTTCTTTTCTATTCTCCTTCTTGCTCTCCTCCACTTCTCTATTCTCCTTTTCTCCTATTCTGTCACCTTCAATTTTCTACTCTCTTCCCCAATTCCTTTCTTTTTTCCCCTCTCCCCTTTCCACTTACCAGGTGTGTGCCACGGTGAAGCGGCGTCTGTGCCGGCTGCCCTTGTTGACCATGAGCTTGCGGAAGAGTCGTGGGGAGCTGCGGGGGGACATTTTCGGAGAGGTGATGCGCTTGCCCGCTGTGCCCAGCCTGGGGGGTTCCAGCTCTAGATGCATGTGTTCCTTAAAGGTACGGATGCAGGGGTCCGGCTCCGGAGGAGCGGTCAGCTCGCTGGACGCCATGCTGCCAGGACTGGTTAACCAGAGCTGAGGATGAGCCTGCTTGCCTCTCTCTCCCCCACTCTTGCTCTCTCTCTCTCTCTCTCCCTCTGACTCACACTCTATAGGATTCCCTCCTAAGACTGAGGTCGTGCCACGCAGGCTGATTTTCAGTCCTGCAAATGAGCTGATTTTCAGTTGCCAGACACTGTAGCTGTTCTATCTCTTTTTTTCTTTTCTCTCTCTCCTTGTACTGCATGAGGATTTCTCTCTCTCTCTGTCTCTCTGGAGCAATCCTCTGCTTGTGCGCTTTAGTTCCACTGACACACTAAGAGGAGCTTTCGTCAGAGCAGTCACACCTCCTTCCTGTGAGAAAGAGAAAAAAAATACACTCGTGCTCCTCTCCTGCGTGCGTGCTCTGTCTATATTTTCTTTCTTTCTCTCTCGCTCACTCTCTCTCTGCCTTTCTCTCCTCTCTCTGTCTTTCCCTTTACCCTCCCTCACTGCCCGTCTCTCTCTCTCTCTCTTCCCTCCTTCACTGTCTGTCTCTCTCTCCTTCTCTCTCTCTCCTCTCTCTCTTCCCTCCTTCACTGTCTGTCTCTCCCTCTTTCTCTCTCTCTCTCTCCCCTCCTTCACTGTCTGTATCTCTCTCTCTTTCTCTCTCTCTCCCCTCCTTCACTGTTTGTCTCTCTCTCTTTCTCTCTCTCTGACTTCCTGTCTCTCTCTCTCTCTCTCTCTCTCTCCTCCCTCACTGCCTGTCTCTCTTTCCCTTCCTAACTGTGTATCTCTGCTCACTCTCACGGTCACTCTCTCTCCCTCCTCTTTCTCTGTCTCTCTCACACTGCCTTTCTCACCCTTCTCTCGTCCTGTCTCTCTCACTCTGTCTTTCTCTCCCTTCTCTCGTCCTGTCTCTCTCACTCTGTCTTTCTCTCCCTTCTCTCATCCTGTCTCTCTCCTCCCTCCTTGCCTGTCTTTCTCTATCCTTTTATGTCTCTCTCCCCTCTCTCACCGTCACTCTCTCTTCTGTCTATCTCTGCCTTTTGTCTCTCTCTGTCTCTGCCCACTCTGACTGGTTGTCTTTCTCTCTCCCCTCTACCCTCTCTCACTCTCTCTTTCTTGCCTTCCTTCTTTTCTACTCACACAGCTGATTCCTATTATGCTTTGCTATGTCTCTTAAACCTGACTCATGCACTCTTTTCAATCACTCTCTGTCTTTCTGTCTCTCCGCCTCTCTCCGTCTCTTTCTCTCTGTCTCTCTCTCTCTCTCTCTCTCTCTCTCTCTCCCTCTCTCTCTTTCTATCTCTGTCTCTCCTACCCTCCCTCTTTTGTCTCAAAAGTGCACACAAGTCGGTCACTTTCTCCATTCAGGAATCTCCAGAATAAATAATGTAAGAGGGGGCTGAGAGCAGAGCTCTGCTTGGGCCTTCTAAACCAGCCCCCACCCTGGGTCAATCTCCATAGACACAAAGAGAAAAAGAGTGAGACAGAAAACGCTGGAGAAAAAGATCCAAAGGTGACGCACCTAACTCTGTAGCCCCAGGCAGTCTTCATTCAGAATACACAGCATAGCTGGAGAGATGGAGAAAGATGCACACTTAGTGACGGCGAAAAAGCTCCGCCCCCGCCAGCTGCCGATTGGTTGGCCAGGGTGGAGATGGTGGGTGAATTCTGATTATGGCTTTTGGCCTTTTCGCAGCTCGGCGCCGGCTCAAGATGGCAACAAGGGGAAAAACAGCCAAAAGCAATCTGAGCTCAGAATTAGCTATGAGGGGAAGGTAAATACACCAAGTAAGTGGGTACCAAATAAGTGCTGCCTGCTGACTTATGGCTTGATTTTGAGTGAGCTGGCTTGATTTAGTAATCACGAATGAGGCAAGGACAAATACAGTGAATCCCTAAAGCACTGATGAAGTGGAAAAAAAACACTTCGGTAGTATCTGTGGGCTCTGCGTGGCAGGCTTCCATTCAGCCACAGCTGACTCATTTCACCTCGGCTTAAAAAAAAGAAGGATAACCACAAAAAGGGATGTGAACTTAAAGGAACTCCTGAATGGGTTTGCATAGAAGAATAGAAAAAATCACACGAGCTAAACCCTCTCCTTCATTGGAGGCACAACAAATTGATAAGGTCATTACAGCACCAGCATGAATGCATCACGTGAGAACGTCCCCGTAAAGGAAGCGATGGCATTGTGAGTATGGAAAAGGGAAACGCTGTGCTGCCTCTGCAGCTGGGAGAGCAGCAGGATTAACTGTGGCTCTCCCAGCAGAACAGCCAGTGCACCGCTCTGCCTTCAGCAAGCTATCGGCCTGCCAGTCAACCAGCGCCATCAGCCTAATCCTCTCCATGGAGACCAGGGAGAGTGAGGGGGGTGGGGAGAAAATGAGATGGATGAAAGAAGAAGAAGGCATGCCAGAAAAGACGCAAACATGGGGATAAGACGTAAATTTCATGTACTCCACGTCATCTACAATCGATGCTTTTTACTGCAATTATTTATTGGTGGCAATTTTTTTTTACATAGTGGCAATGCACTATGAAAACTAAAGCACCAAGAACTGATGGCATCTTTTGTTAGACAGTGAATGTATAATAACACTTCAAATCAATAAACTGAGACCAACCTCACCATGATAATAATACAGTACTGTCTAGAATTATTGGCACCCTTATTCAATGAGTGACAACAGCTCACTATTTATCAAATATTGTCTGTACTCAGCAAATAAAGAAAATATATCAATTCGATGTGAGCCCATTACAGCACATCCACTTTTGGAGTCTAGAAGTTTAATTACAGTTTTTCTCAGCACCCAGTTCCAATTAAGGTTCCAGTGGCGTCTGACACATAGATTACTGGCACAACTTCCAGGCAATGAAGGTGATTTTATGGTGGATTTGGAGACCTCAAGATGCAACCAAACTCTGCAATTCTGAAACTGTGGTCCTTGCAGAATGATTTATTACTTTACTGACCATCCTTGCTGTGGCTGCTGACAAAATTGCACCCATTATTGTATACTGCGGGCATTGCATCATCTTGTTAATGCTTTGTCATATGTAGATAAATAATATTTGATTCAAATCATATTTGCTTTATAAGTTGTTTTTGTTCACCAAATTACCACAGTGATGACTATACTAAACTAATACTGACTATACGTTATTTCTGTTCCTGCTCGCCACATAGAGTTCTATGTAGAAATGATACACTGTCCTTCAGTTATATACTGGTTTTTACTTAGTAGTTCATCCAAGCAGCTCAACTATCAGTTTATTCCAATGCAGAGGTGAAGTGGCCAAAGGTGGATGTATCACAAGTTTAAACATGCCTCAGCATCATCAGGTTTAAGGACTAAAATGATCTGTTATCTTATTCATGATGTTCCTTTTGATTCTCCTTCATCACTTACTTTCTAGGAGCTTCTCTCAATGGAAATTTCATGGTTAGAGAATGGGTAGTAAAACCCAACAGTTCGAGGTTATTCACATGTAACATGTTCTCATTAATCAGGAACTCTGGTGGCAGCCATCTATAAGCCTGAACATTTCTAGTTTGTTTCCATAGATAACAGCGCACCTTACAGCACCAGGAACTACATGAGCAAGTCGATGTAAGATCACTTAACAGCTCTACACAGTTTGAGGCAAGGGTGTGATGATCTAGTCATGCAGTCAGCACAGTGCTAATTGGATCTGTATGAGATTCAATTACTTGTTAGCTACATTAGCTTCACAGCAAAACACAGGAAGCAAGCCTCAAACACATAGTCTGTCTTGGCTGACTGACTGCATTAGGAGAAAGCCTGTGAAACTGTGCAAATTACAGTATTTTTAGTTGCTAAATTATTGCTTTAATCTGGGCAGTAGTGGCTATTATGGTGATTGCTTTAATGTAAGGTGTGAGCTAGACTTTCCCACTGAAGATGTTAATGTTGAAGACTAAAAGTGAACTGAAGTGAATGAAGTTGAAGCAACTGTGATAAGCCAGTGGTGATAATTGTGGAAAATTGTGGTAATCAGGCAAGGGTTGCAATCGAGGTTTTGCTGTGGAGCTGCAGCACTGGAGTTTTGCTGGAGGTCATCTGCAGTGGTTCTGTAGTGAGGAGCTTCACATTCAGAATTCATGTTCTCCAGGGCTGTCTGAGGAACTGAATGGGCTGCTCTGTGAGGTAGTTTTAGATGGGACCTTACATAATTGAAAGCATTACATAAAACTGCTCACTCACAGCTGACTGCCTGAGATAGAAACGACATGGCTCTCACAAGGGTCCTCCTACCAGTCCATTTATAAACTAAAGAGAGTACGGGTGGGCAGTGTGGTGATCTGTTAACATTCTAGCAATATTATTAATTATATCCAGATGTGCTTCATTTCTAGAACGCTGCTCAACTGACTATTCTGCTTCATAAAAATGAGATTTAGACGGCATTGAGCGTATTAATCAATGGTGACACTGATGTATTTACAGCTTTTTTAGTGTTTTAGACCATAAAATGCTGTAAAAGTCTTTTTCTAATAAACATGCTGCCCCCGTGCTCCCAGGACCCAGACCTTCTGCACCCGCCGACTCATCCCTGTGCTGATCTGGACTACATGTTAACTCTAAAAA
>JBBPCW010000106.1:9787835-9799390 GCA_037974425.1 Phenacogrammus interruptus
ATAGATGCTCTGACTGCAGTATCTTGGTTAAATAGTTGACATGGATTTAAGCTGTTTTTCAGGTAAGAAACAGTTGTAGACTTCTTAAGCACTGATGTACGTCGCTCTGGATAAGAGCACCAGCTAAATGCTGTAAATGTAAATGTAAGTGTAATGTGTGTGCATTCAATTCAGTATCACTACGAAAGACAGCCATCTAAGTTTAAGCACAACAAGGTTGTAAAATCCTGTCCTTTCATTTATATACAAATTATAAACATAAATGATGAATGTTCTACAGTACTTGTCTCATAATATGTTGTATGCTCAGTTGCAAATCACATTTTACAAGATTTTGGACAAAAGTAATGGGACATACCTGTTTTTCAGGGTTAGGGCTAGGCCCCTCCAGTGAAGGGCAATCTTAATACTTCAGCATACCAAGACATTTTGGACAATACCATGCCCCCGACTTTGTGGACACAGTTTGGGGAAGAATCTTTTCTATTCCAGTATGACTGTGTCCCAGTGCACAAAGCAAGCTCCATAAAGGCATAGTCGGATATATTTTAGTGTGGAGGAACTTGACTGGCCCACAAGGGGCCCTGACCTCAACCCCATCCATCACCTTTGGTATGAACTGGAACAGAGATCGTAAGCCAGACCAACATCAGTGTCTGATGTCATAAATGCTCTACAGAATGAATGGGCATAAATTCACAAAGAAAATCCATCCAAGAAGAGTGGAAGGTATTATAGCTGGAAAGGGGAAGCAACTTCATAATACGGAGTGAATAAACCATTAGGTTGGTGTTATCAGGGTAGTGTTGTGGTTATCCACGCCTCAAATCCTAAATTTTAATACAGTGTAAATATGGGGAAGGCGGGCTGCAGGAGTCTGCCGCAGCTGTCAAAGGGCCAAAAGCGAAAACAAAACACCCTGAATAGGTTGCCAGTTCATCGCAGCCAGTGTAAACCGCAGCATGTAATGTCAGAAGCATGTAATGTCAAATTATGTTAAAAAAAACATGAAAAATGTCAAAAAAGGAGATACAAGTTTTAATTCTGACAGTGAGAAATGACATAACTTCAAATGTATTGTGTCATTACTTCGCAGCACCACGTTTTTGTAGCACCATCGAGACTCCCTCGAAATGGACTGCTTCTGTGTGAAATGTCACTGTGGGCCAAAACTCATTATTCACATTTATTATTCACCGCAATAACGCAAATCATCAGACTGAGTAGCATAATTAATTTGCATTTCATACTGTGAATATGGGCACTAAATCAGTGTGTACTGCTGTTGTCATATTCCTGGAAACAGTTCTTTAAAAAGAAAAAGAATAAAGGAGAAAAGAAAAACGTTCCGCACTTTTCCATTCAGGGCAGAATTCCATTATAGTTTAACACATTCCCATCAAGGACACTGCAATTATAGCTTGGACCCATCAGATTTCACTCCTTAATACCAGCAATCAATATTATGTTTCACATCTATTTCTGTTTGTGACATTTTCCAATGACATGTTGTTGGAACAACATTATTCTTTCTGCAGCAACAAACACTGCAATTCAGGTATGTTTTTACAGGCTGTATCATGTTTTCTCATGATTTCTCCAATCCTTATCAATCAACCTCACTGCTTTCTGAGATATCTGAGCTTCAAACAAACCCTTTTAAGTATAGAGTGATTTTAAAACATCAGTGTGTCTTTCTCCTCTTTGATCCAGTTCTTGTTGCCGTGCGCTGCTTCTCAGAAAATGTCATTATAATCATGACATAAAAAAACATGAGTTATGACTGACCACCGAACTGCAGAAAGTCTGCCTTTGATAATAAATCCACCTCCACTGATCTCTAATCTAAAATAAATGTAATTCCATTGTTTGTTTGCACTCTAAATGGCAAATAAATTATAGAAGATGTACAACCTTAATTACAATCCAAAGTTATATAAAAACACATCTGTGGGCAGACAAATGTCATACTGAATTTGAACAGACCCCAAATCGAATGGTAGTCATATATCCAAGCTCCGGATGTCAGAATGAATGTCAGAATGTCATTCCTGTCTATTCAACTAATCTGCTATAAGAAGTGAAACACTGTTAAAACAATGGAAAGGTCTGTTTGAAGCAACTGAAAAGCCCAAGTTATTCTGAATAGGATTTCAATAATGAGGCAGGTGCACTGCATTCAGTACTGATGCTAACCATGTACCAAATATATACACTACCAGTCAAAAGTCTGGACACACCTTCTCATTTAATTTCTACAGTGCAGATTAATACTGAAAACAAACAAAACGATGAAGGAACACATGGAATTGTTTAATTATGCAGTAAACAAAAAAAGAGTTCAACAAACCAGAATATGCTTTGTAATAAGGTAATGATGGACTGTTGTTTCTTTTTACTAAGTTTAGTAGTTCTTGCCATAATGTGGAATAGAGCAGTAGTGGAATAGAATTACTAACTGTGTACCGACACTAACATCACAACTGATGGTCCCAAACACATTAAGAAGGCAAGAAATTCCACTAATGCACTCAACGAAGGTCGATTCCTCATTAATCGGATTTAAAAACAAGCCAAGAGTGTGCAAAGCCGTCATTAGAGCAATAGGTGACAATAAAAACAAAGGAAACCACTGAATGAGAAGGTGTGCCCTAATTTTTCCCCGAGAATAAATATTATAGAATAAGAATGTATGAACTGTTTCATAATTGTAAATGCCACTTTGGTAAATTAATAATAACAAATAATGGTTTGTTGCAAATTTCGCTAATAGAAAGTACAAAAGAGTATGAGCTCTAGGTATTTAAAATATATATATTAAAATATATGAAACCTATATATTTATTTAAAAAAAAGATCAAAATAAAAGTGTACTCAATCAGCCATCTGCCAACTTGGCTGTAAAATTAAATAAGATAATAAATAATAAAGTTCCATGATTGGTGCACCTCTATTTTACTGTAGAGTAACAGAAGCAGCAGTAATATTGGAACATTACAATAAACAGACGTTAAAGTAAACTCTGAGGTAGAACTAAATGGAAAGAGAGGCAAAGCGTTCATCTAAGCAATCACATATTTGTCTAGAGAATTTCGGAGACAGCAACAATCTCCACTTTTCTGTTGTTTTGTTCTGTGGAAGAGGAATTATGACTCAGTATCTCATATTGAGTTACTAAATTGAGCCCCAAAGGCATGGCCAACATGGACGGATAAAAAACAAAAAACAAAACAAAACAAAAACAAACAGTAAGGACATCATGCATCGTTTCATTTGAAAAACTGTCCCCTTGTGCATCCTTGAACAAGTCACAGAATCCACTTGGCAAAAATCTCTATTTTGATATTTACAGATGGAGTTCCAGATCACAGATATTACAGACATTCTGCTGTTTACTTTAAAAGACTCGACTGAGAAATCAACTCACTGACACAATGTTTTCAATTTATGTCCCCACCTACACATCATTCAACACACTTTTACTCAGTCCCATGTATCATATCACCTTCTTATACTTACAGGCCTCTTTATATATATTAGCCATCTAAAAACAGGATGATCTTCTTTTGAACAATTTCTCACTTATTAATATGGACACTTTAGAGATTACAGTAGGTACTGCTGCACATCCGTTACTGCATTATTACTCTTTCCAATACTGACACTGGCTTGCCGTATGTAAATATGCTCTCAATTTTAGAAATGTAAATGTATCTGTTGCATACTGGGAGCATCTTGACCGGTTCTCACACCTCTCAGATGAGTGTTGGCATGAATCAAGACATTCACGTCATCCAGCAAGCATAAATTATTGCTGTCCAATGGATGGTCAGTATGCTTTTAATATATTGTAAGGCATATCACAAGCTCAGTGTGTAGCAATATAGCAGCAATATGGATTTTTGTGTAACCCTAGCTTGGGCTGGTTTGGGTAGATGTCTTATTGTGAGTCTATTCATGTGTCAATATTTAATTCACCCTCTCTGCTGCAATGACATCTGGGTCTACAGACTTGTCATCCTGGTTTCATTTCTGCACTACACCAACGACAAGCTAGAGATGGTCAGACAGGGGTGTCACAGCTCTGGGGGACTTAAAACGGCACAGCAACCTGTGATGTAGAACTTCACATGACATTGTTCTCCACTGTATAGCCTGTTCATTTTGAGCCTGAAGTGGATATTTTTGTCTTTGAATGGGTTCTTCTAGCAACAATTTCTCAATGCAGTTATTCCTTTCGTTGAAAAAACAAGATCCAACAAACAAAAGTGCATATTCTTTACCATTGTAAACATGCAAACAGCAGTAAAGCACATAAATATGCTTCACATTTCATTGCAAGTCTTCTGTGAATTCCATTCTGTACATCCTGCTTGCTCATTGCATTTAATCCAGCAATAAAAACATACGTTGTGCTTGTATCATATTTTGACAGAAAACACAGCAATGCAAATAAATTCCACATGCTGGTCCATTTGACAAGCGTATAACAATGTACTCAGAAAATCATGCTGAAACATGCTGAGTTATAATTTGTCATGATATTGATAAACAGTGTTATATCACCCAGCTCTAACTGAACACATGTATAAGTATTAGTGCTGGGCCATTAACGGCGTTAAAGCGCGAGATTCTTATCGTGTGGAAAAAAAAAAACCTTAACCCCCCACCCCCGGACAGAGGAAGCTGGGTCTATATTACGCAAGCTATGATGAATTTCACCTTGATATTTCAGTGACTTGTCCGGTTCAGTGTCTTGTCCTGTCTCTGTCTTTCTGTCGGGGGGTGGGGGGAGAGAATCTTGCGCGCGTTAACGCCATTTCCGGCGTTTAAAAAATTAATCTATGCCCACTTCTAATAAGTATTAACTAACAATTACAGCTGCAGATCATGCCTATAACTTTAAATGTATATGATCTTCCACTGCTTAAGACTCATGTCGTTTGACTGCAGCTGCATGCTGTAATGACCTCACTCTTTTTTTGAGAAACTTGGCAAATGGGAGTTATTTGCCAGCAGGACAAAGCAGACAGAAAGGCACAGATAGAGCTCTCTGCTGAGACCCTTTCACGGATGCATAAGCCAGGAGAAATCAAATTACAGGAAACTTGGGGGAAAATAACGCTGTTTTCAGTGCATTCATTTTCATTCAAATTGTGCCTGGTTTACATGCACTTGGGCACCTCAAAGAACGAGGGCACAGTTATCTCCTTGACTGTGAAACGGAATGGAACAGAGCTGCTGAGTTGAATGAAAAAATTGCCACCGCTGCCATCCACAAACCCATTACGCAAAAACCCATGCCTTGTTCCTCTTAAACTACTAAAGGAAGTTAATTATGTGACAAAGCACTTGCTTAAAGCAGCTTCTGCTCGCTGAAAAAAACACTGCTCAAAGACTGGAACATCATAAAACACTCCTGATAACTTCAACATAGGGATTAAACTAACCTTTAAACTTAAAGGCATAGCGTTTGAATGAACCCCAAGCTCTAAACTAAACACACTTTATAAAGAAACAACCTCTGGTTTTGCAACTATACTGTAAGGGTCTTTTTTGTTCAAAAAATAAGAGAAACTACACTTAAGTGATGCTATAACGAATCAATTCAATGTTTTCTTCATGTGGTAGGGTGTGATCAATCGGCAGTGATCAATGGGCAGTGCTAGTTCTTGCACAATTACACATAAGTATATGGGCACTGTCATTTTAAAATAGTAAGAATATTATTGGATATTTTAGTACAAAATGGATCCAAATGCACAATAACTCTCCTGAAAAATGTAGCTCTAAATGTACAATTTCTTAAACATTATAGTACTTATTGCCCTATAATAGAGGCTCATTACACTCATCAGTCCATTAGTCATCACCTCACTTGGCTGTGCATATTGATCAGGGGCAGAAAATTAGTGGACAAGATATGAGGCTACCACTGTTAACAGTCAATGATTAACTCCTAAATAAAGAGTGTCTCTCAAAGGAGGGCAAAATAGCTTGTGTCTATTAGCACACTGATGGAACAATGATTACAGGTGGGTTATAGTGATGGATGTGACATTAAAATATTGCATGATTTTGATCTAATACAGGCAGATATTTTGGACAAATATCAGGAGAAATGGGGAAAAGCAGTTCTGGAGTCTGCAAATAAGACACCTAGGGCTGCAGTGTATTACAAGTACAAAGGAAAATGCTTTTAGAAAGCAGCCACCAACTTTCTCTGAGTAATCCCCCTCGCTGTCTCCTATTCATTCTGCCAAAAAATGACCACAATCTCTCAGTTTTGTCATCTTTCATCTCCTTATTACCTTCCTTTCTCTCTCAATCTCTCCCTTCCTCCCTCCCACTCTCTCCCTCTCTTCACATCAAGGCCCCAGCTCATTACTGGTGGAGATTTGGAGCTTGCAAGACGTGAGAAAGGGAGAGAACAGCAAGTGGCTTTGGCTCACACACACAAACGGTCTCACATCTCCGCAAACGAGGCCGCTCCGGCTTGCAAACTCCCCGGAGGTAAAAGGAAGGAAAGAGTAGGTCGCAGGAAAGTTTGCTTTTCAGTTAACGCAGGTCTGCAAGGACACATGTTCCAATAAACAGTTCCTTAAAATAATCATGTCATATTAAATGACACATACAGCACTTGTTCCAATCACAAACACCCACATATGTTCTTTCCTCTGTGACTAACCTCTCTGCATATTTGCTTAATTGCTATTTTCAAACAACAGGAGCTGGGATGTACTTGCTTTGTCCTCCGGAGTTAATATTTTCTGAGTAGTACAACTAGCTATGAAGGTTTCGTCCGGCCACAGGGACCCGAGCTTGATGCTCAGTGATACCACAGCGTAACTGTAACTGTAACCACAGCTATCTGCCCAAAAAAGCTCAGTGGGCAAGGCTGGAAAAAATAGCTCTGTCCTTTCTACCAGCTGATTTCTCAGGGTCACATAAAAGGACACATTTTCCATTCGTGAAGGGTTTGTGTATCAAAAACAGTGATCATTTAATTTTCTTATGACCATTTTCAAACCTCTGCATATCCCTTCAACAAATCAAACAAATCACTTTCATTACTGGACTGTTATAGTGTCCCTGTGATTGCCTGCCCTTTCTTCCCCAAATTGTAAGTTACCGGAAAAATATTCTTCACCTATAATGCAAGTGTGTGCTATTTTGTATTTTGTATCCTTGTGTTTCTGCATTCAAGGGTTTGTACAGTGTTGAGGGCAGCTAATTACGTAAAGAATTTTTAAAAATTGACAAAAATTAGAAGATTTGAAGGCTAGGTTTGACAGCAGCAATCTGCAAACGACCTCTTTTCATGCTGTATTGTGCCTTGTTTGAAAAGCAGTCTATGCTGAAATATGCTGAATACATTGTTGGATGGAAGTCAGTCATAAAAAGCCATTTCAGCCACTCCTTTTAAATATGTGCAAGGCTTCAAGGATATTTTTGCCCCTGACACCCAGGAGCAGTTATGATTAGAGCTAGACTGTCTGCAGTAAAAACAATCCTTTTCAGAATGAAAGTGTGGGCTGAAATTATGAAAATAATAATACATAACAGTTAATGTCCCTGTTTTTTTATTCTTCCCCTGATATCCATACCTGTTTAATCATGTACCACCCCCTCAACTAAATACATCAGTACACACGTGGAACATGTACATCTTCTGTCTGCCATGGGAAGTGCCTGTAACCTTGCTCTCCTCTGCTAACCTGCGACACTGTGGTACAGCAAGATATCTGGCAGATCGACACACAACATCTGTTCCCGCAGAGCTTCAGTTGAGTGAGCAGCGTCTTTAGCTGCTGCACTTCTGAGGACAGACTGACTCGAGCATATGGTTAGGAGTCAACTGGTCATTCGAGGCATAAACAAACTCTGCTAAAAGACGCAGAGAGTTTTAATGACAAAAAAACTTCAGCCAGTAATGAAACATTGTCAGTCTTGATGGAAAACTGTAACAAGATGAGGTCAGCTCATAATTTGCGGGTGCTGCACAGGCAGGGCATAAAATATTCATTGTTCTGTGCAACTAAATGCTTAATGAATATAAATACTTTTTTATTTAGTTCTGTAATAAAAAAACAAGTAGTGTTTATCAGCAGTATTTGAAAGGAAGCAATCTTATGTTCATCGATTCAAGGTCAATCACTGAATCAAACCAGAGCACGTGGCTTCAGCTGTGGCAGGAGACCATGTGGCATTAATAAGGGGCAAATCAGCAATAGTTCATAGGTTTTAAAGCCTACTCAGGACATCCAGCATTGTTATATTTACCCTGTAGCCTAGCCTAGACTACAGCCTCAGATAGGAACCATTCCAGGAAATATCTTAGCATTGCATCCTTAGAAATAATCTGCATCAATTGTTGACAGCTGCCAGCAAAATACCCAGAATAGCGCAGGCCGACCAGCCAGGTCATGATGCATTAGCTCCTTCCAGTTGCTCTTGGTAGCAAACAAGGTTTTCTTTCCTCACACACTATTTAATGGCCCAATTTCACAACTTTATAGATTGCTACAAAAATGCACTCATCCGTGCTCAACCAAGTTTCCACTGTAGAGTTTTACTGCAATGTCCCAACATCTAGTGTAAAGCTTTTCTCAGAAAAGTAGAGGCTGTTACTGCAACAAAGTAGGGGCATGTAATATACACAAGAGGGCGTGTTATCATTGGGTGCTAAACCATAACAGTAAAGTGACAGACATACTATAGATTTTCATTGCTTGTAATTTAAACGTCACCAGCTTTAGCTTTTAAGAAATTTTTTTTTGCCAAATTTAAGCATTAAAGGAAATCAGTCAATTCATACTTTCCCACCACTGTAAACAATAAAAATGCTAATACAGGATATGGCTCCACAATATCGTCTATGATATGAATTTCCAAAAAATAAAATGTGAAGTTAAGTCTTTATTATAAAGAACCATTGGATTAATTGCTCACTAAACATGACGTCTGTAGCATTTTAGTGAACAGGGCTGATTAGAGTTCCGAACCAAGTGCAGACGTGCATAGAATATCCAGCGCAGAAATGAAGAGATGATCTCACTCTCATTGAACTGTCTACACTGCTGGATCATCTAATGAGCCATCACAAAGCCTCTCAAACCTGCCTTTCAATTTCCAGTTATTGCAAGCACCAAGGCAAATAATGTACAGGAAACTATTGATTTCTACACAAGTCTTGTACTTTGTTATAACCCTGATGCATGAACAGTCAAATTATGTCTGGAGTCTGTATTTTGCTTCCTCGGTGTAGCAGCTACAAGGAGCTGGAGCCATGAGGCTAATGTCACCAACATCCAAATTGTTTCTATAAGAAACATCATCAAAACTTCGCTCAAAGCCAAGCCTTCATTATGCTACAGCAGACTTGTTGATGTAGTTTAGGATACATTTTAAGACCTGTAAGGTGTAAATCAAGATTCTACTGCTTTAGAAAGTAATTTCAATCAGCACCAAGGCTATTTACAAAGCACTGTCAGGAGGGCTGGCTATGGATTAGATTCTTATTTTGGGCAATTTTACAAAAAATGATTCTACATCAGCACTCCTACTGTCATGGCGGTTTGTGAAAACAATCATCTTAAATAGCGGCCTTCAACAACAGTGAAGTTACGTATATTTTTACAGTCAAACCTTGTTTTTGACCACAACAACACAAACCACTCTGAAACGCAAAAAAAATTGCTTACCTAGAGTGTATAAAATCGATACGTCTTCAATAAATGGCTCTGTTCCGCTTTTAATGAAAACGTCATTCAGGACGGTCCAAAACTACAACAGCTGCAAGAAAGCTGTGATCTGTAAATCTCATCTAAAGTAAAAATACTTTCGGCTGCTTTCAAGTATTTATCACACTGTCATCCTCTCAGTCAGCATAACGTAGTAAGCAGGAGTAGACCTTTGCAAAAGCTAATCGATAAAAGTCACTTCCCACTCTAATGGCTCTATACATAAACAGAGCAACATATGGATCAGCACAGGCAACGAGGGAGGCAAAAAGCATGCAGGACCCTATTAAAGCTGCGCTGTGCCAAGAATGAAAATGACCTGCTCAGGCGCAGCCGTTTCTCGAAAACCCGCAGGGCGCACAGCGACAGGACAGAATAGTGATCTGTCAGTAAATGTACACTTGTTGCCCTATTGACTCTTTTCGGATGCTATCATGAATGAGAGGTATTAACCCTGTTTAACCCTGTGAAACGTATTAAAGGGCCCATTTCACCGCAGTTTCTGTTACATTTTTAAAGGAGCACACTGTTGAAGTTTTAAAACATCCGTTTAGTCTATTAATGGGAACTAAGCTGTTTAAAACCGTTTTGAATTCATTGTTTTTGTGATGTCATGAAATACATAATGTATTAATATTCAGCCTAAAGGATTTTAATCCCATCGACTTACAACGATGTCGTAAGAGGGTTTGCAGTCTGGACTCGAATGAGGCACAATACAGGACATCCAATCAAAAGCTGCTCAGTTACATATATCACTCTTAAAAGCACAGCCTGTTCAATTATAATGGATAACGGAAGATTGCTCATATTGTCAAGTAAGAATATCTGGCATGATACAGACTACTAGAGCTCAAACAGGAATTACCTATTGCAAACTGGAAAAAACTCAGATCATCTGAACATCCTCATATCAGGTCAGGAAATGCAGCATAAGCCTGTTTTCCAAAAAGCTGCTGCATAATTGCTCCATAAATATAAAGGTCAGCTGGACCGTAGCACAGATTTGTAGACCTTTAAGTCATAACTAACAATTCACTTTTCATGTTGTAAAATCTTTTCAACTGGGCCACTGATGCAGGAGACGTAATTAATGTGGTATGGCCTTTTAACGCCCCAATCAAAAAGCAACAGTGCCAGGAGCATGGAGGTCTGTTAGATGTCACACTGGACCAAACGGCGTTCACTGTGTGTGTGTAGGATCTCAAAGAAAAGCCAGGAAATGGCCATGGCGAGGAAACAGTTTCAGGGGAAAAAGGCATGCAAGTTAAATGAATCATTTGGAGGACAGTCTTGATTCTAAATTGCTTGAAGTCACAATAGATTATGCATGCATGCAAAATGTGTATGTCCTTGTTTTGTTTATCCTCTTCAAATAGAATGAGTGCAGGAAAATACAGTGTGGACGACTTCTTTAACGATAACGGCCACTTTCTATTCTTGTTTTGATACAGTGTCAGGACATGAAGTCATACATATGTCCTTTATGTAATATATACAGTAGGTAGTAAAGTGCCTTTACAGAACATTTCTAAAAACTCACCCTTAAGCTCAGGAACCAAAAGGATGTAGCTTTAACCTTCCAGTTCTAAAAAAATATTACCTTTTTTTTTTTAATCTCTATTGTTTTTTTCCCTACCATTGTAGATTCCCCCAAAATAGTCAGGGCACTTTTTGTCCTAAAATATACAAGTGCAAACACACACACACACACACACACACACACACACACACTTACAGAATGTGCCACACATAAATTAAACACAGGTATTGGACTGCCATATAGTGCAATATTTTATCTAAGTATGATAT
>JBBPCW010000106.1:9841685-9857522 GCA_037974425.1 Phenacogrammus interruptus
ATCTATCTATCTATCTATCTATCTATCTATCTATCTATCTATCTATCTATCTATCTATCTATCTATCTATCTAAATCCCTACAATAACACGGAAACTACAAATATAGTCCACCTTTTTTTGCTTTTTTGTGGCAATAAATATACTTTTTTTGGATGTTTTCACATAAGGGGACCCGTTCACCTCGCCGCTGTGTCCCAATACTTTTGTCCCACGGCCTTCCAAGCTGCATATCTCGGTAGGGAATTTAAATTCGAATACGGGTTACCTTCACATTAAGGGTAATGCATTAAACTGAGTTTAAAATGACATGTTCTGGGAACATATTTGGGGGCATATTTAGTGTTTACACTATAAAAATAGGCATTTTAAACATTTTTTTAACCAAAACACAACAACAAGGTTTTTCACTATACGCGGGTGCTTTTGGAACGTAACCCCCGTGAAAAGCGGGGGATTATTGTAATTAAATGTATACACTCATGGTTGTGCCATATAATGATTGGAACTGTCAAAGTGTTCTTGAAGCATGTGAAGTATACAAAGAGCCCCACTCACCTTGTCTGGGTGAACAACCAGCACAGCCTTCCGGTAGACTTTCTTCACCTGTTCAGGAGTGACCAGGTCAGCCATGCCTACTGGCTTCCAGCGGGTTTCTCCCTCCCACAGCACCGTGTGCATGGTGGAGAGGAGCGCACGGATATTCCGTTCCTTCCCCTCAATCCAGTCCAGGATCTTCAACACAGACAAGATGGCAGTGTAACCATGGACATACTGGAACTCTGCTTACTTACTTAACACCTGGGCTTTGGGTTCAGACTGCGGTCAGCAATTATATCTAATCTTGGTACTAAGTACATTCAGTCTTGGATTAAAATCCTACACAAGTATTAAGGATTAAAATTATTTGTTGTCGAGGAATGCATTTCATCTTGATGTGAAGTATAAGCCTACACAGTAATACCTGACTCAATAATGCTTTATGTTTGTTAGGTTTTGTTTTCACCTTGAGTTTCTCTGGATCCATCTCTTTTGCCATCTCTTCTTTCCTCATCTCTGCTATAGTCTTTGGGCCTTTCTTTTCCTTACTGCCTGTGAAGCCTTGGCCAGAGAGCAAGTCATCAAAGTTAACATCTGTGGTCTTCGGCTTGGCTCCTGGAAGAAACAGGAACCACATATCACCTGCTTCGTGACAGCAGAGTGTTACGTTCTGTGCTTTACAGCAAGGATTTCACTTAATTAAATGATTCAGTTTAAAGCTCTCTCTCTGTGGAAGGACTCCTGTCCTAGTGATTTTTTATAAAGAAACTTTAACTTTACTGGAGAAGGTAAAACCATTATTTGTGTCTAATATATGTAAATTAAATGGGTTTTTTACATAGTTAACAGGTTTATCTGTCCTCTGCTACTTACCCATGTTAGGTTGTGCTTTGCTGGCTGTGCTCCCTGGTGAAGCTCCACCCATGCTGGAGAAGTTGACATTGTAGTTTGGTCTGTTCTGTGGGGAGCTGTGGGGCATAGAGGGTCCTGGGGCTTTGGGCTGGGCCTGAGGCTGCCATCCGCTACTCCCTCCTGGCTGCCACGAGGGGAAGCCGGTGCTGGGCTGCCAGGCACCACTAGTGGTGGTGTGCTGGGGGGAAGGAGCAGGCCTCTGAGGGGAGCCCATGGGTGGGAAGCCACCGCCTGTGCCTGTGGGAGTGGTGGGCTTACTGGAGAATCCTGAGCCACCTGCGCAAATTTGAAATGGGGAGATACACAGATTTTCAGGATTTTTCAGGACAGCAATGCAACCTCATTTTATATGCACATACACCATGGGTGTCGTTAGGTCTATTTTGGGGGGTCTGAAGTTTTCAGCCCTCTATACACGCTAATTCCTTCCTACAACCCTGGGGGGCCCTTGTCTTTCTGCTCCTAGTGACGTCCCTGACATACACATATAGTGTAAGTCAAATTATGCAATGACCAAAAAATCTACATTCAATTCTTATGTGTAGACCCTCTATGCAGCTTTGCACATTTATGGCATTCTCTGAAGCGGCTTCATGTGAAGACACTCCACAAATACTAAGATTTGTTTTGCTAATGTACAATATATGTATCTCAGAAACAAATTTAAGCATAAGGATTTTAAAAATAATATCATTACAGAAATTCTTCTGACTGTCACTCTATGTTACAACTTGTTTTACCTCCAATACTGGCTCCTAGGTTGCCGAGGTCAGCAAAGGGGTCCAAGGTGTTTGGTTTGGACTGGTGGGTAGGAGTACTGTGAACAGAGCCAGTAGGACTTGTACCTGCTGACTTACTGCCCATGTTGAAACCTCCACCTGCAGACATAAAGAAACACTGTATGGCCATTCTCAGTGCAACAGATCGGTTTCTGACATGTAAACTTCTGTTCAACTGCCTTTCAGTCACACACATTACAAATAATATCACCCATCTTTTCAATTTCATCTGACTGCAGCATGCTTTAATCATGTAACCCCTACAAGAGCCTGTATGTGTAATAATGTCAAGCCAAGTGTGTGTGTGTGTGTGTGTGTGCGCGCGCATGTGTGTGTGTGTGTGCGTGTGTGTGTGTGTGTACATGTCAATACATAAATAAGCCTTGGAGAATTCAGGAAAACTAGAAGACAGACTAAAAACAGTACTTTCAATTCACAATTTAAATGTGTCAGTCTCACACAAATGAAAAATATTTTAATACAATTGCTGTCCGTCACTGTAGTGAAGAAGTAACATGTGGAACTAATCGACAGAGAATGAGAATGAGGTAACCATCAAATAACCTTTTTTTCAGGTTTTGATTATGACACCTTTAGGCAAATCTTGGTGTAATTCATGAGGCTGTCAGCAGGTGTCCCACTTTGCTTTTGGTGTCCTGTTTCACTTGCCTGGAGGAGCTGGCCTGTTCCAGTCCCATCCACCCATAGTGTTTTGCTGCTGGATGTTTACTGTGGGAGTAGTTGGAGGCCCAGGGGAGCTGCGGCCTGGGTGGGGGATTAGCACAGGTTAACACTGGCTGTACTCGTTTAGCTCATTCAGCCATGTCGAGCGGGTGCCAAGCTGTCAGCCTAGCTCATGATATCATTTTATACTGTGAACACAAAGTGGTCTCTGGCAGGTTGCTGGAAAACAAAAATCTCTTTGCGGTTAAAATGCTCACCATTATGTCTAATGTTCAAGCTTGACTAAGCTCTGCAAAATGTAATACAAAACCTTTTAAGAAATAAGAAGCTAAATAGTCCTTTAGCATTTCAAGAGACCATTTTGTGAACACAGTACAGTGTTTTCATACAACAGACAAGAAATTCCCTTCCACACATCACCAGGGGTCTCATTTATAACCGTTGCGTACGCACAAAACGGGACCTAAAATATGCGTACGCCTTTTTCTACACAAACGTTGCGATCTATAGAAACAAACTTGCCGGCAGAATGTGCGCAAATGTACGCCAACATTGACCCATGCGTGCAAACATTTTGGAGAAAATATGACCGCGGGTGCAGTGGGTGAGCAGCAATGTGTGTGGCATCAGTACATAAATAATAATTCATAGTTATTGGCGTTAACGTCTTTTGAGCACACATACACTTTTAGTATGAGTTCTACGCAAAGTTTTATAAATGAGACCCCAGATCTTTTCATGCATTCTTGAGCAAAAGGGCACAATGGGCTCGCACACATTAATATTTATCAGCAACATCATCTATATGCTTTCAAACCTCGGTTACAAAGGCACCACCACCCAGGACAAGCTGAAGCCTCGAAACATTTTTACTTTGTACGTAGGAAACCAAAGCGAAAAAGCAAGTTGCACAATTAGGGCTGCATGATTAGAGGTGTATCACAGTCTGTAGTCTTTATCACAAACAACTTGGTGGCTGTCATAGAAACAAGCTGCCCACACAAACACCCTGCAGACACTGCAAGAGCAGCAGGCGTAGGTGCATGCCTTACCCATGCCCATGTTCTGCATAGTAGGAGATGGAGATCGTGCGGCATGCAGGAAGGGGTCCGGCTGCCCCATATTACCTGGACCCAGAAATGCCCCCATGAAGTCTTGAGGCTTAGGGGCAGGAGCACCCGCCATCGTTGACCCGAATGGGTCGAAAGCTGAAAATAGAGATCGAAATTACATTTAGTTAGGGTTTCTGAAACAGTGCCGCAGGCTTTTAGTTTCTAGAATCACAATTTTATAAATGAATGGCTTATCAGGCCAAAATGTACTGCATGTAAACACAAACATTTCAAGCTGTACAAAGTTAATTTTATAGACTGTTACATTCTAAAATGTCTCTCCAGAAATGTGTCTCACTCACTAAACCCTAGCAATAAACGGGTTCATTGAACCAGGTGTATTTAAGCAGAGAAATCACCAAACTGTGCGGGTCAGCAGCCCTCCAGGACTCAGAGCACCCCTGCTAAAGAGGAATCAATCCACACATTGACTGGACAAGAGCTTTGATGACTGTTGTTGTCATTTACTATTGATATTTACTGTTATTAGCCTAGTAATTGATTTGTACTCTCTCTGCTGCTTGAGTATTGACATGTATAAACATCTTAAGGCCAGGACTTCCTCTTAGAAATATCAGGGGATTCCCCAGTGACTTGAACAATCAGTTGTCTTAGATCAGAGGTACCCAACCAGGCTGGGGAGTCATTTGGTACCGGGCCGCACAGAAATACAGAATAAAAATCTTTTGGTTGATTATCTTGGTCACATATTATGGTACACACAAGCTAGCAAAAATGAGCAAAAAACAAAAGCACTTTGTTTTTAGTTGCATCTATTCCAGTCAGTGAAAATATTGTTTTACATGAAACTGGTCCACGGTGCAAAAAAGGGTGGAGGTCCCTGTCTTAGACAATTAAGACCAACACAAAGATGAACTAAACCACAGTGCAGCCACATCCATTCTGATGTCAACAAAGCCTCCTCTCCTGTCGGCAAGTCATGCAGTAAATGAGGAATAATTTGCCTACATATGTGCTGTTTCGCGGCGTCTGGGCATTCACATTCTCGGTCTGCAGGAATGCAGCTGTATACATGCTGTGTGCTTGCAATCCATTAGCCAGGCTTTGTCGTTATTGTGCCTGCTTGAGGTATGTGGACACTTGAGGTACGTTTCCAGAGTCAGAGTTTTTGTTACATGTGACAGATGGAGACACTTACTGTTTGCAGTTCGTGGTGAAGGGCAGGGTGATGTAGAGGGGGCAGATCTCCGAGGAGTGGACTGGGCAGATCCGGGGCCACTTGCAGTCTGTGGAGGTGGAGCTCCAAAGAGATCTCCCAGCAGGTCAGTGGTGGTGTTAGTGGTGGGAACCTGTGGTGAAGCAGGTGGATGTTGAACATCACCTCCATCCAGACCCAGCAGGTCCACATCCTCAGCGGGCAGGGGTGCAGGAGCAGCTTGAGACTCCACTCTCTTCGCCCCTTTGGCTTTCTCACTGCTGGCATTGCTCTGCTGGCTGGAAAGGGACAGCATCTCATCATCCGAGGGCTCACTCTCTTCGTTCGGCCCCAGGCGGCCCCCTGTCCCCACATGTGCCTGGGAAGGATCTAAACAATGCATCGGGGAAAATGTTTGAGTTTAGCGAGACTTAAGTAAATAGATTAACTATGTGATTCAGTCGTGCCACATTTTTTTAAAAAATCAAAAGCTATTTTGTGTTCTTTTTTTATTTTCAAAAATGAAAAAAAAACCCACAAAATTCAACAATTCAAAGTTTCAAATATTTTACTGCACTGGATCACATTTACCAGGACTAATTATCCATTTTTTTGTGATGAAAAATACAATCAGTCAGTTGTATTGACAGTATTGTCAAGTATTGACAGTATTGACGATATGCATATTTGCACAGAAAAGCACATGGTTTAATGTGGCATAATTTATCACAATAATGATATCATCAAGCCTACTAATAAGATTTAAGTGAAAGGAAAAGATTCAAACACAGAAATGGAAATTTTTGCATCCACTGTGTAAATTTAAGCTTTGTTTTAACATCCTTAAATAAAACTGGTTACAGGTATATCTACCTTTGAAAACTACATTATAAAATCTTATATACCTACACAGTTCATCTGATTCACTAAGGGTTCACTACCCACTATCTACCCAACTACTATCTGGAAAGAGATTTCTTCTAGGCTTCTACACTAAATCTTACCTTCCAGGTCCAAACCCTCCATTTCATCTTTGGCGAGAACAAAAATGGGATTTAGCAGATGGTCATAGCTTATCAGGAGACAGAGAGATTCAAAAGTTCCCTACAGGAAGATCTGCATGTTCTTTTGTGTCTGTGTGTTTGTATTTGAGTGCAGGTTGCTTTCAGTCAGTCATGGCTAGAAAAGGCATAGAAACTGCAGGTGTGCATCTGTGAGTGTCACCTGCAATGGCAAGTGCGTCCTTGTGTTCCTGGTGACCGGAGAAGAGTACGTTTGGGCTCAGATCTTTTGTGGGGAACTGCTCCCATGGTGGGGTCAGATCCTTCTGCTTCTCTGTGTTCTCCACCTCAATATCCACCATCACATGGAACAGCTGAGGATACTTCTCTGGAGAATCACACGCATCCAGCTCTGACCTGCACACACACACATATACATGAGCTATCACGCCAACATACACTATATGGACAAAAGTATTGGGACACACATTTCTCCAACAGGGACTTCAATTACATTGCATTCAACTACATAGACTTTAAAATGGAGTTGGTCCCCCTTTGCAGCTATGACAGTGTTCACTCTTCTTGGAAGACTTTTCACAAGAGTGTGAAGAATTTTGTGGGAATTTGTGTCCATTCATTCTGCAGAACATTTATGACTTCAGACACCGATGTTGGACGAGAAGCCCTGGCTCACAATTTCCGTTCCAGTTGGGGTTCCTGATTTTTAGGCTGGTAAATACTGCTACATTGGAGCATAACTTGAGAAAAGGAAAACTCTCATCAGGAGATTGTAAGTTCAATTCCCAGTGGCGCTACAGTAATTTGTGACTGGGATTTCATGAGAACACAACTGTCTTTCACTGGAAGTAAGGGGCCAGCAGAGGAACTGTTTAATTTTACTTCAACTAAAGAGTTGGAGAACTTATACCCATCCCTGACTTTAGACCTGCATGGTACTTACTTCATAAACTTTAAGACTGTTGTGCCAGGGGCAATGAAGCCTGTATGGAACTGAATCTGGAATATCTGTGTGTTTGTCACCTGGAGACAAGGACAAAAAAGTGCAGTATTAGCAGTATAAACATCTGACTAAGACAAACATTTGAGATTGAACTAGTTGAAGAAAAAAATGATGTTTTTCTTGATGATCAGACCCCTACCTTGGCCTGTAGTGCATGGGATCTCATGTGATAGACAGATATCACAACATCTCCTTGGACACTCACTCCCAGAGAAAAGAGCACCTTCCCCTCTTGCACCCTGTACTCCCTATGGGGAAACAGAGGTAGAGGAGTATTCAAAGGTGATTTTTAATGTTGTTGACATGTATATCTATATATATGCAATGTCAATTTTAATGAAGTTGGCATGTTTGCAGCATTCCCAACATACACTGTTAGACATGCCCAAAAGCTTGTAGACCCCTGTACATCCAACATTTCTTCAGAAATTAAGGGGATTAACATTCATGAGCTACAGCAGGAGCCACTACTGTTTTGGAAAGCCTTTACACTAAATGTTGGATTGCATTCAGCCACAAAAACATTAGTGATGTCAGATACTGATGTTCATGATTAGCTCTGGATTGCAAAAGCTATTGAATGGAGCTCCATCACTCAAAAAATTGAGTTCTTCTGCTCCACAGCCCGAGACTAGGAGGCTTTGTATCCCTCTATTTGATGCCTGGCACTAGACATGTTTTCCTTAAGCTCAAGTGCAGCTACTCCACAGCCATCCATTCTATTGCCAGTGCTTTCAATAGAGAGTATGCACACTGTGTGGGTGCAACAGAACACCTTTGTCAATAATGAATGCAGCTTAATTAGAAGGGCGTGTGGCAGGAGTGCAAAGAGTACAGTATGGGCAAATGTAAAATGTGCTTAAGTGAAGGACAAAAAGCAAATGTTTAAAGACACATTTTTCTTTATTGATGATGGATGATGCAGTGGTGTCTGGTGGTCTGTAGTGATGCTAATTAAATCTTCTTCCTATTATTGTTATCCTTCTTATTATTATTACTGTTATAAGCTTAAACATGCATCAGTTACTCTCCCTTATTGCCCTGTTCTAAGTATAGAACCGACCCCCCCTTGCAATATAGTAATATATATAGCAATTGTCACAAAGAAAGATATAACTATGGTCAAGAAATTCATTCATAAGTCTAGCAGCATTGACATTAGTTAGATGAACCACATGGTTAGCTGTGCACACATGGCATACCTCATCCTCTCGTATTCCTGTGCCGTGGAGAAGATTTTGGTCTCGCCAATTAGGACGTCACAAAACGGCCGACAGCCACTGCGCTGTTTGTTGAAGCATGGGATAGGGCTAATGGTGACAGCTTTGATGACCAGGGGTTTGCTGTGGGGCACTGTGGGTTTCTCCGACACCATGCTGCACACATAGCCTACATACCTGACCCCCACCACCACACACACACACACACACACATAAGGGAATCTCAGCCTGCCAGCATTTTTAATATGACATCAATCACACAAATTAAGCATAAACATCAAGTGACATTAATTGAGTTGTTATCTTAAACATATATGTGTAGAAAACAAAGGCCCTCATTACTGGAAAGGAATTTCAATGAAGAAAGGTCCTGTGAAACGTCAGCTGATAACTGGATTGAAGTGTTTATTATTGGCAGATCTACTGAGCCCAGTAACAGGCAAAGAAACTGACATCTGACTAAGCAAAGGGCATCTTTTTTCACAAATTTGGCATCCATTCCCTCATCCTCACATCTTATCCTTGCAACACTTCTCTGTGTCCTGAGTAGATGGGCTAGGATGTAAGGAAATGATGTAAGGAAAGGAAATAACAACACGCAGCAAAAGATTGATATCCAGCATTAGAATGTAACAACAATATCTTAGCCTAGGTAAGATTAAAGCCACTGTATTGAATCCACTATCCACCAGTGGTTTATAATGTAAGATTCAAGAGATTGAGATGTTTTTGTCAAATGCTCAGCAGAACAGGCAGTTTCAGAGCACCGTGAAATTCTTCATCTGCATTCCTTCCACTCCCAGCAATAAAAACATATACAGTCATATAAATCCACAAAGAAGTACACATGAAAGTACTCATAAAAGTCCTTTACTGTTATTTGTACCTTCTGTGTGAAGGCCAAAGGCCAGAGCCTGGTCTCTTGGCGCTGAGCAGCTGCATGGCAGGCACGGGGTTGGCGAAGAGGTGGCAGAAGCAGAACATGGCACACACCAGCACACCTGATGGACCTCTGCCATCCTGAGAAACACGAAAAGCAAAGCTAATGAGAGGATACAATGCATCTTCTCACAGATGAAAGCTCCTGGGTATTACAAATTCACACTTACACAGTTTTGTTAAAGATATAAAAATGTACGATTATCCTTAGATCTCTACTTTAAAGTAAGTAGCTTAGGTCTCAGTCCAAACAGGTTTCTTTCATTTTTTGAGGTTATATTATAACCCTGGAATCTAACAGAATAGGACATCTAACAGATTTGACATCAGACACTCAATATTAGATCCATTTTTATGTAAAAATGTGGACAAGAGGCTACACATGGTAAAAATGGGGATCGTGAATTTTAGACTGGTAAATATTGCTACATTGGAGCATGAGTTTAGAAAAGAAAAAATCTCATCAGGAGATTGTAAGTTCAATTCCCAGTGGTGCTACAGCCATCTGTGACTGGGATTTCAAGAGAGCACAGTTGGCTTTACTTTCTATGGGTGCTCTCCCACTCCCGCCTGGCAAGTGCAGGCACCTGTTAACTGACATAGAGAACTGGCAGTTTGCATTCACCTCCAAACATGTTGCTTTAG
This sequence comes from Phenacogrammus interruptus, assembly GCA_037974425.1. Lineage (NCBI taxonomy): Eukaryota > Metazoa > Chordata > Actinopteri > Characiformes > Alestidae > Phenacogrammus > Phenacogrammus interruptus. The sequence goes on from JBBPCW010000106.1 coordinate 9,851,696, forward strand.
CAAAACTTACATCTAAAGCAGGTTGAAAATATGTTTCCGATTGAAAACATGGTTTGGGTTGATAACGGTTCACTTTGCAAGGAAGCACATGCTAGCCTTCATCCTCAAAGTGTTATGTTTCCCCGAGTTTTGTTTGATTTGGAAATAGTAGCAAGAGGGAGGAACTGAGACTGACATATTGCGGAAAAATCACAGGAAAAATCCTGTCAAATTTATGTCATTTACAGATCTGATGAGTGGATACTAAAATATAAAATAATTTTTGAATTTATTTTATATTCTACATTGATATCAAATGGAAACTGCTTGAGCCCTCTGCATTTAACCCATTCTTCTGAGTGAGGCAGTGGGCTGTCAACAATGGCACCTGGAGAGCAGTGTGTGACGGTACCTTGCTCAAGAGTACCTCAGTGGCGGGATTCAAACCCAGAAGCTTGTGACAGCAGGGGAATCTCCCTAACCACCAGACCACCTTAACGCCATTTTTCATTTTAAAGAGACCACAAATGGAAAACAGGTGAATTGTGTGTGCTTTCTTACCGAGCATGTGATCACACACACATTCTTGGGATTCTGTTTGAGCCAGTTGTGCATGTTCTTACACACAGCAAACAAGTTGTGAAGGCTGGGGGCTTGTCTGGATGGCCAGTTGCATTCAGATACCTAAATCAGGAGCGAAAGAAAGGGAAAAGTATGAGATATTTCAAAAAGAAGCTAACAACGGTAAAAATGGTTTAATAATCTACAAATTCTAGAAAAAGTCACAGCAGTAGTCATTGTACCACTGTAGCTCCGGAGACCTAACATCACCTAAGTTATGCTGCAAAGATGAGTTGTGGGGAGTGTAAGTGTCTTTTATTGCGGTAATAACATTAAATGCGCCATGTGAATCAGAGACTAGGGAGCCATTATAGAGTTCATATATTGAGTCATTTCATCACAGTGCTATTCCTGTTTGGCTTTTAACTAAGAGTCTTTAAGAGCCTTAACCACCAATACGCAGGTCCCAACTGTGAAAAGCACTGTAATGCTACTGATCCAGTAAAAAATGTAACTTCATATAAAAAAATAAAGAAATTGCTTTTCCAGAGGTGAGAAAAGGGAAGTATTTGGAGTAATAGAAGAAAGTTGAATAAACGATTATGGGAACTGTTTTAAGACGGTCACTCCCAATCTATTTTTTTAGATTGCACCAGCTGAACTGTTTCCAGAGCTGTTTAAAGAAACTTTTAAGTCAGTGAATCTCTTTACATATACAGAAAAACCTTGAAATTATGGTCTGAGGTAACTGACACTGCAGTGCGGTGTGGCACATTATGTGTTAAAACACAGAACTTTTATCATGTTTTTTACTTTTCTAGAGGCTGCCCACCCTGTTAGAGAACTTGGCTCCACGGTAGTTCCTCTGGGAGAGGTTGAAAACAGTGTAATGGTCGGCATGACGCGAGTCCAGGAAGGAGCGGATGTCCTCCACATGATTCCTATAGCCCAGCTCCACTGCTTCAGCAGGATATGACATCACTGAGTGGGAAACAGGACAGAATAACACAACAAGCCCACTCTCGCTTTCACTTCATTTCCAAGTCACAACAATACTTTTTTATAGTGTTACCCTACATAATAGTTACTCACACTACTTCACATAATGTGCTTAATGGCAATTTCATTGTTTTTCAAAGACCATTTACACTTTGTGGAGGTTCTTTAAACTTTTCCTCAAATAGTATATTAAAAGACTCTTTAGGAAACTAACACCTCAGTATAGTGACATATTTTTGTCTCTAAGCCAACACACAGGAGTAGTGTAGCAACATCCCTAGTTAAACTAAGACAGGGTTATTCACAGTCCCTAAGAACGTGTACAGAGTTTAACCACAATCACTCAGAAAGTGAGTGACCAGAATGCCCTCTGACCCGCTCAAGGACAGTGTTTGCTGTAATAACACTTCAACACTCCATTACTAAGAGGAGAAAACACAGACAGGTAGTGTTTGTGGACCCACAAGTCTGAAATACTTGTATAAATAGAGGTTTGTTTACTCACCTATGATACGAGAGGTGATGTAAGCAATGTCCAGTTCACCTTTTGTATAGCTGAAAGAAGAAAGCACACAGAAACCCATTTAGACCGCAAAACTCTTATTCTCTAATGTTCACCACTGTAGTACAGTACAAACACTGGAAAAGCACTTAACTGATTTAATTCAATTTGATTCCCATATGAATGTATTTTACCACAAATACGATTTTATCTACCTTTGACTTCATTAACTATTTGTTCACTGTAATTTACCTTTAGTTGCAAGTGAACCCTTTTGAACTACCTAAATGTCTATATTGATTTATAATAAAATGTGATTCATAGACAAACACAATCTAATGAAACCAATAACACAGAAAAAGTTTTCAAATCTTTTATTAAGCATACTGAGTAAACCCACAGGGCAGGCTAGAAATAGTAAGATAACCACTCGAACTCTCCCAGAGCTAATTGGTAAAAGGTGTTTCAATTAAGCAAATGAGATTGGAAGTGTGGGTTTCACAGGGGCTTTGAATGTTAAATAAAGACATACAAATCCTGCTGTCCCTATGAGTGGGCATCCTATTAAGATCACTCCAGGAGCACAGAGGGCAATCCTGAAAGACGTGAGAACAGCAAAATACCTACAGAAGACCCAACAAACTGCACGTTTGTTTATGAGTCCACTATAAGAAAAACACTGAATAAGAATTATGTTTATAGAGGGACACTATGCTGCTATGCTGAGCAACCCTACTCCTGTTTGGAGGGAAAATGCACTGCATACTAACACTGTGGGCGTTTACTCAGTGAGCTCAATAAAAGACAGGAAACTATTTGTGAGTTGTAAGTTTAGTTACATTGTTATTGTAATCAGAATCAGAATTCTTTTCACTTCTTTCTCTGCATTTAATCCATTCATTTGGCGAATGGCTTAAATGCAGAGAAAGAATTTTACATTGTGGTTTGTTTATGCATGACTGTAAAGGTTAATGAATATTAAATTAAATTTTTTATAATCCATTTAGTTTGAAGTTGTAACAAAAGCACTGTTAGTCCATATACTTACACAAGCGGGGAATGATATAAAAAAAATCACAAGCAACCCAACCTGCCATTGAGCAATAATAATGCAATTCAAGCCTATGAACTAGTTTCTAAAAATAACTTGAAGCAATCATGTCAAAATACTATACATGCTTGTGCCAGATGATAGCCTAGTCCAGAGTACAAAACCAAAATTAGGTTATTCTTATACAACAGAAAGTGTACACCTGTTGAGAACATATCAGTTAAAAAACAGGCATTCGTCCTCGACCTTACCAAAAGGAATTTACTACAGCAGAGCAGTCTTTCCACAGCTTTAAGCATATTAATTGATCTAAAATGTTGATAATTATAGTTATTAGAATGAATGTTAATGTCTGTAAATTTACAGTTTATCATATGTATGTCTGTATGGAAGAAACTACCTTACCAAGGCAATGCAATGCTCTATTGCGCAACAGGTAAGTCACCCGAGTAAGCTTCAATCCTTCTAATGAGATAATGCAGTAATGTCAACAGTCTGCTATTCTAGGCCATAAGACATGAACAGTGAATCCCAGTATATGCATTCACACACATACACTATATTGATGTGTTTATGAGGACATTACATTGATTTGTGCTATGCTGAGCAACCCTACTCCTACACCTAACCTTAACCCCAACCTCCGCCTCAATAAGCAAGAGTATTGCTCTTTTCTGCACCCTTACAGAAAAGCTGGATTTGTCAGTGACTGTGAAGACCAGCGAAACTACAGGATCCCTGTGCTCCTATCATATACAAACAGACAGCACAAAGAGATAAATACAAGGCCAAACACACACACAAACTGAGAATTAGAAGCCAAAGAGAAAGAAACACAAAGAGGAGAAGTACACAATCATGAGGCTACATGGCAAAGCTTCTAAGAATGTCATCAGGAAACAAGGTTTTCCACTTTCTTTCTCTTTTTCATAAGCATTCTGTATTTATAATAAAATGAGTCCTAGCCCTGTCTGGTGTCACACAGGGTCAGCTGGACAGCAGGCCTCATTACATAACAGCGCTGAGAATTCAAAGCATGCCAGGAACTGAAAAAGACTACACAGCTACAGGAATAACAGCACAAGTATACTGCATTCCAAAAACTTATTGAAAACCATTAGCTGGAAAAGTATTGAAATTCAGTACAGCATTGAACTTGTCTGCTGATTCCAATACAGACCCCCTTAGTGCCACCAAAACAGTTCGGACCCATCCAAGCATAGATTCCACAAGACCTCTTAAGGTGTGCTGTGGTATCTGGCATGAAGAAGGTAGCAGCAGATCATTTGAGTTGTGGAGCCTCAATTGATCAGTTTGTCCAGCACACTAATCAGATGCTTGATCACATTAAGATTGGCCAAGTCAACATTTAATTTAATTAACAATTCTTATAGTCACATGTGAACACATCACAGCACAATATGAACAATGTGAAGCTGCCGTCAACGAGGGGTGCCCAGGGAGCAGTGCGACGATGGTACCTTGCTCAAGGGTACATCAGCGGTGACACTAGCAGTTGGGATTCAAAGCCCCAAGCTTCTGACTGCAGGGCCAACACCCAAACGACTACGCCATCTAGCTGCATCTTGAAATCTTTGCCATGTTTCTCTCACCATTTTTAATGAGGGTGTATTATCCTGCTGAAAGAGGCCACTGTCATTAGGGAATGCTGTTGTTATGAAGGGTGTCGCAATGTTTATGTTGGTAGTACATGTCAAAGTAATGTCTACATGAATGACAAACAGATCATTGCCCAGAGCATCACACTGCCTCATAGACCTGCCTTCTTTCCATAGTGCATCAGGTGCCATCTTTTCCTCGGTTAACCTTTCAGTGTGTATTGTCATATAAGTGTGCAGATGTCTACTTTGCACTGAAGTCACACCGGTGTGTTTTGAAATGTTTGATGCTGAACATTCTAACACATTCTAACTAACTAATGCAGGTTAATGACAATTTAAATACTTCTTTAGATTTGACCACTCATACTAAACTCAGGCTGAATCCGAACAGCTAAACAACTGAATGACATGAAACACTGCCGCACAAGCAGAAAAACTTATGTAGCAAAAAAAATTGCATACAGCTCGGTGTCTGGGACGTTATCGGGGGGGTTGCGAGTGTTGTGGGATGCGTATACAGCTCTATGTAAGGCACATTATCCCTGGTGGGTGTGCAAAGCTATACACTTTTTTGTGTCACGAGAATGATTTTGGAAAGTGCAGGAGACATGTCCCCACTGCTATAATGGTTCCGGCGCCCATGTCTGACACTTTTTTCCACAGCCCTATGAACATATTTACCAATTTGTGCTATGGTAGCTCCTCTGTGGGATCAGGGGCACTAATCTTTCTCCCCATCACTGTATGTGGATCACTTAGCCTTGGGTACCCACAACTCAGTCATCAGTGTAAAAGTTGTTCTTCCTTGGACCACTTTTGGTGGGTGCTAACTCCAATGACTGACAGTTCACTTGCTGCCTAATATACACCAACCACTGACTCATGACTGAACTTTAAACTAAAGTAAGGATAAATCTAGGGCTGCAACAACTAATCGATAAAATCGATAATTATCGATAATGAAAATCGTTGTCAACGAATGCCGTTATCGATTAGTTGGGCTGCTCACGTTACTGAGGAGCGCGACCACAAGATTCACAAATACACAAAGATACACACAGATACACAGCCGCTCGCAATGGAGGTTACAGAAGCGTCTGCAGGAAAAAGCGT
>JBBPCW010000106.1:9877041-9887046 GCA_037974425.1 Phenacogrammus interruptus
TCTCTCTCTCTCTCTCTCTCTCTCTCTCTCTCTCTCTCTCTCTCTTTTTCTCTCTCTCTCTCTCTCTCTCTCTCTCCTCCTGTCCTGTAGTGTCTGGATGCCAAAACTACCAGTCATGGAGCTGGGCAGGCAACTGTGTGGGAAGATGAAGAAGCAGAAGAAGGCAGAACTGACAGTGCCTGCTGTCATGAGAGGCCTGGAGATTCACTTTTACCTGCCCGAAACCCACCAGCTTGAGTACTTTAAAGACTGCCACACTGCTGAGGACTTGTGTGTAGAGGCTGCCAAGAAATGTCGTATGTACACACTTAAACAGAGTGAAAGACACACACGCACACACACACACGCCAGTCTTATGTGAGTTTGTACATTACATTATATTTCTCCACAGAGATTTTACTCACATTATGGATGAGCTGTGGGTACTAATTTTTGACCCTGCAAGGACAGAAAAACATTCCTGTTTTGCCAACTTTAACATTTGGAAACTTTCAGTTATAAAATGAGGAAAATTTGCCCAGACTTGCCCTGAAAACATGAGTATGAAATTACTTTTTCTCTTCATGTTTTAAACTGTAGCATGTTGACCATTAGTGATATCCTCCTAGGTTATACCTTAGAAAAGTAAAGCTCTTGGAATTTATTTTGATTTTGCAGATTTAGAATATGCAAATCTCTGATTTGAGTCTGAAAATGTAAGCTCTTGTGGAAGTAGCTTCAGCTCAGTATCAGACATGCCATCAACTTCAGCACTTTTAGACAGGAGGATACAGTAGTATTCTCTAGCTTGCATGTTTATGCTTGTTGAGGAAAAACTGGCTTCTGGTTGTAACCAAGTAACCTTTCACACAAAAATGTTAGCAGTATTAGTGGGAGAATGAATATAAATAGACGAAGAACATTTTGAGTAATTTATCTGAAAGCAATTCCACAGTGGTGCACTGAATAGTGTCAACCTGTCATATGCTGGCTCTACAGCAGATTTTCTGTAAAGAAACTCACTAACTCAGATTTCTTTACAATGGTGTTGATAGTTGCGAGGAGTCCCAAAGTCCTGATTGCAAATTTGTTTAAATGTGTAGATTTTCTTTAATTTAGTTCTTTTTTTGCACATGCCTTCAAGCGTATGTGTAGATTGTTTTAGCGATGTTTAAAGAATATAGGCTGCTTGAATTCATTTGTTCCACGAATAATCTTGATTTTATTGTGTGGAAGTAAGGCAGGTGGTTAATTGTGTATGCTCTTTAGGCATTAATAGAAGCTGTTTAAGCATAAACAGTTTTTCCTATGACCCCTTTTTTCATTGCTGACTTATCCCTGTCTTTTATTGAATGTTTGGCTGCAGACAACTGCAGACACGCTATCTTGTAGAAGAGACATATTTGAATATGAAAATGGTCTGATGCAAATGTATGAAGAAGCTGTACAGTGAAGTACAGTTGTTCTAGTTGTTCTGTGTGAAAGCAAAATAATTGCATACAAATTAGATGTTGGAAATAAAGTTAAAGAGTATTATTGTTCCTGCATGCTGTTCAACATGTACAACCATGCAGTGCCCAAACCCCCCCACACCCATTCTCCAACTGGAAAGGAATGTTTGTGCTTTTGGCTCCCAATCAATTCTCAGACACAAAATGGCTGCTGTGTTGTGAAGTCAAGCCCAGAGTTTCCTCTGATCTGTGCTGTGGCCAAGACCACGAATTGGCCTGGTCAGTGTGAGAGGAAAGGGAAGTTTATGCAAGACCAGAATTTAGAAAAAGGCTTTCAATGCACAGGAGGCTGTGAACCACTTCTTTATTACATTAAGTCCCACTTTCTAGTGAAACCAGTACTAAATGAGCAAAGAAACAGCGTTCTAAAGCTCAGTGTTGGAAGAAGTCCTCATGGATTAAAAATGACTCCCTTAACATTGTTACAACTTATGTATGGCTTTCATCTCTATGTACATTCATATATTTGACACAGACAATTTAGGCAACATTCCTAACATCTTTACTGTTTATGTTGATCAAGAGTTTTAGGAGGCCCTATAACATTCCAGTCTATGGCCAGAATTCGGTGTCTCTTTCTCATTGCCGTGTCTTTTTCAGGTATTTCACCCCTGTGCCATAATCTGTTTGGTCTATATGAAGAGAGTCAGAACCTTTGGTATGCCCCAAATCATGTATTCAAGATCACTGAGGACACCAGTATTAAGCTTCACTACCGCATGAGGTAAGACAATGTCTTTGTGGAGAAAATTTGGCATCGTTTAGCTTAGGTTAAGGTAAACTTTGGCAGACATGAACTTTCTGACATAAACATTAAAAAAAACTAAACTGCAGATGCTTCCTACACACATTCTATTCCATCATTATTACTGTATGGGAAGGACATGATCTAATAAAGCCAGATATTTGATGTATACGTCAGTATTCTTTAAAATCACAGATCTCTTCAGTAAAAATTTAAATTGTAGCACCCCCTTAGACAAAACTAATTCAGCTGAAATATAATAACCTGTTAATAACTATAGGAATAATTGTAAACACAAATGAATGGAAAAGAATATTCCAATTCCAATAAAATAACACTGTGTCCCTATTCTCTATTCATAATGGCTACAGAGCCTGAAAGTTACCTGTTGTCTGTGACATAGCTGAGGTGTCTACCAAACTGGAGCAAACATGCCTAAGAGGGTTGTGCAACACATTGCACAACATCATGAGCCAGTGCCCTGTTCAGTAGAAGAATGTACACATGGTCATGTAATGTTTGCTTACTGTTAACCCTGCTCTTCTTGCAAAAACCTATCATCCATGCCAGTTTTATGAAGTGAGTTGTGAAGGACGGTATTGGATGCTATTTTAGGCACCATTTAGCAAACAAGTTAGTCTGCATTTTATTGTATACTGCATATTGTCATAATTAATGCTTAATTAATGCTCTTCATCTGAATAGAAAAAACCCCACTAACAACAACAAAACAACTAAAAACTATTTTTTTTAGCAATAATTGTTTTTTGTTTAGATAACAAATTTATGAAACATTACATGTTTTTAGTACTTCTCTTTTAAGAACATTAAATGAATGTTCCTATGTAAAATGTACCAACTCCTAAATTCTGACAATCATATAGCTTCTAAAAGGACTATTTAATTCTTTTAAAATAATTAGCCTCTCATGTTGCCCTCCTTCTTCCTGGAAGACCATGTCTGCAATTCATTATTTTATTTTTGTTCTTGAACCAAAAGAGAGTAGCTTATGTTCCCAAAATAAACTGCTGAAGAACTGTTTATGAAGGCAGATCATATAATTTTTTCGGAAGTAAGGCTGATTATAACTACATTTCGCAACATAAAGAAAGTAGAAGTATTAAAATCCATAGCACCTTCCCCTTTTAACCAGTGAAACTAATGTAGGAGTCAGCTGGAGTACTGAAGTGGAAGCATGCAGTATACCTGTTGTGCGCACAAACAGGTTATGGTCAACCTTTGCACTCGCTGTCTTCCGCTGTGGTACACACAACACAGCTCTCTTTTTTACCTGTGTTACTTCCTGTTTACGTCGATTCTGTGCTCATGTGGCACCTCTGTGGTGCACGCACCCTAATTATTTACATACAATACAAGAGAACTCCCACTGTTTACATATGGTAGCCAAATACACTGAAATACACTGTACAAATATGTATGTTTATTGCAAACAGTTTGTAATTGTTCATGTTTTACAACCGGGTTTGTAAAGTAAAGAATTTATTATCACTTATGTTTGTGTTTAGTATGTTCTTCCTCCTTTGTCTTCATTTTTGTTATATGAACACTTCCCCACAAGCTCACACATGCACTACCAAAACTTACTTCCCCTTTCCACAGATTCTATTTCACAAACTGGCACGGCACATCTGAAAGTGAGTCTCCAGTGTGGCGGCATTCTTTGAGCAAACAGAAGGGGGGGTTGAGCCATCAGAAAGGCCCTGACGGGACACCACTGCTAGATGCGGCCTCGCTTGACTACCTGTTTGCTCAGGTGTGTGGGGGAAAACCCAAAGAATGACCTTTGTGGCAGTAGAAGCATTAAAAGAATAAACAAAACTCCTGTAGAGCCATTGAACAGGATTATGGTTATGTGGTTATTCAAATCACTGGCTATCTACTCATTTCTGTATCAGAAGATAGTTTGCTGTCTGACATAGAATGGTTTGGTGTTTGTTTGTTGTTTATATCTGATTTCAGTAGCTGAATGATTGTGGATTTTTCACATTCAAAGAAACAAATTTCCCAAATGTTGTTAATTAGACCAAAACATATTTGGTGGCATCTACCTCATCAACTAGCACTTTGCAAATGCACATCTAAATCATGACACATTGGGTTAAAAAAGTAGTATTTTTACAGCATAATGACCTGATGGCATTTGTGTTTCTGTGCTGTAGGGCCAGTATGACTTCCTCAGAGGTCTGGCGCCAGTTCGTAGCTCCCAGAGTGAGGCAGAGCTGCATGAGATAGAAAACGAGTGCCTCGGAATGGCTGTCCTGGCCATCACTCACCATGCAAAGAGCAACAACCTTCCCCTGGCTGGAGCTGGCGCTGAAACCAGGTGAGTCCTCATACAGCTTACTGTATGAGAGCAGTGAACTTGAGGACATATGCCTAATACAGTTACCAAAAGGGATCTTTGGAGTAATGTCACTTTTGGCTCTTTTTTCAGTGCTTCCACAGAATGTACTAACTACTAATTGAAAGTGTGTATTCTTATAAATGCCTGAAAAAAGGTTTCAATTCAAAGGAAATGAAAGTAGTATAAAAACCCTTGTTGGACATGCCTTGATTGACTGATATATAGCTTTTTCACTTCCATTTTTGCTACGTAAAGCTGTTTATTGGATATGAAGTAAGTTGTATTTTTGAGTATGATGTGCTGCCCCTTTTTGAAGTTATCATACAGTTTCTGGTTTTAATTAAGTCATGAATAAAAAGGAATTAGTCAGTTCCAGATAATGAAATGCTTTTCTGAATCACAGTTCGAACTTTGCATTGCATCAGCTGGTGAGATGGTATGTGAACTGAAGGAAGGATGGTCTTTGATGGTGTTGAAATTTGCATCTTGCAGTGCAGCCTTTTAATGGTGTCAGCAAGAGATGCACTGTCAGTTGTTGTTGTTGTTGTTGTTGTTGTAAATGCTGAGGTTCATTTCGAAGCAACATAATGCAAGTAATCACGCAATAATTTTTTAGGCATCATACCATTGCAGGACATGCAGATTTTGCTGTAAGGAATGCAAATGTAGAAGCACAACTGCATTACTTTCTTATGCCACACAGTATGTTATTCAACCTCACTACCTGTATTAAAACATTTTAAATACAATATCTTTTGTAATGTTTAAATTGTTTTCAAAATGTAATAATTTATGTACACATATATTTAAATGTACTTTTTCTCACCTCACTTGTTTGTTTCTGTTTTCTTTTTCGTCCTCTTTCTGCCTGTTATTCTCCTATGCTTCATATTCACTCACAGCTACAAGCGCTTCATCCCTGAAAGCCTCAACCGGACCATCAAACAGCGCAACTTTCTGACCCGCATGCGCATCAGCAACGTTTTTAAGAACTTTCTCAATGAATTCAACAGCAAGACTATCAAGGACAGCAACATTTCCTTATACGACCTGAAGGTAAAATACCTCTCCACCCTAGAGACTCTGACGTGGGGTCTGGGCCGAGAGGTGGTGGAGCCTAGAAACCTGCGTGTGTCTGGAGAGGGAGAAGGCTTGTCTGCCTACACATCAAACACGGGTGAGGAGGGACTGGCCTATGAGGTTCAGGTGTCCGGCACTACTGGGATATCCTGGAGGAAGAAGCCTCAGCAGGTGAGTGAGGCCATTCATGTTACAGTATGCATGGAATATTAAAGCAATGGTTTGCTTTGAAAATGTACTCATATTTACACCATTTCTCCTTATTTCAAATAATTTACTGCTGTCTTTTTCTGTCTGTCCAAATGTCAAATTTCTATGAGGAATAAGGGGGCAGTTGTGTACATTATATTTTAATGCTTGGATAAATTGGATAAATGCAACATACCATGTCATACTCACATTTACATATAATAGAGGGAGAGAGAAGGTATCTGCCTTGACCTTTTGAGTTTGAGGCACATGGCCATAGGACTATGGGAAACACAAAAACAGGTAGAACTCAGCTGAGATTAGAACACTGTGCAAAGTACCCTATTATCTTCCCTTGTATTTTGAAGTGCCTGAAAATAAATATAATTTGGTTTTTGAGTTTGATGTAGATTTCTGTTTCTTCCTGAACAGAATGTCCTGCCTGTCAAAGACAAAAGTAAATTGCGGAAGAACAAGACAGACAGCAAACAGAAGAATGACAAAAAGAAAGATGCCAGCAATGGATGGACACTGTTCTCAGACTTTAATGAAATTACCCACATCGTCACAAAAGAGTCCTGTGTCACCATTTACAGACAGGACAACAAGACCATGGTACATGTACTATTCTTAACACTGGCAGTCTCACAGTGATTTTTTCTAAGTTGGATAAAGTTTTTTTTGTTTTCTGTGTTTGTTGTCAGTAACTGTTGTACTGTATGTATCATTTAATGGCTGGTCTGAGCTTTAAGGCCTGTTTATTATGCTATTTGAAATTACGCTGAAATAGATAGTAATATATTGGTGTCTTTAGGAAATTGTTTGTTGGATTGTTGAATTTATTAATTTAATATATACATTCACTTCTAATCTATAAGACTACCTTTCCTTTCTTATGCAGGAACTGGAATTGGCGTATCGCGGAGAGGCTCTAGCCTTTGTTGCTCTGGTGGATGGATATTTTAGGCTGACTGTAGATGCCCATCACTACCTCTGCACCGAGGTGGCTCCTTCTTTTGTGGTCCAGAATCTGCAGAATGGTTGCCATGGACCCATATGGTACAGTAAAACATCTTCTCATTCTCTGTCCGTAAATGTTTCTTCCATGCATAGTCAGTGTGAGCCTGTGACTGTGGACACCAGTATCTTTCAGTTAACCTCCTGTGTTTTCTTTTCACAGCACAGAGTATGCAACTCACAAACTCCGACTGGAGGGCAATGAGGAGGGTTCCTATGTGCTACGCTGGAGCTGTACAGATTATGACCATATCATCATGACTGTTGTCTGCATGGAGGTACTGAATCATATATTATATGGTCATTAGAGAATAATTAGATATTATTGCCAATTGCTGATAACTTGTTTAGGGTGAAAAAACAATCATGAACTCATTATAGTAATAAATATTAACTCTTGAAACTAATCCAACTAATCAACTAATTAACCGCCCCTGGAAATGTGCCAATAGTAAAGTTTCGTTATGGAGGAGTAATGATCAGAATCAGTTTTTCAAGGTTTGGGCAAAGCCTGTTAGTTTTAGTGAAGGACAAGGGTAAAGCTACAGTAAACAAAGACATTAAAAACATTTTGTTACATTTAGTTGCTTCCAGTTGTGTCGAAAAATTTGGGTAAGGCCTTTTTCTCTTCCAGCATGACCTGGTCCGTAAAACTATGATTTGAAGAATTGGGCCTTCAAAAGGATCAGGATCTTTAACGAGCATATATGTGTGTGATGATCAGGTGTCCACATACCATTGGCAATAAAGTGTCTTTTGGGCCAACCAAAAACGTATTGAACAGTAACACATCTAGGACTAGAAAATGTATATCAGCTGTAGAGCATTCATATGTCCTCTGGTACTTCAATTTGTATTCTGTTATTCTGTCTTTTCCAGGTGGATCTGTGTGAGTCCAGACGTGTTCCTCAGTATAAGAACTTTCAGATCGAGGTGGGGACGCAGGGCTACAGACTGTTTGGGACAGAGACGTTCAGACCGAGTCTAAAGGAGTTACTGGATCACTTGCAGGGTCAGAGCCTGCGGACTGAGAACTTGCGCTTCCAACTGCGACGCTGCTGCCCACCTCAGCCCAGAGGTATGCTCAGTCTACATCTGATCCATTTCACAGCAGCTTTGAACATGTAGAAGCGCTTAGGAAAGCGGTGTTCTGAAATAGAGCACAAACTGATGCCTGTTAATCCTGGTGGATTATGGTCCTAACATTGCTTCATGTTTCAAGTCGCACCAGACAGGTCTGTCTCTTTTGGTACAACACAAAGATAAGGATCATATTGCGAAAGACTTCTTATGAGACTTCATCAGAAACATTTCACAATGGTATTCACCCACACACGTCCCTGAGACGTTTAACTACCCTGACGTGTTGCTTACCCCACATAGGGTCTTTTTTCCCCATATAGTCAGCATTTTCCCCACTGATGACAAAATCTCTCAAAGTCAAATGTCAGAGTGAACTTTGTCATCTCAATCGTATACAAGTACACAGAGATCTACAATGTCCACAGCGTACATATAGTGCAGTAGACATGCACAACAGTGTAAATAAAGTTTTAACCTGTCCTGAGTGTGTGGACGGCTCTTTGTACAAAAGAAAAACGTGCAATGATTGAAAATGTGTATTATGGTACAGAATTGTATAGGTTGTATAAACTGTTAAATCAGTAAATGTAGTTTAACAGTATAAATAGAAGCTTAAGTATGGTTTCCTAATGGTTTAATAGCAGCGTAAGTATGGTTTGTGTGTGACTTCAGTCTATGTACATCCGATAAAGACTGTGCAAGAGTGTGTGTGTTAGGGGCATGCGGGGTGGGCAGCATGGTATTGAGGAGCCTGGCAGCCTGGGATAGTGTTACTGCAGTTTTATTGTATTATGACTAACTCTATTAGGAAGCTGTTACTTATCTGTATGTTTTTCCTTCATTTGCCCATGTATACCTCAAGCAATTTACACTTGGCCAGATTTCACAAAAGTGGTGTTGTGAAACAAGACGTGACTGATTATAAAAATCCAGTACCTTTTGAGTATCTCTTAATGTTTTTTCACTCACAAGTTCATTTGAACATTCACACAAAATGCAGCAGAAGAAACCTTTTCTAAGTGTCTGTGGCTTTTTGTGGCTCAAAACTGATCTTCTGCGAAACCTAACAGTCAGTTTAGAACAATTCACCTCAGTCAGTCAGGTGAATTGTTCTAAAGCTTCTGGACAAGCATCCACATGCTGAAGGCAACCGGATACTGTTGCAGCAGTGTCCATTACCTTAGCTTTAAAGGTACACTGTGTAATAAAGTAAATAACCCAGACTGAGTAGATGTTAATGTTGGTGTATATGCAGACCTTGACATTGAACTTTAATGTGGTGGAAGGCTTAAAAAGCAAATTAAATTTACACTATTTTGTCAGTTAATTCAAATTTTGCTTCTTTATTTTAGTGATGGCTCGGCACGGCTTATGCTCATAAAAACAGTAGAACTTAAAAGTTTCACAAACGTCTTCCATAAATACATCCCCAAAATGTATCTCAACCTGCTCAAACCACATTCAGATCTTATTTAAGGTCAGGAGACTAATCAGTGTTATTTAGGACTTGCAACTTGTAGTGCAACATACTGCTGGCTATGAAAATGAACCCAACTGATATGGACAGCAATTAAAAAACAAACAAACACGGTATGGAGAGGACTGATCTTGGATCAAATTCCTCCATGTTTATTCTGGTTATGTATATAAAACAATTCTGAATACCTTAATGAAGAGCTAGATGTGGCTTGTTCTTGTATTTGTGGCAACAATTTGGGGAACTGTTGATGTCTTGTGTTTTATAGCAATGCTAGCCTTATATCTTCAGTTCTAACAAATACAAATTTAGACAGCCAAATGACCTGGCTGATGGACTACAGTACATTTAGGGTGACGTGTTACTTATAAATATTTCAGCTGTTTGCTTTTGTGGTCTCTGTATGATCATACAACACAGTGCTGATGAGGAGTGAGTGACACATATACACTACTGGTCAAAAGTTTTAGAACACCCCAATTTTTCAAGCTTTATTTAATTGAATTTCAAATAGTTCAGGTCCAATGAATAGCATGAAATGGTACAAAGGACAGTGCTG
>JBBPCW010000106.1:9978586-9999244 GCA_037974425.1 Phenacogrammus interruptus
TGTGTGTGTGTGTGTGTGTGTGTGTGTGTGTGTGTGTGTGTGTGTGTGTGTGTGTGTGTGTGTGTGTGCGTGTGTGTATATCTGTGTGTCTCCTTACAGAATGCATAAGCTGCCATTAAAGTATAATCACACTGCAATGATTGCAACATAACATCTGTGAGATCAAAGGTGGAGGGGGCGGAGCTTTACCTCCTTGGGTTAATTCCATTGGCCCTTTACATTGGCCTGTACATACACAGACACATACGCATAATCGTGTAAAGGGCTTTAATCAGATGTTTCAGACAGACAGCGTGCTTTTCCAGTGCTTTTACAAAGGCCAAAGTTAACCTAGAGACACATTTTAAAACAACCAAAGCTCACACAGCCTCCTGTGGGATTGTATGATATAGATGAAACTCCGCTCCTCCTCCGTTGGTACAGACTGTGAAAAGTCTAACAATATATTAGAAATAAATTGAAGATTCCGAAGCCTTGTTTTGACCACAATCATTTACCATTGTTGGATAACAAATACCCTGATTCTTCAAAACCCACATAAAAACACTTTATCTAGAACTGATTGGTGAAGATACTCAGAGCACACAATTAAAAAATTGTGTGATTCATGATTCATTAGAAGCTCATTTGCATTTTCGAAGATAACAATGTTGCAAAGATTAACAAATGATACACTGTGCAGCCTGACTGCAGTGAGTGCCATGGCGAGAGAAACTCTTCACGCGAACCAATTCCATGATCATTAAAGCCTCCTGTTATCCGCACAAACATTACTAAATGTTCTTGTGCGAGGCTGGGCCAGTCTAGTATCTGCGGTGGCTCTAACAAAAGCCTGCGCTAATAGAAGTAAATGGCTCACTGCTGCTTGGAGGCTTTTACACGCTGTGAATATGATATTGCTGAGGACTCACATATTCTTCACTCAGTGTGGAATCGTTTGTTCTGCAAAGGGAATGGATTGTAAAAGGAACATAAATGGCAAATATTGCAAAAAGTACAAATATATTCTCATTTTTGTCCTGGCTGGGGTGAAACTCTTAAGGGTGCAACAAATCACAGGAGTCACATTCAGTTTGATATACTGATGTCTTGATTCAGTAGGGAAGAACAGGGCAGAGCCTCGCACAGGGGAATTCCACTGATTTTTCAAGAGTCCATCCATAACTCAATGATTGAGATGTACACAAATGTAAAGCTGACAATAGTAACATGTTGGTAAATGCTAAATACAAGCTGTCTTTCTGTATTAGTGACTAACAACACTGCATGAGCAGTTTCTCTTCACCACAAATGTATTTTAAAATGTATGTTTCATGCTAAAACTCAGAATGATCATAAAATAATATTTCAGGCAGTACATTCATAAGTACGTGGCGTAATAATGCTTCTGAGGTAGCTTTTAAAAACATTTTTGGGAACTTTGGGCTTCTGCTTTGTTATCATAAACAATTCTGACTTAATACGTTTTCCTAGAACACTAAACTTCCCAAAAAACTATTCAGAATGTTTTTGTTTACCGAATGTTTGAATCATGCAGAAATGTTTAAATTGGTGGAATTTCCCTGGACTATTTATGTAATAAAACATATATACAGATAAAACACACATTTAATCGCCTGTCACAACATGAGTGATGAATTTTGACAACAATTCTTTTCCTAGAGCTTCGCTCTGAAAACTGTTTTTATAATACATAATGCTACATACTATGAAACGCAAGAACAACTTTTCCCCATCGTACGTGATACTTGATTGATGAGATCCATTGTGTTACTCTTTTGAGTAATATACCATTGTTAATACCATCCACGATCCATTTTAAACGCTGCAGAATGTAACACTGCACCATTTAAGCTGGAATGGGAAAAAAAAAACAGTTTTATAGATTACGTCACAACTGCAGCAACTTTGGTAGCTCAGTGACTCAGTAAGTTTGTACAAATAAAGCAGTTAGCTGTGCTGCTATTTTTTAAAGATGAACTATTTGAAAACCTTTGGAAAGGAAGACCAACATAACAAACACAAGTACTCAAATAATTCGGGCCAGCCCTAAAGAAAACGCACAAACCACAGCTAACATGTTCAACACAATCAAGTACTCAGTGAAACAACATTCCTCCTGAACTACACAATAATAGCACAACACAATAATAACACATGACCACACGAGTGAGGACAAGACTACACAGAGTGAAAAGAGAAGGTGCAAGACCTTTAAACACAACAGGGAACAACAGAATAATGTAGGAGGAGACAGCAAATAGCACAGTGGAAAAATATTCTGATACAATCCACCTCATTGTTTCTCCTCACCTAATGTTAGATCGTATTTACATCAGTGGCCTCTGAAAAAGCTTGAGCGCAGTATGATGAAGCAATAAGTGATGAAGAGAACCTTACAGTGAGGGCTTCTACAGACAGGTTCAGAGATATTTCCCTACGGCTACACTAGTATATCCTACTGGTTATTGTAATTGTGTTGATCTTCAGCTGACTTAGCTCATGGGCTTTTTAATTAGCTGGTGAATTCAACCAGAAGTGCCAAAACTGAGTAAAGATGCTTTGGATGCTTTCGGAGAAAATAGAGAATTCCGGCCAATAAATAAATAAATGAATGAATGAATAAATTAATAAATATTCAGTAAAAGCTGTAGGACACAGTTCATGTTCAACTTGTCCATTAAAGTGTAATTCCTCTATTGATAAAGAATAGAATTGGGAATCCAGTGGTCTCTATATCTGTTTAGCTGTGCCTGACCATGTTTTATTTGATGCGTGAAACCTGACACTGTGGCCTAAGGATGTGCTAAAATGTTCACTGCGCAACAGACAGCTTTTTGTAGGCACGATATCCGCCTGCTGTCCAGAGAACAGTCAACCAGCACAGTTCAACCAGTGCATTTCTAAATATTTCATCTATGTAAGGTCCCATAAATGTGGTATTCATGTAAAATAATACATCACATCTACATGTTTAAAAGTTCAGTTATGCTCATATGTGGGAATACTAGTGTTTTGCTAGAGTTTGCATTAAATCGGTAAATAAAATTTGGTAACTGACAACTTAGTTCACCAACAACAAGCACCATCTAATCTAACACAATATTTTTACTGTAGTATTTCCAGTCATGTGCAGCGATTTACTGGCATCACTACTGATAAATCTGTGGAAGTATTGCTGAGTAATTTAGTGGCCATACAGGTATACTGATACTGATAATGTGATTTTCTGTTATAGCAGTTTCTATAGATAACAAGTATATTATAATTATGATTGCTACTAGTGCAATAAAGGGCTTTGTATTGTTGAGTAGTTTTTATGTTTTTATTTATACTATTTAGCACAGTGGTTGTGGGGTCAAATACCAACACTGTCATCACTGAAGTACCCTTGAGCAAGGTACTGTCCCCACACACTGCTCCCTGAACCACCCTCGTTAGTGACAGCCCACTGCTTCGCCAATGATTGGGTTAAACGCAGAGAAAGAATTTCACGTTGTTCGCACTTTGTGCTGTGGTGTGTCTATAAGGGACCACTTTACTTGGCTGCTCAGTGATATCATTTTTAAATGGTATACATATTTTTTATCTGGTTAATGTTTACAGTCCTGTGTAGCATTCTTTGGTGCGCCCAGGGACAACAGGTGCATGTGTGTGTCCAGGGACAGAGGCCAGTCAGTGGAGCTGAAACCCACACTCTCACAGCCGGAGTCCTCTCAGATAAAGAGCTCCGGGTGCTGTGTGGTTGTGCAGGTCAACAGCCAAGTCCTAGACAAAGACGGCAGCTTTTCAATGAGAAAGTGCAATTCTTTCGGGAGACGCTGAGGAATCCATGCTGTTAACTGAATTCTTATTGCCTATACCTCACAAACTTCACAACAACTGACAATTTCAGAGCCTGTGCAAGCTCTGCAAAATAACACAGATAAACCATCGGCCCCTTCTGAAGCAATATTGGTGAGGTGTCAGGGAAGAGTGATGAAACAGATACTGAGAGCATGCGTGTGTCTGTGTCCAGTTTCTAATGTTTAACACCTGCTTCTGACACAATGTAGGGTGAAAAGAGCTGCACAGGGGGAGGAAGCTATTTGTTTATCGTCACATGACCTGGAGCCAATCTGTTAATTGTGTTCCTCGTGTGTCTGTTACCCTGACCTGCGCCCAGCATTACCTGTTCTACTGGGGATCTGAATAATTCAAAAGTGGGAGATCCATGACAAGTCTGTGTGTGTGTGTGTGTGTGTGTGTGTGTGTGTGTACACATGGGTTCTTGTTTTCGTACTCTTTCAGGACAACCATGTCCTGATGCAGGAAAACAGGACTGACTTACAACTAATCTATTTATCTGTCTATATTTTACACTTTACAGAAGGACATAATGACACACTTTGAGTCATTTTGGACCATTATTGTTATTGCATTCGCCACAAAATATTCAGATCAAAATTGGATATACAAGATTTAGTTACAATAACCACTACATATATGTTATGTGTCATCATGTATTAAATAACACTCTCTGTTAAGGATGTCCGATCAGTGGTACCCAAACTTTTGCTAAGACAGTAGGTGTGACCCCTTCTCCTGGTTAAGTAGGCAAGGTATACAAATGAGAAAGTGAGAGACAGAGAGAGAGAGAGAGAGAGAGAGAGAGAGAGAGAGAGAGAGAGGGAGAGAGAGAGAGAAATAGAGAGAGAAAGACAGAGAGACAGAGAGAGAGAAAGAGAGAGAGAGAGAGAAGGAGAGTAAGGGGGAAAGAGACAGAGAGAGAGAAATAGAGAGAGAGAGAGAGAAAGAGAAAGAGAGAGAGAAAGAGCGCAAGGGTGAGAGGGCGAGAGAGAGGAAGGAGACAGAGAGAAGGAGGGAGAGAGATAGTGTTCGTGCATCTGAAAGTGAGAGCAACAGAAGGAGAGATAGCAAGATGAGCAGGAGGTGCTTTGCCCGACATGTGTCCTCACTGATAAGTCACCGCTGTGTGACCTAACCACAGTGGTGTATATCTGACTCCTAACCGGGGAAAAGGGGGCTTTGTATTCTCTTGATTCAAAATGTGTACACTGGGTGCATATGAATAAAATGCATTAGAAGTGGAAGATATGCCAATGGTTTTGTCACAATACTTTAGAACATTGCTTTTCTGATACAGTAGATAGCATTCAACAACTGCTTCAACGACTCTGACCAGCTGCATATTGCATTCCAGAGAGAGCATAATTATTCCTGTTGAAACTAGATATAGCTCAGCACAGAATGAGAAACCCTGAATAGAAATCATTGTATTCATAGTTCTTGATGCTATTGTGTCTGTTCCCACTTGTTCAACCTGACAAAAACAAAATATTGACATATTGCATATTGTATATAGTGAAGATGTACTGAGGTACTGTGATATATATTTTTGCCACATTCCCACCCGTATATCACAAGACAATTATTTCCAGATGTAAGTCAAATGAAAGACAAAACTGCATTGATGTAATATATTTTATTCATGTGGAAAATGTACATGAATCAAGTGAATGCACTGCACTATTTCTTGTCAATGTAACAGAAGCTCACTGGTTCACTGCCATGTTATTCAATAGCTGTAAAATAACTGTGTGTTTAGTACGCAATGACCTACTGGAAGATCCAGCCTGGTATTCCTCTACGAGGTGTTACCAAGAGTGCCATGAACCTTTTCTGTCAACACTCGATGCCAATAAACTTCTCTCATAGACACTGATGCTAAACATACAGTCACGGCACACAATATCCGAAACGAAGAGTGGCCCTCTTTCACACATGTACACACTCCCAACACCTGTGTCTGTTCCTCTCGCAGCCCTAGCCTGACTGTAAGTGTCTGGAGAACTAACCATGAGCCGCCCTCAAATGTCTGAGCTGTCTCTGCTCCTAGAAATATTACTCTTTGCTCAAGGTCCCCGGCATCCATCATGTTTACAGGCACTAATAATGCGCAAAGCTTCAGCTGGAAATGCCACAGCCACTGCCTACACCTACGAAACACAACCCCCTCCAGCCACCTCATATCCTCCATCAGGCTCTGAGAATATTTCACACACCTTATTTTTAAAAAATCAACCTGCATGATGAACTTTAGAAGACTTTTACTCTCAGAACTGATGCCAAATAGCCTGTTAGAGTCTCTCCTGATACTTAAAATGTACACATTCGTTTTTGTGCATCCTAAAATGAGATAACTTTATTGATAATGAAGGCAATTGCTTATGTTATGACTGCACAGACACACAGAGATGCAGAGACAAAATATATAGTCTAAATAAATTCAATAAAATCTCTGTAGAAAAATCTCATTATGAAATACACCATACACAAAGGGGTATATATACTATAGATAAGTAACTTAATTAAGTGAATTACTAATGAAACAGATGGTAGTTAGCACTATGTTACTGCACGTAGTGGAGATTAGAAGTATAGAAGTAATACTGACATAAGTAGTGATGTTCACATTTAAATTCACGTGTCTCTTTAGTGCAATATTCTCCATCCTGTAGGTTTACATACACGCCATATTTCTTTATTGTCTACTTACTGTATTGTTTCAGACTAACATCCAATTCACTTTACTGTTACATTGCTACATTGACCATTTATTGTATTGCTTCTGTCATCCCTTGCACTTTGTTCAATGCTGCTAACTGCCCTCTGTGCAATAATCATACTTGTTGTGCAAAACTCATCATTCTGGAAGGTTTACGTAGTGTCCAAACTAGCTGTCTATTTATTGTTGGTCTATAGTCTTGCACTCTGTTGAACCGTGGACCATGGAGAAACATTGTCACACTATCTACCTGTACACCGCTGCAGGTGACAAAGTAGCCATCAATCCTGAAATCGCCTTGAGTTTTATATCCCGAATCCGATTTTTTGCTTCTCTCTGGGAGTCACCGGATGCTGTGTGGGACATTTCTTGGCTCCCAGACACAGCAGTGTGCTCAAGAGGGTCTTTGAGACAGAATAAGAGTTTAAATTTGGTACAGATTTTTATTTAACAATAATGTTTCACTTTATTTCACAATTATGTTTCACTTATTTTACAATAATGTTTCACTTTCTTCCAGCTTCACCTAATGGCACCTATTACTGACAACTTTGCTCTCTCAAATTCTGTGCTCACTCTAAGATTCAGAGAAAATCTTTTGTTTTTTTGTCTGTATTTTTATGTCCGAACCCTCCTGCTTCTATTTATTCTCCTAATTTTCCTCTCCACCTTGAAAAAAAGCTGCAGGTCTTGAACGTTAAACTCCTGTTAGAAGCCCATTTCAGCTTCAGCTTCATCCTCAAAAATCTCCAAAACATCCACACGGCCACTCGGGAAATAGGATGAAAAGTGTAGATGAGAAAGTGTTCAATTTTTTGACTGCATTTTGGAGTCAGGTGTGTCGAAAATCTTTAGTTTTTCTTCGGTATTTTTGTAACATGTTCTCTTTAGTAAGTGTATGACTGACACGAGTTGTCGTAATCAACATGCAGGTGTCCAGCTTCCTCTCCCCTTTCTCTCTGAAATTCAAATTAGGTTTAATTCGGCATCACTGTTTTAATGTCGTCCGAGCACATTAACGTTTAAAACTGAGTATACGCTGGAATATCTCTCTCTCTCTCTCTCTCTCTCTCTCTCTCTCTCTCTCTCTCTCTCTCTCTCAAAACGCTCCCTCACTCTCCCCGGCACCATTATGGTCACATCGCATAAAACGGATACATTTAATAATAAATAAACAGGAAAAATATGTCTAAAACTGTAGGCATAAAGTCTGTTAAGAGTATTACATTTTATATTAAGGGTCCACGGAGGTATTTAAATCCAGACTCGCCTTACTGGACTGGAAGAAGTCCGTCCCGCATCCACAACCTGAAATCTATGTTAAACTAGCAAATAAAAAATATAATACTTCCGTTTTTCAGACTAATGGTCGAATTTACGTCGCATCTGTAGAGAACTGGAGACTATTGTTATGTTTACCAGTTAAAATGTGTTTTTAGGACTGCTTTGATGTGAGTTAACGGCTCTCTGGATAAACGCTAACTTAGCCCAAAAAGTCGATAAACAGGAAAAACGAATACAAACAAAATAAAAAGAAAACAAACAAAAAGAAAAGCAAATAAACTTTCAGGCTTTTGGAGTAGTTAGGGGTACCTGGCTGGTGGTGTCTGGAGGCAGGTTCTTGATGAGGATCTTCCTCCTGTTGCTCAGCTCTCGCCGAGTTCTCTCCAGCCTCCTCTCCACCTCCTCGGGCTCCAAGTCGGACAGCTCCCGCAGTATGGTGCCCTCGGCCGCCGCGTCCTCCTCAAGGCGGCTCTCGGGGCTGTCGGAG
The DNA here is from genome assembly GCA_037974425.1 of Phenacogrammus interruptus. Lineage (NCBI taxonomy): Eukaryota > Metazoa > Chordata > Actinopteri > Characiformes > Alestidae > Phenacogrammus > Phenacogrammus interruptus. The sequence continues at coordinate 9,986,926 of JBBPCW010000106.1, forward strand.
CCGGGGCACGGCGGGCTGCGCCGGCTGATGGAGAGAGAGTCCGGCGGCTGGATGGAAGAAGCTGCCGCCATTTTGAGGCGCTCTGTGGAGAGTGAACCGGAGCAGAGCTGAGGTGGGCGAAACCCATCCACACACACACACACACACACACACACACACACACATACACAAACACACACGCAGATACAGACACGCACACTCACGCGCTCTCTCTCACACACACAGACACACACACAAACACACAATAATAATAATAAGAATATATAAGTATTGCTGTTTATGTAACTCTGCTTATAATTCTGTTTATACTTTTGGGTATTTTGTGCTGTGAATGATAAGACTGGGATAACTTTTCATTATTATTTTGCAAGAGAGTTAAGTCATAATACAGAAACCCCAGAGAGAGGGAGAGAGGCAGCGAGAGAGAGAGAGAGAGAGAGAGAGAGAGAGAGAGACGCAGAGACAGAAACACTGAAAAAGAGAAACAAACAAATATACAAGAGAAATAGGGAGGGAGGAAGAGAAGACATAAGAGGTGCGGTGTGTGTGTGTGTGTGTGTGTGTGTGTGTGTGTGTGTGTGTGTGTGTGTGTGTGATAAAGATAGAGAGCGCGAGAAGTGACCCTCCCAGGTTTCTGTCTGGTACATCTGGCGACCTCCACTGATAGAAATCTGAACAGTGCAGTGGGTCAAATAAACGTCTAATAACAGGTCCCTGCAGTCTGATCCCTCTCTAATAGCCATTTATCTTTGAGTCGCTGTAACCTTTCACAAATACACACACACACACACACTGACAGTGACGGCACCAGATCTTATGAACCTTTAAACGGTGCAGCAGTGCAAAAGTGGCCACACTGACATCAGTTCTTGAAAAGTAATTAATCAGTTTTTCACAGACGATTCAAAGCAATAACAGCTGAATTCCTCTCCAAATGGAACCAATAGAAAATCTTCAGTTTGTTTAGCTGCATTTGATGTGGGAATGAATGACAGAGTGTCAGAGCGCCAGGCCGTCTCTCGTGGGTGTGCACAGACTAAGCGTTAAATGCCATCCTTTGGCACTCTCTCGCTCTCATAGGAGCCCTCAACATGCCCATGAATGAGCGCTTTTCATTTCCAGCAGCACACTGCAAAACACCTCAGCAAAGCTTCGAACAGACTGTGCTCTTTAAAGGAGGAATAAATCAAGAGCACACTGTATTATTTCTGATGTTTTTTAAGCCCAGGGCTGCAGGACAGTTTCAGTTTTGTAATGAAAAGGAGAAAAATGGGGGCTTCACTGTAATGTCAGACATAGTGGTAACAGTAAGTCACTTGAGCTATGCCACTACAGAACCACATACAATATGTAATGTAATATATAATGTATAACTACTAGCCATTTCCAGTTGGATGCATCACATGCATGCATGCATTTTGTATTGCTGTCTTCTTAAGGATTTTCCACCGATGCCTGCATCACTGAAAGTAAACAATGCTCGGCTTCCACCAACACAACCCTAACCTGAGCCTCAGCAACACAAGTGCTTTTGTTTTTTTCTAAATAAAATAAAAAATGAAAATAAAAGCACTTTTCTGGCCAAGCAGATTATATACCTAATGTGACCAGACCAGATGTCCCCACATGATCTATTTTCCATCATCCTGTCAGTTGGTACCTACAAAGAGCTAAAAATACACACAAACAAACACACACACACATGCAGCAGCCATGCTTGCGTAATGTTTGATTCATGGTCTTACAGTTGCCAAATCCAGTAAACTGTATATGTTATGAGATCACCGTGGTGACCTCCAAATGCTTCCTAAAAGAAAAGGAGCTTTTCCATGTCAGGAGTGCTCCACTCCACAGAGCTACAATGAACCCTCCAAGCAAAGCTGCACAGCTAAACGTGTGTGTGATTCAGCGCATCGCTGAGTGGGCGTAGAAGAGACGAGGATATTTCGAATGCAGGGAAAAGTGGCGTGTGGGCGCCGGCGAGCACCGCAGCGGGCGAATGGAGCACCTGGGACGCGCGCATTTATGTAAGGAGCTGATGTGATGAGGCCTTGAACTCTTCTCCATCCGGGACCGTTGAGTGGAGCGCGGGGGCGGCACTGCTATATCAGCCCCAAACCACCGGTCATTTATTCATGCATGCATTTCTACTCCCTTTGAGCAAAACCACATGTAAATGCAGGAATATACTAAAAAAAAAACAAGAAAACAATATAACAACAAATAATAAGCCCTTTAAAATCTAGGCATATTGATCAGTTTCTCAGTAACTATTAGGAACATGTAGATAGAGAGAGCATGTCAAGTCAGTAGATATATACACATTCCTCCAGTACCATTGAGCAACACAAAGAACAAAAACAGAAACAAGGCTACATAAGTGATAGCTAGACATTTACATCAAGTATAAATTGTTCTTGGCCTCACGAGTTCGAGCAGCATTAGACCCTTTAGAGCTTCCCTATCAGCTACGTGAGGAGGTTGACGATGCCATTATTTACCTGCTGCAAGGACTTGGGAGAAATTTGCCCCGACTTTTCCAGTGCCTTCAACACCATCCAACCTCTGCTTTTGAGGAACAAGCTAAATGTGCAACTCCAGATGTCTTGTATCTGACCAACAGACTCCAGCATGGAAGACTACAGTACTGCATGTCAGAGAAGACTGTAAGCACTGCAGAGGACTGTTCACTTTTTACACCTCTGATTCTAGGTATGCCTCTGAAGCGTCATTTCTAGAAGTTTGCGGATGACACTGCTATCGTGAGGTGCCTGGAACTTGGTGAAGAACTTTGTGGACTGGTGCCAGTGCAACCATCTCCAACTAATGTCGATCAGACAAAAGAGCTTGTGGTGAATTTCCAGAGAAAGAAGTCTTCTCCCATCACCATCCAGGGTGAGGACATTGAGGTGGCTACAAGTACCTGGGTGACAAACTGGGATGGGAAGTGAATAGGAACAGGCTGTACAAGAACAGCCAGAACCAACTCTGGTTCCTGAAGAGGCAGGAGTCCTGTGATATGAGAGACCAGCTGCTGAAAACTTTCTATGAGTCTGTGCCATCTTTTATGCCATACTATGCTGGGACAGCTGTATCACAGCCAAGAACACAAATAGACTTAAGATCATTAGGAAGGCCGGCTCAGTCCTGAGGGCGAAACTGGACACAGTGGAGATGGTGGCGAAGAGGCGAATGCAGAGGAAGGTGTCAGCATGCATGAAGAACCCCTGCCTACCACTCCATTAAACATTACTTGGCCAGAGTACACTGAGCAGCAGACTTCTCTCGTACCACCGCAGGAAGGACTACTTCACCAGGTCGTACACCTCAGGACTCATCTCTTCATCTACCATACAAGTCAAGTCAGTAGATATATACACATTCCTTCAGTACCACTGAGCAACACAAAGAACGAAATTTTCACTTTACTGCTTCATTCTACTGCATGTAAACCGCTTCAATACTTTAATTTCCCTTTTGGGGATGGATTGTTACGTCACGGTTAGGTCCTTTCGATAAATCGATGAACCAAATGTGAGATGGATGAAAAGATGGAATTTATTGCTAGATATGTTTTTGTACAAGACATAGGCAGACTGATCCATTCTACAGAGAGAGATACGTTTAATTGGAGAGTTGGGAATGTTATCGCGTTAACACATTATTTACTTAACGCCACCAATAATTTTATCATGCATTAATGCAGGGTTTGTTTTTTTTTTTAATCCTTTTATTTTGAAAGTTCGTTGTATTGTTGGGCTTGTGAGTGCTCAATTCTGTTAATAGTCAGGTGTCCCAAAACTTCTGTCCATAAAGTATGGATAGCTAAAAAGATAACATTACTTATGTTTTTTTGTTTACTGGGCCTTAAAGTGTAAGGGTTTGAATGCATCATAATATCAGAGCAGACACACCGTCTAAATGAAGGAAACACACACACACACACTCTGCCCCCACCAGTAACCAAAGGAGCTTTTACTCCTGGCTCAGTCTCACCTTAGAAATGCATGTATTTACTGGAAAAATGGGCCTGGGCTTTACAGTGGGTTAGAAATAGCTATAAAAACAAAAGTGAAAACAAAGACAATGTAATGCAATTTATTAAAATTCACATGAACATCTTATTTACTTACTAATTTTCCAAAAAGCCTTTATGAGTTAAAGCCACAGCCTGGGACTTCCAAATGAATGAAAAGCTGTAGCTCTGGTATTTTGAATCACTCTGATTCTCTTTAGTCTGGAGAGGTGTTGCATGAGGCACAGCACAGTCAAGCTACAAATGAATTATGTTGTTTCTGTTTGTAAGCAGGATAATGAGCCCTCTGCGATCCCACTTTAAATAAATAGTCCCTGACCTTCACTTTCTCAGCTATAGATAGCAACTTTTAGATTAACAACCTTCAGGAATGAGTTCCAAAATACAAATGAAGATGTGAAAGAATGCTTTTTTTTTTTTTTTTTTTTTACCAGCGATTCATAGTTAAACCCAGTTATGATATTTTATTTGGTCACCTTCCACTGAAAGCTAAAATTCTGTCCACATATTAATATAATGGGCTCCTTTGGGCCTTCTTAGTGGACTGTTTCACATAGTATTGTTTTATATATATATATATATATATATATATATATTAGGGATGCACCGAATATTCGGCCACCGAAAAATTTCGGTTGAATTTTTTTCGGTATCGGCCGAAATATTTTTTTAAATTGACCCAAAACAGTGATGACGTAATCAACAACCGCAGACCGCAGCACCATACTGGATTAGTCAGCTTGTCTCTAGTGTGGGCGCATTTTATTTCCAAATATCTAATAATAGTTTGATAATAATATCTATTTTTTCGGTTTTCGGTTTCGGTCCGAAAAAAATCCTTTCGGTGCATCACTAGTTTGCTTGGCTCCAAAATTCCCCAGATCTTAATCTGATCGGGCATCTGTGGGATGTGCTGGTCAAACTTCTCAGATCCTTGGAGGCTCATCTCGTAACATACAGAATAGTGATGCACCGAAAGGATTTTTTGTGCCATTTTCAGCCGAAAATATTCGGTCCATCCCTAGTTAAAACCTGAGTTAAATCACACACACGCTGGTTTTCCTGTCTTTGTGAGGACAAGCTGTTGACTGGGGGTGCAACTCCACACCTAAACCGGACCTTTAACCTCAGGGACCAAACGCTCTGCTACATTTTTACATTCTGTTTTACACACTGACTGGTTTTCCCACCATTATGAGGACATTTGGTCCTCACAGAGATACAAATACAGTGTGTGTGAGATATAAACTGGTATTAGGCTGAAGGGTCTTTTCTGGAAAGATAAGCAGCTACTGAGACACGTGAGGGGTGGGGCCTTGGGGGCCTGGAGAGGGCTGTTTAACTTCAGCAGCTTTTTTTTTGTTCCAGTTATTCTCCAGGGAGCACGCAAGCAAACCCTGCATGTGGAGTGTGTGTGTGTGAGTGAGAGAGGCAGCAGTGCAGGGTTTAGACAATGTGAGCAGGTACAGGTGTCTCTATAGCAACACAGGTGAGACCACGTGAGCAGCGTGAGGACCGTGCACTTCCCCAGTTAGAGTGTGTGTGTGTGTGTGTGTGTGTTTGTGTGTATAGTGTCTACAGCTGTGACCGAAGTGGATCTGTTCAATTCTGGAAATGCGAAACCCAATTTTTAAAATATCGTGTCAGTAAGTATCATATATACAGTTAGTGTATATCCAACAGTGTATCTCATATAGAAACAGAGTATATTGTTTAATCCCTGGATGAGTGTATAGATATAAGTATATATTTAAAAATTATGAACAAGAATATTTATTTTTCTTGTTCATACAGTTTGCGGGTTCTTCGGGGTCTTGAGGGACTCCGGCCCGGCGTGCTCCACTGAAGGAGCTACGATCACTGGCTCAGAGCTACAGCCTGAAATTCCAACAGCTTTCGTCAGAATTTAGAAACTACAAGTCCCTGAACACACAGCACCAAACGCAGCAGCTACCCTTTCGGTCACAGGCTGTGTGTGTGTGTGTGTGTGTGTGTGTGTGTATGTGTACAGTAATCCAGTGTTGTTGTTTTGTTAGTGTGACTCATTCTTTCCCGTGTCCGAGTGTGAAAGTGTGTTCAGACACCAGTTTTAATCATGTTAGTCCGTGAACCAGAGTAGTTACATTCATTAACCAGGTTAAAAAAACAACACAAGACCAAAGTAAAAATATCAGCAAAGTTAGTAAAATTCTTACTAAGAATGTTTTATTCAAATAAATGCCAAGGGAGGAGGGAGGGGCGGTTAATAAGAAAAATAACAGCAAACACCATGAAAACTAAACGCAAGCATGTAAAAATCCTCAGGACCAGAAAAGGCTAATAAAGTCGCTATGAGTTAAACAAGCTCGGGAGCGGCAAGAAAACAAACAAAACTAAACCAACTAGTAGGAAAGGCAACACTCCCAAAACAAGAGACAGGTTCTGCATTAGATGTGAGAGGCATAAAGGGGGAGGGATTAAAAAATTATTACTGTAGTGGGTTTTGTTTGGGGGGGGGAAAGGTCAGAAAGTGATTTATAATATACATATAAAATGAAGTTAGAAAAATACATTAGAAACCTGTAAGAATGATCGTAAATTACATTATTATACATGTAGTAGGCAGGCAGGAGAGGACGGGGCGTCTCCTCTTGACACCTGATGGACTAAACGGACGTGAAGACGGCACTCTGGTTAATACTGCCGCGTGCCCGGCGTCCTCCGCCTCCGGCTGATATTGCATTTCATTATTGTAGTTAAAAAAGCGACTAACACTGAAGAACGAGTGACCTTCCCTGTGTAACAGCACGGGGGGTGGGGGCTTCTAAACACACAGCACTTTGATTAGCAATTGTGAACACCCCCTCCCGTGTGGCTGGGGGCGGGGCTGCAGGGCCTGACAGGCCCCGCCCACAAAATAAAAAAGGAAAAAAAAAGGTTAATGTAACAGCTAAATCTGAAAAATAACCAAACTTAAGTTTGCTGTTGAGGTCCATTCCTTTAACTATGGTAACAATGGTTGGGGGCGGAGCCACTCACGATGAACTACACTTTGTTCATAATTTTTAGTTTAGGCTGTTATCACAAGTTGAGTTAATTTAACGTGCCTTCAAAGGCGGGCTTGATTCGGGCCTCTATGGCAGCGCTGCTCTGAATAACTGCAGATTTGTTTTTTGTTCTCTTTTCCTATTGTTCGTTATCGGTTCGCGTTTTCCTGTGTGACGCTGCATCTGCGCAGCCAGGTTCTGAGGATGAAGTGAAAACGCGATGATGGCTTTCAGATTTGGCACCACTGTTAGACGTCATACGGCCGCAATTCCAGCATCGGAACACTTTTAGTAGCGGAACAGTCTCGGACGCAGCCTGGACTTTGACTGAGGAGATCCTCCATCCAAACACAAAACCAACAAAAACACTTCAGGCAAAATAAAGACAATGTATAAACACCAGTGTCCAGTTTGCACCGGGGCGACTGGGGGCTCTCAGGACCCCCCCCGGACCACCGCGGCTCACATACTTGGTTCAAGTGGCAGTTTGCTTTAAAACAGACTCACAGTAACAAAGTTAACACAGAAGACACACCCACTCCTCCAGGAGGAGGGGACTTGTTCGGATGGCGTGAAGGGGCGGGGCGGGGAGAGGGAAGACGCGTCATGGCACATCGTTAGCTGGTCGAGTGACTGCTATTCGTTTGCATAGTGTATATTCAGCGGCGCAGTGGGACGTCGCGACCGGAGACGCGTCGCCGACCGTAAGGCACTTTAACATCCCAGGAATCCAGAACACACAGCTCCCCCATCCCAATCCACCGGCGGCCCCATGCCGCAGCAGCCGTCTACGCACCCCCACCCCACCCCCCCATTTTATTCTTTCATTTTTCTTATTTTGTAACTGCAAGTATAAAAAGCTAAAATTGCCAAAAATAGATTCTCGTCCAGCACCTGTAAAAGTATCTAACTGTGATTTTTCACTGTCTGAGTGTGGAACGGCGTATCTACACTGTTTACACTGTTTATATTTATATCTGGTCATACAGACACTGGAACAGGCAGACATGGCTTTCACATCCTATTGTAGTTTTTCTGAGTTAAAGAAACGCAGGTGGTTTCGGACGATAAAACGAGAGATGAGTAAATTCATGCTAGTTTTTCTTTTTTTTGGGGGGGGGGGTCAGTGAACGTGGGGCGGCAGCTCAAAATGTAGGAAATAAAATTGAAAAAGTAAAATAATAAAATAAAAAAATTAAATGAAATAAAGGCAGGTTACGTACAGAACACGAGTTGACCCCCCCGCCTCCAGTCCAGCATCTTTTAGTGTTTCTATATATTTTTAAATGTTTTATCACTGATGTTTTAATTCTGGAGATTTTTGGGAGAAACATTAACTCATGCTACTGGACTGTATGTCAGAAACACAGGCAGGAGCCTCGGATACACACTCGTATACTCACACACTCATAACTCCGAGATGAACTCCGTTAATGAAAGCCTTTGGCTAAATACGCACACATAATACTTTTCTTTTTTTTGTCTTTTGTGTCACAGCTCGATCAGGAAAAAAGGTATAAACTTCAGGCACTGAATAAATTCGGGACGGGTCCCCAACCCTCACCCCCCCAGCCCAGATTCACTGAGAACACTCTTCATCCCCCCACCCCCCCCGACCCCACTGCCCCCTACTGAGCGGCACTGGTACTGCAGTTAGCTACTTAACACTACTGTTAAACTCAAATAAAGAAAAAAAAAACAATAAGCAAAGAAAGAAAAACTACATGGAAATGTAACAATAAACCAAACAAATTCAAAGAGTATCGAAACAAAAAGGTGTAACAGAACAGAAAAGGCTTTTTTTGTTGTTTTTTTTTTTTGAAGCAGAGTCCCATCAGGTCAGCCATGCAGTTCAGCGCCGAGCACAGACACACGAGGCAGACCCAGAGAGAGAGTGTGTGTATATATACGGTGTGTGAGTGTGTGTATATGTGTGTGTATGTATATACTCTGTGTGTATGTGTATCAGAGCTGATCTGTTTGTGTTTGGGGTGACACCCCCTGGAGCGAGGTGGGTAGTTTGACTGGGTGGCACGGGGTGGGGATGGGTGAGGGGGGTTGGGGAAGGGAGCTCTGGGCTCTGTGAAGGTCTGAGTGTCTCAACACACCGGTAAGAGAAAGAAAGAGCAACAGAGGAACATTAGAGCAAAGGAGAGTCGGGGCTCCGCCCTCACGCTGGCTCTGTGTGTTAGGGTCCTCTCTCTCTCTCTCTCTCTCTCTCTCTCAGCGTCCGACAGGCTAGCAAAGGCAATTACCAGTTAATCTGATCAGCAGGCAGGCTGGGGCGGTTCGTCATTGGGTGAAGAGTTCAGAGGTCAGAGGTCATGTGTTAGTTGCCGGTGGCGGCTAGGTGGTTAGAAACAAAAACAAAACAAAAACAGGAAAAAAGATAGAAAGGATATTAGTGTCAGCAAGAGGAGACTGGAATGACATCACTGTAACAGTAAAATGAATTCAATCTCATTCAACACCCCCCGCCCCAAACAGGCCGGATCCGGTTAACCTCGCCCCCCTAAGCCCCGCCCCCGAAGCGGAAGCAGAGGAACGTCAATAAGACACACAGGAGAACAGACTAGTACTGTTTAGTGTCTCTGGGAATGCGGTTATAAACAGTGATTAGTGGTCAGAGGAGCTAGAACTACTGCAATAAACAGATTAAAAAAAGAATAATTTATCATTTTACTCTTTATTTCATAATAAATACCACATGAGTTATTTAGAAAATGGCCACAGGTACCTAACCGTCATACAGAAACACTACTGGGGCTTTACTGTACCAGTGACAGAGCAGACAGGAGGTAAACAGGAGTATGTATAGTGTGTGTGTGTGTGTGTGTGTGTGTGTGTGTGTGTGTGTGTGTGTGTGTGTGTGTATGATGCCCCGTCTGCAGTGTTTAAATCAGAATAAATATTGAATGTGGGAGTGTCTCTAACTAACCTCTGTCCGCGGTCACTATCCTTTGGTAAGGATGGACCCGCGAGTCGTGTCTCCGCACTTTAGTAGCCATTGCACCTAAATGACAGGTCCAGGTTAGACACGCCCACTCCGGGACGGCAGCACCGCGAACGCCGCTAGCAGGGCGCAGAACTGAACGGCCGCCAATCAGCATCAAAACCAGGCAGAATATAACAGTAAAGTGGGGAAGGAGCGGACGGGTCTTACAATGAAGGCACGCCCACTTTCCCACTTAAAAATCAAGTTTTGGGGTTATTTTAAAAGCGTTCTTTTAAATGAATTTCAAGTCTAGCACTTCAGAACCAAAAGGTGCCGCTACAGCTGACTGGCTGCCAGGTTCTGTTCCTCGTTAGCCACGTTAGCGGTTTTTCACATACATATTTTTCACAATGAAGTTAAAGGCCGACAGTTAGACCGGACGAATCCAGACTCGCCACAGCCAGAGAAAGTGGGGTCGAGGCTAGACCAGCCAGGTCTGACTGTGAACCTGACAATTTACATATTCATACATAACGTAATGTAAAACATTACATATATATTTACATATTTTAACACAATATATACGGATCAACAAACAGGAACAGAGGGAGAAATCAGGGTCTCAGAAATATGAGCTGCACAGTGAACACCTGAGACAGGCGAGGAGGAGGAGGAAGAACTGGGAAGAAGGGGGAAGAGTAAGAGGACGAAGAGGAGGAAGAAGAGGACAGGGGAAGAGGAAGGAGGAAGAAAAGGAGAAAGAGGAGGGGGCAGAGGAGGAGGAAGAAGAGGACGAAGAGGAGGGGGCAGAGGAAAGAGGAAGAGGAGGAGGACGACGACCAGGAGGAAGAGGAGGAAAAGGAGGAAGAGGGGAAAGAGGGGAAGAAGAGGAGGAGGAGGAGGTAGAAAAGGAAAGAGGAAGAGAAGGAGGAAGAGGACGACAAGGAGGAGGAAGAGGAGAGGGAAAGAGGAGGAGGAAGTGGAGGAGGGGAAGAGGAGAAGGAGGAGGAGGAGGAGGAAGGAAGGATAAAAGGAGAAGGAAAGAAAGTTCTGCACACTGATGACGGATGAACTGATTTTTTTGATCGTATGAAAACTACAAAACATTGAGAGCTTTTGAAATATAAAACAGTTCATGTCACCCCCAACAGTTACTGTAGTGTACTGCAGTCTGTCAGAGCCACTGTGTGGCCGCTCAGAGCGTTATAAAGCATTATAGAACACTACAGAACATTCTAGAATATCAGAGCACAACAGTACTGCACAGTACCGCTATGGAGCTAGAGTCCATAGCGCCCCCTAGGCGCCCTGGAGTGAATTACAGCAAAGGTCATATGACGGCTTTCAAAGTAAACATGTCGTTTTCCTCCATAATAGCAGAGTGCAGCACTGAGAAAATCTCCTGCAGAGACTCTCCTTTAGCGGAGAGAGAAACAAGTGACATTCTGACAACCCCCCTTTCATTCTGACTCTCTCTCTAGAAAACCACCACCTCCCACACACTGAGCCTCTAATCATACAGAGAGAGACAGAGAGAGAGTGGGAGAGGGAGAGGCAGAGAGACAGAAAGGGAGACAGAGAGAGAAGCAGAGAAAGAGAAACGAGAGAGAGGTAAGAGAAAGAGAGAAAAGAGAGAGAGGGAGCTAAAAAGAAAGAGAAAAGGGGGATGAGAAAACAAATGCAAAACTGTACGAAAAGAAAGAACAGAACATGGGATGAAGTACAAGAGAATGGGTTGAAGATAAAAAAAAAAAAAACAGAAAAAATAAAAAGACAAAAGTGAATCTTATAAAAGTCAGAAAAGAAAGAATTAAGGAAAGAAGAAACGTGAAGAAAGCATGAAAAAAGGAGACACAGAACCAGGAAGAAACACAGAAGCAGGAAGAAAAGAGAGCTTCAGACAGAGAGAAAGATGGGGCGTGCAAGCCTGTTCGTCACTGTGTGTGTGTGTGTGTGTGTGTAGAAGATATTACATCTCCTGGAGAAAAAATGGAAAAGACAGAAATTCTCACATTAAACATCCTCCACCTGTTTCTCACACAGACACACTATTACAGACACACACTCACACTCACAGACGCTCACAGGCACAGAGAGACACAGACGCTCACAGGCACAGAGAGACACAGATGCTCACAGGCACAGAGAGACACAGACGCTCACAGGCACAGAGAGACACAGACGCTCACAGGCACACTGACAGACGCTAACAGGCACAGAGAGACACAGATGCTCAAAGGCACCAAGAGACACAGACGCTCACAGGCACAGAGAGACACAGACGCTAACAGGCACAGAGAGACACAGACGCTCAAAGGCACC
>JBBPCW010000106.1:10037548-10050158 GCA_037974425.1 Phenacogrammus interruptus
ATTATTATTATTATTATTATTATTATTATTACTATGCTATAAACAGAGCTCCATTTTAAAATTTACTTCCCTTCTGCTTCATGTCATTTAACGTCATGAACACAAGGCTTGATATAAATATATGGGCTGGGCATGTCAACGAGTTATTATTGCGTTAACACATTTTTACTTATCGCTGACAATTATTTTAATCGCACGTTAACGTATGTTTTTTTAAAAAATCCTTTTATTTTTAAAAGTTTGCTGCTTTTTTGTGCTTGTGGGTGTTCACAGCTCTCTGTCTCATTCGGTTTTCGTGGAGATCAGGCGTCTGACCATTACACCAACAGGGACTTTAATAACACTGCATTCAAATACATAAACTTTCAGATACATAGAGTTATGCTTAAATGAGTATAGTGCAAAAGGATTCATGAGCTCACATTTTTAAAAAAAACAACAACATTGCAACAAATATTCAACGTTAATTACTGTCAGAGTAGCTATTCATAATAATAAAGGACATACTCAATAACATATAGGACTGATTAATTGATCCTGTAAATAGTTGTAGCCTAAAATTCAATTGCACTTGTATTTGGTGACACAAAAAACAGGCAAAGTGGAGTTAGTGGAAAGGTAATTATGTCTATTTAATAGGAAGAGAAGACATACCCCAGTTAAACTGCAGATATTTTAGGGACTGCAAAATGTGACAGAACCGCATGTATATAAAATAATTTACTACTCCAACAGTAACGTGATGAGTGCACGGCCAAGCATGTGCTGCTAATGAGCTGACTGAGATGTCAGAGGTAGCCTAGCTTTTATTACTATCTAGACAAAGACTGAATCTCAAATAATTCCTACTTTTTATGTAGTACACTACATGAAATAATGACTCATACACAAGTATTAAAGTATATGTCTAATAGAGAGTACTTTATATTCAGCCCACAAGCAAGACTAACATACAGGGCACTATCTGGATGTCAAAACCGCAATCGCACACTATTTAGTGAGAGGAGACCCGTAGTAGATTCAGCTTAAATAAGTTCCTACAACTGATTTTAAGTTGTCCACTGAAGAAAAAGACCTTGGTGTAGAAGACAAGTCATCAGCACTCATGCATCTGATTTTACACAAATCTTGTCAATTCATGGAGATTTTTACTTAACCTTGTATCAACTTTTAAATGTGCAGCCAGGACAGTAGGCTATATTTTGGCCATCCTGGCCTTACCGAATATCAATCACATGTGTTCTGTATTTAAGATTTTCTTTCATCATACAATAATTAGCTAAATGTTTATTTGGGAGGCTGAGCAGCTCTGATGGGTGGTTTGCTGCCTTGAGTGCTGGAGTAGTTCAGTCTTGGCACTATGCGGAGTTGGGGATTTGGTGCAATAATGTGATTGTACAAAAATCTAATGATTGCTTCTTCTGAATTTTACAACAAAATTGTTGAGTGTACTCCCCCATGCACTGCTAAATCTATGCAATACTGATTTTTAGCACCTTAATGCCAATTATATAACACCTACAGAGCTGCGATAATCATGGTTAGGGTATTTTTGACGCCTTCTCATCGAATATCGGAGTTAGTAAGATAATACATCCCTGATAAGTAATTTGTTTCTTTCAATATATTATCCTGTGTACTCTTATCTATAAATCTGGCAACATGGAATATTATGGCCCCCAGTTCAGTTTCTGTAGACTTTCAGACACACAGACTTGCTTAGTAACACTCATTTCAACAAACTCCATCCTTTTAATTAATACAGTTAAAAGCATAAGCCAATCCAAAGAAGGGGTATTATATTTCCTGCCCTTCTCCTCACATAATTTGTATGTAAAATGTGTCTTTAACTGTTTCTAATATTAAATCTATTTCACTTCCAAACTGTCAAAATCAGCAAATACCCGTTTCTAACGGAACCTCATTGAAAGTTGATGTTAATTACATGACTGTAATGATCAAAGTCATGGTACAGAGCCTAGACATCTTTGCCTTACAAAAGCTCCTTAATTGGTTATACATGTAATAAAATTTTAGAGAAAAAGAGCAATTGAGAAGCTAGCTGGTGCAAACAGGGTAACAACTATAAGCAATAACTGTTTACATACATATATATATATATATATATTGGAGTAGTATATGATTTTGCAAGGATTAAAATCTATGATATAAACTGGAAAGTCTAGGTGAGTTGGCCTGAAGTGACCCTAATATACAACAATGAAGCTGAACAGATAATGTGCGGTTAGAGCTGTATTGCCTCAGCAGGCAAAACAGTTTATCAGCATCTAGTCCTGAAACCCAGTACAGCAATTAGCAGCCGAGGTGTCACCAGATTTGCTGCCAACACGCAGCTTAATCTCTCACCAGCAGCCAGTAAATAGCTGCAGGTGAGATGGGGCATCATACAGGAATAATTCAGTCACAAGGGTGTCACTTGGCAAGGAAACCTGAGCAAAAACTAACAACCTGTCCATTCTTGCTCAGGGCTTTTATGATAGCTGACTGAGAGTGTATTACAGAAAAAACACTCACTCTCTCACACAAACATACACACACACAGCAGTTGCTGGGTTGCTGCCACTTATGATTCTTATGATTTGAGTCTCGACAGAATAGGGCTGTAAACTGCTGTTGGAATGTTTTAATTCCTCCCAGGATTAATAGAAGCTTCTTGCTGGCATGAGGGAGGCTCATTTTAAGTGTAAATGGGCAGAAGAGGATACCACTACCGCTAAGACACCTGACTGCCCATGCTTATATTGTTCAAATACAAATATATAAAACGTAATTGGAAGGAAAAAAAAAAGCACAGTTCATTCATACATGATTTCAGAAATGTAATTCTTAATTATATATTATTACACCAGACTGCATTGTTGGAGAGAATCAAGTCTTTTAGTTACTCCATAAATAAATAATGTGTAACAATTACCTCTACAGAGCTTGTTAGAGAGAGAAATTCTGAAATCAGTAGTTTTGAGCTCTGGAATTATGGTCTCAGCAGAGGGGAACACAAATTAAGCTTCAAAGTCAACCAGAGAGCGACTGCAGAATTTTAATTGGCATCCTTCAACCCTACAGACTAAAAACACACAAACACACACACACATATTTAACTCACCTGCTGCACCTCCGTTTCACCATTTGAAGTCTTCTCTGTGTACACAAAGGAGTTGAAAATTCTCTGTGTGGGAAAGAAAGAGAAAGGCAGCTGAATTATGGTAAAACTGAGAAAAAGCAACATATGAATGTTTTAGAATAAGAGACAAAAAGGGAGAATCAACATTGATCTCTCTGTATAGAAAAATGCAAATGGCATGCCATCTGCTACTGTGAAGAGGCTGCACAGTGCTTCGGGTCTGTTTTTCCAACCAAATAAGGTTAAATACTGAGAACGAAAACAGTACGTCAGCTTGCTACATAAATGCATAAACAGCTGTGTCACGTATTTCATATTCCCTACACAAAACAATCCTAATGTATAGGTTTTTGTTTGTGGGTTATAAGGAAACCAGGTGGCTGAACAGTTTAACCACATCTGTGCAAAAAATATTCACTGCATTCCAGTTAACAGAATATCCGCCTTATGCAATACATCTTTATGCATAAAAACATGTTAAATATTCCATAATACATTTAAGCATATGTGTCCGAAACATCATTTGAGTAAAATTGTTAAGCAGGTACTCCTCATAAGTGGAGGTGTTTCAAGAAGACGAACAATTTCCTGGAATAAGGCCTGTGTCATTTTCATCAATTACGATCTTCCTTGAAAAGTAATCCCTGTAATTGTGACAGAGAAGCAGGCAATGATTAAGCCTGAAACTAAAATCAGCATTACCTTTGATGTCTGGGGAGCCTTTGGTAAATGAAGAAACAAGGATTTTTTTTTGCTTCTGTTTTAGTCAACTCTGATATAAACCTCTAAACAGTCTAAACAGGCACTGTCAATTGCAAAACTAAAAAGTCAAAAGTCAAAGCTATTAGCCTGTGCTAGATAATATGACACTAAGAAATATGCACATGGTCTCATGGGCACAGTCATCAACCATAAACCAGTGCCAGCATAGCTAGTTAGAATTACATAGTGGTCTACAAAGAGTAAACATTTACTTAAAGCAAGCAGCAGGTGTTTCACTCTAAGCCCTTGCACTCTGTCAGTCTCTGGTTTAACGCAACACGCTACCTCTCTAGCTTCACACCCATTGTAACTGGGTAAACATGAATCAAAATACTTAGCAGCTGCATGCAAACAAGGAATTTCGTCAATACCCGTAACATTACCATGGCGATCCCAACAAAGAACACCACAATGTCATAACAACATGTGATGGATCTGCATCACTTGCAGAAAACAAGAACAAACTTGCCATCACTGCGCCAACCAGCCCCCGTGAACATATTAGTATGTTCCTGAAGAAAAAGAAGAAAGTCCCAAAGATTTCATGTGAAGTCTATAAAGGGGTGACTTGAGGTCATAGCACTCCTTTTGCACCACAGGAAAGTCTTTAGAAAAGTTCAGGCAAAGTTTTGATTCAAATGAATGTAGGCAACATATGAAGAAGCCTTAGCCTTGCCATATACACAGGGGCTCACATACTTAATGAAAGGTAAAATAAAAATGGAAAAAAAGTACACATTTTCAGACCTCGCTCGTAAAGTGCAATGGTTATAAACCCAAGCACCAGCTGGGCACTAGTTCGGCTACCTCCTCAGTGAGGGGGGTTTGAGAGACTCAGATGTCTTTCACAGCTATGGCGACGCTAGGGAAGAATTTCACAGCTTGAAACCTGAGAGCTCTAACCAGAATTGGGGAAACTACTATGAAGGGGGTCCTTGAACTTTTAGAAGGGCACTTATTCAGAGTGGATTCCCAGAATGAAGACAGTACCATGTTCCTCATGAACATGGAACTGCATAATATAATGGCATGCATGAGTCCTCAACTTAAAACAACAACAGTAATAAAAATAATGATAATATGTCCATTATCTATAAACTCATGTTCCCATGGACTCCATGGGGTGATTTGACAAACCAAACTACAGCAATTCAGAACACTCTCACACTCTCGATACAGACTCACACACACACACACACACACACACACACACACACACACACACACACACACACACACACACCCCTCAGCGAATAAGCAGAAGACTTTCAGAACAGCACATTACACTACAGGCCGCTACACAGGAATGGGACGCATTTATGTCATGCAAGCAGATTATTATTACTATTGTATCATATTTCAATGTGTTACAGTAATCCCATTGGCCTTTATAATGTAGTGCAAGCATATTCAAGGGAAAAGGGTAAAAAAAATAAATAAAATAAAACAAGGAAAATTTTATATCAATGAATATGTTTTATCATTTACACTGTTTTATCGTTTACATTATTGATGTAGTTCTGATCCTTACTGTTACTACATTAGTACTAATTACTAATGGAGTGAAGCAAGTTTAAAAGCAAGATAGTCTGATACAAGTGTGGAAAGTTGTAAAAGACCAAGCAAGCTATACTTGGAGAGATCAAATTCTCCAAGCCTTGTGCTGTTGACATTCAAAATGGATGACAAACCATAGCACAAAAAAGAAAAAAAAGAAACCCCTGCCAGAGGACTCATAAAGGGCTCTTCTTGCAGCTGCTTTGGCTCAGTATATGGTGCCCAGGGTGGTTATTAATCTTATCAAACCCAGGGTTAATCTGAACTGCGGTTGAATAAATGTCTGAAATGACTAAAGCTCATTTTGCCCTTGATCCAGGCTTGCTGGGGCTCTACCCTTCCTTTCAATAGAAGAACTGTGAGGGAGATCCACTCAAACTAAGCCCTCGGCAGGGTGGCTTACTATTGCAAGATCACCATCATCCAAAACTCCAACAGCATCCCCTAACCCTTAAACCCCACATAACACATGACTGACTATGAAAAAATGGATCTTTTATGGCTATTCATATTTAGCAGACAATTCACAAACAGAACTTTAATAAGGTAGCTCAAAGTAAATGTAGGACTTAAGGAGAAAAAAAAACAAAACACTTTTTACAACCTGAAGACACTGTTAAAAAAATTTAAATGCACCAGCAAAACAAAGCAGGAAAAATATAAATAAATAAAACAATGATTTGTAAATTGAATGCTTATAAAAACAATCTGATCAAGACAGAACCAGAGCGAGAATCTAATTGGTTAAAAAAAAACAACTTCCATCAGTGACTTACTATGCATTAACATTTTTTTTTTTTAAGTTTTTTTTTTTAAGATAAATGCAGTTGTTCAGTGTTCTAGAATTACTGCTCATGCCATGATGCAGAAACTCGCCTGTGTTTCCACTGAAACGGCCTGATGGAGGGGGATAAACCTATTAGCAACTCAGCCATCTTCAAAGGCAGGAGCCCGTCCGGCTAATCCTTATTAATTTGGGATTGTACCGGCAAGTGAAAGGGTTCGCTCACACAATGCAACAAGCAGGGAAGGTGCCCTAATCCGCCCTTTAGTCCAATACGGTGGTCACTGGCCTGACCTTGTCTCAACTGTTTCCTGCCCAGGGCTCCAAACAGGAGCATGGTGCAACACCAGCGTTTCTGCAACACCTACTGTTCATGTGACAGTTGACTCACATGGTGAGTCAAGGGTGGGAAAAATAATCAATCATTAAATTGTGGTCACACAAAATGAGGGTAACATTTAGAAAAGGGCACCAATACTGGGGGAAATTTTTTTTTTCACTTCATGTCAAGTTTATCCAAGTGAACCTTGCAAAATTTCAACATGAAAAAAAAATTAACGGGTAAACATACTGCCGCTCGTTATTAGCTAACGGTCCAGTGTGGCAGAGGATTTTGATTCATCATGATTCATCCTCTCACAGAGGCATATAAAATCTGTAAAGAAACAAAGGATTATATTAGGGATGCACCAATCGATCGGCCAGCGATCGGAAACGGCCGATTTTTGGCCTGATCACTCACACACATTGTCAATTTCACCAAAGATTCTACACATGTGCGAGCCTCTACCTCTCTGCCCCATGCACAAGCGTTGAGAGTGAGCACTCGTTTAGCTTGGCTGGAAATATGGTAAATGAAAAATGACGAATTTCTGGTAACAAGACAGAAATGCTTTTCTTTACCAAAGTTTTTTCAAAACTAATTTTGTTCAATTTGTGGCTTTTTGCCAAGACAAAAAGGTGCAAAGTTATTTTTTGTTCAGTCACTGTACCCTTATTATTTGAAAGCATATGTTAAACTTTAGTTGTATTTGCATTATATTGCACTTTATTTGGGGGTGTATTTATTACATTTTATTTATTTAAAGTACCACGTTACATTCAAAAAGTTGAAACTAATTGTTTTTTGTGTCAATGTTGCAGCAGCTCTAATATTCTGTTATCTGGGGGAAAAAATCGGTATCGAAAAAATCGGTATCGGCCGATCACACTTACACAAAAATTGGTAATCTTAATCGTCCAAGAAAATTGCAATCAGTGCATCCCTAGATTATGAAAGTGAAATTATATATAAACTATTAAAAAATAGTTGAGTACCAAAAATGTATTGAGTAATTATTAATTGATTAAGAAGATAAAGAAAAATACCTGTGAGCATGATAAGAATGTGGTAAATATTACTTAAAGAAATTAGTACGCACCCAAATTCTAATTGTTTCACCTTACCGTGGGCGCTGGAATCATTACAACACCACCCCCCCCACACACACACACACACAAACCAGTGTGCGCAATACCCCAGTCGCACAAATGCATATATATTTATAGTTTTTCTTTTAAATATTTTGTGAACACTGTCAAATGGTGCTGAACATGCAAACTGACTTTTCACCTAAATTAATTTACAGGTCTAGACACCCACAGGGATTATTTGACACCAAAAATTTTAAATCAACATTCTAATATGTTGTGTATGTCTGCTTTCTCATCACTAACTGTTCGAAATGAGAAAGGCACTCTGGCAGAGCCACCCCGGATGAGTTTCCCCAGTTCAGCCTGTTTCTGTACTTGTTTTGTGGCCATCAACTGAGAAAAAACGCTCAGATACGTGGAATGGAAAGACGAGATCGTCTTAACTGTATCTCACTCAACTGGAGATCTTCCTCACAGTGTGTCAGACAGAACGCGTATCTCGACTGTAACCCCAGCATAGGGATCTCCAAAAGTTTATCCTGGACCACAGGGACAGATCACTCCTCTCTGGACTGGCGAATGGGTCTCTTAAGGGCTGTGATGTCGAGGGGGTGGGCCGTGAAGTCAAGTAGAAGGGGCGGGGCACGAAGTGACAGAAGCGCTGATATTATACCTGCTCTGACTGAATTTTGATTGGTGCAGTACACCATATTTTAAAACATCATTATTATTTCCTTTCCTGAGTGGTGGTACTTAGAGATCCAGTGTGAAGTCAAATTAGGTACTCATTTCCGCAGTGAAGGCTGAAAAGTGGTGCGCATTTATCGTACTGCATACGCCAATTCTCTCTTGCGTACTGCTTATGTCAATCCCTGGATATATTACTTTTTCATACTGATAACTAAACAGTGTAGCACCTCTATACCAGTAGTGCGTTTTCCCATTTAATATAAAATCTGCATACCTCACAATGTGCAGAACTAGTCCTCGATGGTAACACCAATGAAGTGACCTATATCAGAGCAGTCTACATGCAATGTGGCACTGTTTCTAGAGACCAATACCAGCTCCTTGGTGAGGGGATTGACTGTGCCTGGCTGCTGCTGCAGCGACTGGCTTACTGGGCCCAAACAGAGAAGATGAAAGCACAGAGAACAGGAGGTAGGAGTGGAGGATGATGTGGAGGTTTCCTGCTGCAGGTAGCTTTCACTTCTTTTTCCACCCCTCTGCCAGCTCACATTCGCAGGAGCAGTGGGCTCATTGCACTACAAAGGCTCCTGGCCTAGAATGGGGGATGCTTGCCTTTCCTCTGATGTGTTTTTTTCTAATTTTTTGCCAAGCCCATAGACACAAATGTACATGCACACTCAAACACTCTCTCTGTAGCTGTTTCCAAGGACACAGCGATAAATTTGGCACCTGCACCTGGACACACCGCCATCTGAGAGTCTTTTTTGTGACTTCAGAATAATCTACTTTGCCCTGTGACAAAATACATTAAATAATGAAGAATTCCGCATGGACTATAGCATTAGATGGCACAACTTTTGTTTTAAATATTGTAATTACGGCATTGTAATGGAAAATGAAAAGTTCTAAAAGTTCTAATGGAAAATGAAAATGGAAACATTAAAACATTATTCATATCATGCAAATTCAGCTTTCCTGGCATTTCAGTAAATATAATGTAATGTAATATTTCAGCACTGCTAAATCTCAAACACACCATTCCCTCCACAGACCTCATGCTCCATATATGACAAATAACCTGCAAGAAAAGTCTGTACTGAACCCATTGTTTTTGTGATGTCACAAAACTAAATGCATCTCCATATATCCTCCTACACAGCCTCTTGCTCATTCCTGAATGATGCTCCTATCAAAGCAACAACTATGGAACAAAGCTCATTTAGATTTACTATTATGATTATGGACCCCAAACAGCATAACATTATAAGAGTATAAAGGAGGGAGGGGAAAAAATAAATAATATCAAGAAAAATGTAGCATATGGGCCCTTCAACGTTGGGCATATTTTCAGCCACTCATTATTTTGCTTGTATTAAAAAATGTAGCACACTGAGATAACACTATAGTATCAAATCAAATACTAGGAATCGGGACAACCCTAATCCCCTCTTATCAAAAGGTATAATCCTAAATAGTAGACCTTAATTATTTTGTTGTTAATTGAGCTAGGAGCAGACCTAATTAAAATATGCTGCTTGGCAAAATTTGATCTAGGCAGAGAGCATAAATTGAGTTTGTTAATCTTTCATCTTACCAACAAATTTTCTGAGCCTCCAGCAAGCTCCTCTTATAACACAGGTTGAACCCAAAACTCTTTGAAGTGCCGAGTGGAACTGAGATATGTATTACCGTGTGTGAGCATGTGCGTGCACCACGTGCTCGAAAGAGAATTAGTGAAATTTGTTCCACATGCAATAAGGAAGAAAAGTGCCATTTTTAACCCTGTCTGACTCAGCTATAAGCTTAATGGACCATGAGCTGTTTAAAAGCTTATGATAAAAAACTCCTCCTTTTTCTTGATGCCAAAGGGGGGAAAAGCAGGGAAAAATAAGGCGAGCCTTGCAGAAGTCTTGTAGAATGGACTGTTTCCAAGGTAACAAGTAAGAAGCACAGACAAAACATTGTGCTTATAAAACTTTAAGGTCTTGGTTTTTTATGTATTTCAACAGGACTGCATATGATGATGTGTGGCTGGTATCAGAGAAAAAGGAGAATGCCCAATTTAGGCTACAGGGATAATAAGGCAACACAGAACATGTGTGAGTGATTTAACTAAATTCAGGAAGACAGACTTTCACTCAATGGACTAAACGCAGCGAGTCCCACCACCAAAGGAGGCTCGCAGTGTGCTTGTGCTCTCGCACCGCTTTGTGCTGAAAACATTGCAGTGCCGCTACACACAGAGATCGAGCAAGTGTGAGTGGAGGGCCGACAGAGCCCAGGGCCCTGCAATAACAAAACCTCTTTGTAAAAACACTGCAGGGCCCACTGAGAGACTGGGTCACAGAGCGGAATCTCGAGCAGATCTCAAGCTCACGGCAGCCCTGTTTTCTTTCAGTCCAGCAGACAGGATATAATGGTTTCCACATGTGAAGGGGGCCCAAATAACAATGACAACAGTTGAGAGGCCGGGTGTTTTATTACCTTCCCTTTCCACATGCAGCCATGGCCGCAAGGCTTCCAGTATATATGAGCCACAATTCGACCAAGGAAAGAATGGATAGCACTTGTGAATATACTTGTGGTATGAAACAAAACTATGGCATGAAAATGTTGATCTACAAGTTGCATTGTGTAAACAGAAAGATATGGTGGTATAAAGTGCAATGAATGAGCAGAAAAATTACATCCAATAACACTGAAAGTTATTAAACTGCAAATTCACTAAACATTTTTTCAGGCTAAGTCAAGGTGGTGTGTTACAAACATCCACTTGGATCAACATAAACAGACACTCACTGCAAAACACTTCCACAAGACCATGTTAGTGCCTGCCTCAGTGTACTCAAATGGACATTGAAAACAGGCAGATGTTTTTGGTTTTTGTTTTTTTGGGTGCTTTTTTGCAACAGAGCGACACTTAGACTCCAAAGCAAAACGCCCTAGGATTCCCTCATCTAAAATTAGAGCATTGTGGATAGTTGCCTCTGAGAGATTGATGAAGTAAATATGAGAGCGGGTCAGGCTCTCTGATCTCTCCTCCTGGGGTATGTTCAAATTTGGGAGGCATACAGGGCCTATGTGCTAGTGGCAGAGTTAGAGCTTCAAAAGCAAAGCAAGCCTCACATCACACTGCGAAAGAACAGGAGGGAAGGGAATGAAGGAGAAGAGCAAAAAAAAATAAAAGAACCTGGAGCTCACAGCTCTGTTTGACATTCCGAGTGCTCATCCATCTATCCAGGGCGATGGAGCCACTACCCCATTTCCTGCCCTACTGGCAAGACCTGATGTGGTCTAGCATTATCCAGCCACTCCCAATCAGACCAAATTTGGACTGCAGCTCAGAGATGTGGACGCTGCTCCAAATCACGTTGTGAAAAGGGAAGCCAAGAAGCCGGCACCCGGCTAGACAGATGCAGCAGAGACAATGAGTGAGAGATGCCAGTGAACATTAATTCATGGTTCTCAAACTGGCAACACATTCAAATCAGACTGGAAAGAAGGCACCAAGCACATTTCAGAACAATGGGTAAGGCAAGCACAGCCAGCCAGACTGAAGCACTCTTCTGAATAGCACAAAATTCATTTAAGATAGTAATGTAGCAAGCATGTAGAATTTATCCTGCAGTGTCTATAAAATAGCAAGACAAAAGTACATAAATATCAATAAAAAAAGTAATGTTGTAACGGTGTGTTAAAAGGCACATCGTAATATTTTATGCAATTACATTTTGACACGATTATTTTTCAAACTCCATTTCCTTCAGAATAGGCTGTTTTTGTTACTATGCCTTTAAGACGGACATATGTAAATGAACAGTGTTCTGACTTGCCATACAGTACTTGTGGCTCATTCAAATAGCAGTGCCTGAAAACCCTCCTCATAAATTCAACATGAATGTACAGAGCTAAAGCAATGTGTAGGCAGAAGTAAAAGTGTATAAAATGTGACACAACAAGAACAGTGAATTCAAACTGGGCTGTTGTTGCATCTTAGTTTCAATTAAATACATTATATGTTAGCGGCAGAATCCCTCGCTAGATTCAAAAATCTCAGAAAACTCATCTGTTCAGACAGCATCTCCTCTCCTAATGCACTCCTTGCATTTATTTTATAGAAAGACTTTGGCACTTAGTACTCTCCTCTGGTCCTCACACTGTCCCTGAGTGCTTACTCATATCGCAAGTTGCATTGGAAAAAAGTGTTATTTCCAAATGTTTGTTATGTGATTATTAGGGATGCACCGATTGCAATTTTCTTG
>JBBPCW010000106.1:10147672-10159299 GCA_037974425.1 Phenacogrammus interruptus
TTGTGGATTTCTTAAGCACTGATGTACGTCGCTCTGGATAAGAGCGTCAGCTAAATGCCGTAAATGTAAATGTAAATCTATCACCTCGCATCAAGAAGGCCCTGGGTTTGATTCCTGGCTCAGGATCCTTTCAGTGTGGAGTTTGTATGTTCTCCCTGTTTCTGCTTGGTCCTCTAGTTGCCTCCAACAGTCCAAGGAATGTACAGCTGACCTGTAGAAGCTAAACTGTCCTTAGGTGTTACTGTGCTTGTCTGTGTGTCTGTGCCCTGTGATGGACTGGCATCCTGTACAGAGTGTTTTACCACCTGTTGCCCTATGACAGCTGGGATAAGTTTGCCATTTATGGTCATGGGTGGCTGAAAATGGGTGAAGCGATGTCCACCCTCTTTTTAGCCAAGTTTCAGTCGACTAAAAGTCTAAGCATTTGAGTCTTATTTTAGTCAGAATTATCCATAACTATTTTCCTCTAGTTTTAGTTAATGAAAAGTTATTTTTATATTGTAGCGAGCTGAGGGGTTAGGACTGGCTCTGTTGGGCCCCGGGGTGGTCTGTTTGGGGTTAACTAGAGGGCACTGCCAGTTTGGCGGGCAAACTGTGTGGGGGGTGATGAGCTGCACCTGCAGCTCATCATCAGTTTAGGCGGGAACTGTGTGGATAAGAGGGAGGAGCTAAGTGGGTTAGAGGGAGAGTTGAGATGTTCTGTGTGAGAGAAGGGTCTGTGTGTACTGTGTGGAGGAGAGAAATAAAGCTTCAGAGAAAGAAGCTTGTGAGTCCTGTCGACCTCTTTCCCCGTTCGATGCTACAATATTATTGTTACCTAAAAGACTCAAGAATACTGTACATCCATTCCAGACATGGAACACACTCTGATTTGAATTTACCAACCAACCATGTTAGAGCTTAGAAGTACATACACATATATTTAAATAAAATAAAATCACATCACTAAAAAGTCTGCCTATCAAAATCCTGTGTGTGTGAGACTTTGTTTGTGACTGTGATTTCTCTCTCCCTGGCCCAATACTTTTGTCCACTCTAGATATATTTATTTCACAGTGCCTCTCAATGTTCAAAAAGTATTGGGATGTAACGCCGTTCAACTCTTAGGTCGAGCGTCCCAATACTTTTTTCTCCCCTCCTTATCGTACAGGAAATAACGTCTCGTCTAGTTTTAGTCAACGAAAATGAAGAGATATTTTAGCGTAGTTTTTATTTTGTAAACCACATTTAG
Organism: Phenacogrammus interruptus; assembly: GCA_037974425.1. Taxonomy (NCBI): domain Eukaryota; kingdom Metazoa; phylum Chordata; class Actinopteri; order Characiformes; family Alestidae; genus Phenacogrammus; species Phenacogrammus interruptus. The sequence continues at coordinate 10,148,904 of JBBPCW010000106.1, forward strand.
TCTCATTCTTATTCATCAACAACATTATATATTTCGTTTCGTTGTTGTCACATGACCAGCATTTACGTTGCATCTCGTCATGTTTTTGTCATGTGATAAATGTTTGTTTCCAACGAAATTCAGTCATAATTTTTTTTTGACGAAAGCAATACCACGAAAGAGGGCTATGTTCCAGAGCAGAAACTCATTTCAAACCATTTTAACCAACACTGATGGATTGTTTATGTATTAATAACAACAGTCACAAAACAACAGTATTTCGTTCATTAAATTACAGGCACTGGGCGTTAAATATATGTATGTTACTTTTTTATATCTGACCTTAGCTTTAGCATCTTGTGTTTTCTGGCTTCCATACGCCTGATGTCACACACTGCCTCTACAGCACACACTTAAAAGGCAACACGACCATCATCTCTCTCTCTCCTCATATGCTACAGAGGGGACTCGACCAAAAACATTACTTTTGAAACACATGTAAACAAACAGGAAATGAGTGCTCAGGATTTCATAATAAAAGTCCCCAAAACACAAACAAAGAATCTAAACGGCCTCTAGCAGCCTATGGCAGGACCTGAAAGATGGTATATTACTGGGCAACAAACTTTTAGACTTTTAGATCCTAATTAAAATAAGTGTAAAAAAAACACACTTTTTACACTTTTTAGATCCTAATTATAATAACGTATCCCGTCTCCTGTTACAAATACATTTATATAGGTAAAGTTGAAAATTTAGTTTTCTCCGCTGATTTCAATGACCAGTTGGAAGATTGGAAGATTGGAAGGTTTTTCATCATGGATGTGTACGTTTAACGATTTAAAATAACTGTAAAAGGTTTCTCAGTCCATTCAGTTGTGCTCATCATCAGCAAGTAAAAATGTTCAGTTCTCCAGCCCTCTGTCTTCACTCTTTCATCCTCGCTTCTCCAACTTTACTGGCTTCATTATTCAAGCTGCCAGTCAGGTGTGAATCAAGTCTGCGAATATCTGAGCCACCGGAGCTCTTTAGGCCAGAAGAGGCTCCCTTTCATGCTCTTCATCAAAAAAAAAAAACTAAAAAAAAATATATAAATCAAAGTCACTCAAGTGGAACATCAAAAGGAAATAGCGGGCTAAAAGCGGTTCAACAAGCCCAGCTAACACACACACACACACACACACACACACACACACACACACACACACACACACACACACAGGAGTATCAGTCATGTCTCTGTTGGACCAATGGCTCTAAGGACAGAGTTAATCCAAAAATTAAGGTTTTACACAGTTTTCTGTAAGTATCATTATATGGGATTGTGGAAAATCTAGATTAATTATGCTAATTGATGGATTAATAATGCTTAATTTGTAGCATCAATCAGGATGTGTGAACACTACTTAATGAAACAGAATATTTTTATTGATATTGTGTAGGTTTTAAACGCTAGTATTTCAGATGAGAACATATATTTTCAAAGAAATACACCTGACATTTTTATTTTAGAATATAGCCCAGCTGTCCCCAATTTGCATTTTGTAAATATAAATGAATACATTTAAATATAAATGAATAAACAAAGTTAATTAATTTATTTATTTAGTAATTAGACTTTATAATAACGAGGTGTTTCTTGCTCTTATAGAACCAAATAAAAAATAAAGCTCTAATAAAATAAATCTCTAATAAAAATTTAAATTGACAACCTTATGTTATTTTGTTATTTTTCTGCTCATGCTTATCATTGTAACACCGTTTGTGTCCATATCAACAACAAGGCACTTTTCATAGGTGCTCAAAACAGGTGAAACCTTGAAAAAGTGGAACGATCTTACGGATGCCTCCTAAAGTGTGCCAAGCTGAACACATGTGGTGCTACATATAACACGATAGTTAAGTTTGCTGATGACACTACACTGGTGGGGCTGATCTCAGGTGGAGATGAGTCTGCCTATAGGGACAATGTACCTGAGTCTGTCAGAGAGGTGCTCGACAAACAATCTGTCTCTGAACACAAAAAAACATGGGTTTTGGAGGGGGTGCACACCCTCACCTTCCTGGACACCACAATATTTGCAGACCTCTCCTGGATTGCTAAAACTACAACTGTCATTAAAAAGGCACAGCAGTGTCTGCACTTCCTGAGAGTGCTCAGGGAAAGCAACATCAGAGAGAAACTGCTGGTGGTCTTCTACTGCTCCACCATCGAGAGAATAGTTCCCGGTATAGTTCTCCAACTGGACAGAGTCAGACCGAAAGAGACTGCAAAGTGCAGTCAAGACAGCACAGAAAATAATCAGCTGCCCCCTCCAGACAGTACCCATCCTGCTCATGACCTGTTCGACCTTCTGCTCTCTGGCAGGCGCAACAGGGTCCATCAGAACTAGGACCAACAGGTGCAGAGACAGTTTTTTTCCCCACAAGCCATCACTGCACTAAATACTCACAAACTCACACCATAACCACTCACAGCCAGTAACTGCTGTAGTTTTCCACCAATCCCAGGCCAATGAACAATGATTTCAACACTGTCAACAAGTGCAATATAAGCTTTCATTTATTTTTGTATTAGTGCAATTTTAATATATACATATATAAGTGCAATTGTATTTCACCTGAATAAGTGTAATACTTTTCTAATCCTTGACTTGTTAATTGTGTGTCATTGTGTCATCACTTCATGTTTGATGTTTATTGTCTGTACTATGTTTACTGCCTGCACTGTATACTGCCTGCACTATGTTCACTGTTTGTACTTGTATGCACCGTTATGTAGCCCCTACATCTTTGTTGTATGAGTAGCATCCTGCTTCGGTACAATAACAATGGCCTATCTTATCTCCTATCTTAATGAAAACAAAAAAACCTCCTAAATTATTATGAAAAACTGATAAGCTAGCAATTTTATTCAATTTTTTGGTCCACTTGTACTGTGATCTCTACCATTACACAATTTTATGTCTCTTGCTATTTTTGGTAATCCCGCCATCCTACTACTTCTTATGTTGTTTTCAGTCCTCACCCTACCTCTCATGTTTTTTCTCTATTTTAATGCTCATTTTATTGTCTGCCGAGTTTTCTCTTCTCCATCTTTCCTCCAGAGGGAAGTTAGTTAACCATGGTACTAAAACTTAGCAGAATTTGTCAGAATGAATAGATATTTAGCAGAATGAAAATTGTTTATTTGTTTATTTATTTTTTGTTATGGCTGTTGACTCCCTGACACACAAGACTCAGATTTAACGTCCTCTCGGCACCCAACTCTCACAAAGTATCAGAACAGTGTCAAATATGTATGTCCTTTCAAAATCGCTCAATTTAATGCCACCTGAGGTGAAAGTGCGATAATTTAAGGATGTCTTTTGGTATCAAAACTATAGAAGCAAATGTCAGGCGCCAAATGTAACTGATCAATTGCTTTTGTTAGAGGGAAAACTGTCCAGATTTGTACAAACTTTCACTTTAACAAACTGCAAGATAGGACTCTACTCGCCTCAATTCTCATTCCCTTCAAAAATTCCCAATTTCAAATAACTGTGCTGCCTGTAATTAGGCTTTGAAAGTGGTCTCACAGCATGAACTGTAAGGAGATACTGAAATTCTCGAACAGCGTTGATTTTGAAAGAACACAGCAGTAAGATAAACTATAGCCTACAACTAAAATCAATGTACTACACTTTACAAGAAAAAGAAAAAACAAGAAGAAATAAAAGACGGGAGCTAAGGGATCGCAGTATTTCATCAGTAAATTAGCTGTCTTCTTCACTCTGCTTGTGCTTTCAGGTGTAAAGATCAGGCAACCCCTTTCTGACACTCAGCTGGAGTTCACTGCAACTCAGAAAGCAGATCAAGAGTGCACTCAATTCGCCCACGATGGCATTTTCTCTGTTCATTTACTTGTATGCACAAGGAGATGTAAGGCAATAAGTGATACTAGATCAGTACTTTCAACCCTAGAAGTCCCCTTAGATTTTTATTGCTGTCTAGCTGAACTAATAAATATGCACAGATAATTGTTTATATAATTACATAAACATTTGCATTCACATTTGATTTACATTCTGTATCTTCAGGTAACTGTCTAAGCATTGGGCCTATCATCTGGAGATTGGGAGTTCATTCGTTGGTGATGCCACGGCCGGGAGTCCAAGAAGGCAATAGCATTTCTTGTCTCAGGTTTAGTGTTCTCCTCTAAACGTATTGAGCTGTCTGATGATATTGCTGTAGCAACACTTGCAAGTAGGAAACACATGCTCTTACCCTCCCAGTAGAGGTATTGTGTGATTGGCTTCAAGCACTGCTCGTCTGGAACCTCCATTGCTCAAAAGAAGATGCATCAAGACTCTTCTCAGTCTTCCAATCAGTGAGTCCCTCACTGTCTTCAAGCATCGTTTGAAGACCCACCTCTTCAAGGAGCACCTTGGTGACTAACTATGCCTCTTGTTTTGGCTTATTTATATCTTGCTTTCCCATTTTCACTTAAAAAAACAACAAAAAACGTATCTCATTTCCATACCTTCCTTACTTGTGTATTAACCTCTGACTTTTCTTTCACAGGAGTTGTTTAGGTGTATTTAGCCTGCAGTAACTTGAACTGCAGATAGCCTGCAGGTAACTTAAACTGCAGATGTTGATTTAAGTATAGCTTTACAGGTTTGAATAACAAATGTGGACTACTTGAGCACTGATATACGTCGCTCTGGATAAGAGCTGGGAGTCCTTGCTAGTGTATTGAAATGTGCAGATAATATGCAGTTTTGCAGCATGGCAAGATGTTATGGCAACTAATACATTATTTTAATGGTGCATTGTATTTGATGTGTTGTAGCAAATAATAAATATTTTCAGACTTTCTGCATTCCCTTTTAAAGTGCACCAATAAAGTAGCAATGACATTTTAACTATGCTCTACTTGAAGCAACACATACTGCTTATCTACAGAATTAAATAAGCAAAACAATAAGTAAATAAACGAATATTCTCGTCAGCTAAGAAAACTATGGCTATTAGGGTCTGTGATTTCTGTATCATTCATTAAGACTGCAATGTTTAAAAACTAATGTAAGAGGTTTGCTCTGTATGGGCAAAGTGATGCTTTACACCTCTTCCCCATGACTTAAGGGAGTCACTGTTTCTGCCTGGTTTGGTTAGGGTTGAGTTTAGGCTATTCCTGCCTGTCTTTTGAAGAGGCAGCCTCTGAAACAGGCCCTGCTGCTGTCACTGCTGTACTGTTGGCAGGTATTCAACTCCAGTATCAGCAACATAAATTCACTTCACACCTGAGCAATGACAGGCATGCTGGCAGTCAGCATGCATTGTACTGGGTGTATTTCAGTACTGGTGTATATATATGACTAATGAGGCGTCATGTGCATAAGTTTGTACACGTGTGCACGCAAAGGCAAAAATGTTTGGTTTTACAGCTTGTCTGGACGTGGAGTCATATAAATGTACAAAAGTATTGGGATGACTGACCATGACTTGAACAGGGACTTCAGTGACATTGCGTTCAAATACATATACATCCCTTTGCAGCTATAACAGCTTCCAATCTTCTTGGCAGGCTTTCCACAAGATTTTGCTGCGTTTCAGTGAGAATTTGTGTCCATTCATTCTGCAGACCATTTATGAGGTCAGGCACTGATGTTGGATGAGAAAGCCTGGCTGACAATCTCCATTCCATTCATCTCAAAGGTGTTAGATGGAGTTAAGGTCAGGGCTCTGTGCAAGTCAGTCAGGTTCATCCACAACCAACTCATCCAACCATGTCTTCATGGAGCTCGCATTTTGCACTGAGATACAGTCACGCTGGAATAGAAAAGGACCTTCCCCAAACTGCGTTAACAAAGTTGGAAGTTTGTGGGATCAAAACAGGTGGACTAGCCTCGTTCCCTACATGCCTTATCTTTCCATGACCCTGCTGCTGATTCACAGGTTGTCCGTCCATGGACCACTTTTGGTAGGTACTAAGCACTACATACAAAGAACACGCCATAAGACCTGCTGTTGCTGAGCCCGTACAGTTTGGCCTGTTTTGAATACTGTAAATGTATACAGAAAGTGAACGTGTTATTATCGCATTAACACATGATTTACTTAACGCCAACAATTATTTTAATGCGTATTACACAGGTTTTAAAAAATCCTTTTAGTTTGAAAGTTTCACCGAAGTAATGTGAGCGTTGAGCTATTTAATATGGACAAAAGTAATGGGACGTCTGACCCCAATGAAAATCAGCCGACACATACAGTGCTCCCATCATGTTTGTTCATATAAGATGCCTGACCATTACAGCAAATGTGACTTTAATAACATTGCATTGAGATACATAGGCTTTCATATGGAGTTGGTCCCTCTTTGTAGCTGCTATAATGGTTCCGCCCCCATGCTCTGGACTCTGAGGGTAAGTTGGTTTTCAATATCAAACTAGATAAAAAGGCTAGATGAAAAATGCCCTGCAGTGGCAAATAGCTTTGGTTTTATATTTGATTTGATTACATTAATGTTTATTATATAAAGTTGAGATATACAGAAATATTGGAACTTATATTTTGTAGTTTTGTTGTCACAGGGATTGGGTTTGGTGTATTGTGTTCAGCTGTGTTTCATTTGGGGTTTCAGTGATTGTGTTCTGTTATTGATGGTAGGGTTTGTTTTAATTGTATTTAAGGGGTTTGAGTTTGAGTTCATGTTGTGGGTAAACCGACACATTTAGACTTCCTTTATAGGTCTGTGAAACAGATTGGCCCTCATGTCTTGTTTTGTTTTCAGTTGTTAATAAGTCTGTGCCTGTCTTCATTCAGGAGTCAGGGGGCACCGTGACAGATTTATTTTGAATAAACATATTTGTCTATGCTAAAAGTATTAAAAACAGTACGTTTAGGGCAGACTTAAAGGTGCGATTAATCGTGAGTTAACTATGGCAAAAATGAGATTAATCACAATTAAATATTTTAATCTACTGACAACCCTAATATATAACAAAATCTGAGTATGAGGTTCCTTTTTTACAAAATATCTGAATATTGACATCTGAATATTTTTTATTGATTTGCCATTCGACCATTGCTTATTCCACTGACCCATATTCCTCACTGACCCAATATAACATTTTTCCTCTGACCCACATTCCAAACTGCTGCAGCCAAGAGTTGTGGAACAGCATTATCTCCTTTTTTTGTAAAAGATGGTCCAGGGTACCCCTATGCTGAAAGAGATTTATTAAAGGAGGCATTTAAAGAATTCAACCAGCTCTGTTCATGGCTACCACTTCGATATTTCCAGGTCATGTCACTCAGTTAGTAACCTTCTAAAGCAAAAAGAGACTATTCACCTGCAGCCAAGGTTTTTTTGTCTCCATGGCTTCCCCCATGGTCCTTCATGCAGTTGTCGCTTAAATTCCCTAATGACTGTAATATCTGTCATATTGTTAAGAATCCAATTGATCATCCCATTAGAATAAAACTTCAGACATTAAAGATGAATTAAGACAGAGACCAAGTATTCAACAGTTCCAAACTTTCTATAGCCACTATTTGCCACGATGCAGCTCTTGGCATTCTTTCAAACAGTTTTTTAGCCTTGAAGAAAAAAGCTACGAGTACTTCTTGTTGGCAGCTAAAATTGTTTATATATATACATATATATATATATATATATATATATGTTAGAGCTGGGCCGTTAACGGCGTTAATGCGCGAGATTCTCATCGCCGTAAAAAAAAATTATCGCCGTTAACGCCCCCCCCAGCCCACCCCCCCAGGTCCTCACCTGGCAGGCTATGATGAATGTTACCTTGATATTTTAGAGAAATGTCCGGTTCATGAAGTTTTGGTCTGTACCCCAGACTGAGTTTCACTTTCATTTCGTTCATTTTGAGCTTGTTCACGGAAGTTTGAAACCTGGTGCAGGGGTGGGGGTGCGGAGGGGTTTTAATTATCGGCGTTAACGCCGTTATCACGGAGATTCCGTGCGATTAACAGCGTTAAAAAAAATTTGTTAATGGCCCAGCACTAATTATAATACAACATATCTTTAAAAAGGTACATTATGAAAATGGGCTTTCTGTTTGGTTGAGGTTTACAGTACAATGTAAGGTTCCATTTGGTGTCATTTTATGAGTAGAACAGACAATAAAGTAATAAAAAGCAACTCAAGATATTTAGGATAGAACTCCTTGGGCGGCATGGATTTATTACATTGATTAAAGAATACCTCTAAATATTGCCAAATGTGAGAGAAACCCTGTCATATTGAATTTTATCAGTGCCCACTGCCCAAAACTAACTTTAAATGATTTATTCCAAAATGACCTCACGAAAAAAAGCTCATCCATGTACTTTAATGAATGAAAGCGACTGTTACGCAAACAAACCAAAACAGCCGCAGTTAAGCCCTCTAATTTCCGTATAAAAGCTCTCTAGCCTCCTGGGCCTGAGTCAGACCGACAAGCACAAGTGGAACTCACAGAATGCTGCGATTACGGCTAGTGTAGTTTAAAGGCTGCCTGTTGCTTTGGGCAATCACTTTTTATTTACTGACATGCGTCGCTTGTTACTAGGAGGACCGTTTGTGCTTCATTTACTCAAGCAAGATGTTACCACTTACCTCTGTTTTCCCTTCAACTACTTAGACACGCTTCGTTTTTGTTTGATCCGAGACAGTGCCAAAGCTGAGAACAGTCTTCAAAGTGGTCACTACCAGAGCCAAGAGTGACCAGATGAATTGCTACCAATCTACGAACCCTGGAAAACATATGTGCAGCACACACGCAAAGGTATCTTTGGTGAAACGTACACAAATGTAATATATATTTAATGTATAAATCAATTCAGTATTACAAATACCATGTAGGCCAAAAGGACACACAAATAAAAGTTCCTCTGAAGGCAGCATTGGGCACAACAAGGAATGTGTGGGACAAGAAATGATAGCAAGTGAAATATCAACTAGCATAGATCATAGAAAAACAACCAGCAGGTTGGTTGTGACAGGGCTATTAAGATAGAACCTTTTAGATAGATGTAGTGCTTCATATGTCATGACAGGAGGCATGAAGATGGGCCCTTTAAGATAGCTTCACCTCTAGCGCACATGAAGCAGTAAAAACAGCAAACAATGACTTGCATTGGCTGTAGAGGTCTTTCTCGGTCATAGGAAAAAAAGCACCCTCATGGAAACAGTCTAACTTTCAACAAAATTGGTCCAAAAAAGTGATAAAACCCACAAGGCTTAGGGTTAGTCAGACATATGTGAACGTGACCATTCTGTTATACGTGTACACACCACAGCAGACAGTGTGAACAGCACAAATGTTTCCCTCTGCATTTAACCCATTCACCAAGTGAAGCAGCGGGCGGCCAGAAACACAGTGCCTGGGGAGCAGAGTTTGGGGACGGTACCTTGCTCAAGGGAACCTCAGAGCAGTCTTGGGAATCGAACCCACAACTTCCTGATCGCAGGGTAAACGCCCTAACCACTAGGCCACCAACTCCCCCATACATTAAAGTCGTTTCCGCCTGGAACCCGGGGACCTTTCACGTGTGAGGCGAACGTGATAACCACTACACTGTGGAAACACAAAGTATATCAAGCAAATCAAGGAGGCCTTCCTGGGAACCGTTCTTCAGTACGGACGAGCTTGTTTGCCGATAATGCTCAACTTACATACTGTGAGTTAATCAGATCTGTCAAAAGTAGTTCATAAAGGGGGCAGATTAAATTATGGTCAAACCTCATCTCTTGTAGCTTATCATGAAGCTAGACTAACTTGGACAGGGGCCGGAGTGTAGGACAGAGGAACTGATAAAAAACAGCATCAAGGTGATATTTGCCCTTTAGCAGAGATTAATATCATAAAGCAGGGCAGGCTTTTTATGGGGAGAATACTGTTTGACAAAAGGGTCACAAGGTAGGACAATCAATACATGGAGAGTGTCAGACTGGAATGCACAGTGTATGTGTGTGTGAGCACTGCCCTAGGACACTTGAAGAAGGGTAGCTTGCCTATCTGCCTCTCTCTGCTCCAGAACATCTGCCCTGTTTGTCGTCCATTCTTTGGAACAGAGGCACATTATGCCTCTGGCTCTTATCACTCTATCAAACCAGAGTAGAGAGAAGGAGAAAGAAAGAGAGTGATGGTTCGGGTATAAAAGGATGCCCTCTCTTTCCTCTGTGCTCAAACATGCCTGGGATTCCAGTACGGCGGCTCTTTTATCACGCTTCAACAAGGTTTATAGTGTGGGCTCTGTAAACCTATCCGCTCATAAAGAATTACTCATAAACACCCAGCAACACCTGAAGATACTCCTCTGCCTGTGGGGACAAAAGAGCCCACGCGCACGCACACACACACACACACACACACACACACACACACACACACACACACACACACACACACACACACAC
>JBBPCW010000106.1:10162265-10176687 GCA_037974425.1 Phenacogrammus interruptus
CACACACACACACACACACACACACACACACACACACACACACACACACACACACACACACACACACACACGTGGCTATGTGTAAGCTTCACCACCCACATTTAACACAATAGACATTGTGTACTCCACACTCACTTTAAGCCCATTCTTCAAACGGCATTCATTGGATTTATATGGATTTATTCGTTTTTAGTCCACATTGCATTACCTGCATTATATATTTAAGAATCTATAATCAAAACACTTTTTGAAATTATTTGTCAACATCCATGTTTTAATAGCATGGGGATGTTAATGACATTCTAATATTTACTTTGATTATTTTATATCAGCCATTTTTAAAAATGAAATAATTCATACTCAGTATAAATTGTTTCCTTTGGACAATCCTTCAACAGAAGACACATGCCAAAAATGTCCTGCAAGAGAGAGGTACATCTGTCTTTGTGTCACAACTGCTTACTACCAGACTAAATAGTGTGTAAAAATACTGCACCATTAGCAGCACATTCAGTAATGTAGTAACTAATGCATTAAAATGTGTTTTGGGGGACCCTACCCAACCAAATCTCCCTTCATCCCCAAAACCTTCCCACTCACACACCCTTGAGTTTATCTACAAATGAAAATCTTCTAGTTGTTGGCACCAACAGCAAGGTATTGCACTAATGCTAGTGCTTAAGGAAAGACCTGATGATTGGCTGTAAAAACAGATATTGCCCACTTTTCCCTGGGTGAAAGTAGTGGTGCCCCCTCTGACCCTCTTTCCTAACTAACCCTGCCATCATGCCTGCTGTACAATGATCACAGAGTCTGCGGTGCAAAGGTACAATGGAGCATTGTCAAAGATGAATATATATTCTTAATAGAGAAATAAAATTAGCTAGTAGCAGATTCAAACTTGATTAAGGAACTCAGTTGATTTTGAGAATCACTTTAATGAGACAATGATGAGCTTAATTTAGAGACCTCTTGATCCCAGCATATGGATCATACACTAAATTACAGTAGTGAATGCATGTGAACCCATTTAGACACAAATGTTCTTAGCTTGCTTTGAACTCCTTCGCAAAAGGGTTCTGAGTAACATTAGCCAGCATCATTAGTAATGACATCAAACCTTGTGGCTTTAATCGAGATTCAGAAGGATTCAGGGAAATTATTTGGATTAGTGGAGGTAAAACACTGGTTCCCAGTCCCACAGACCCTCAGACCCATTGCCCTCTTCACCTCATTCACCTAATCAACTGTTTGATCCTAATCAAGTGTTTCAGAGCAGGGAAAACAGACACAGAGCAAATCAGTCTCATGAACTGATGGAGAGAACTCTGGAGAGTCTGGAGAATTTCATATTTAATTTTTGATCAAACTGCACACAATTTTAAAGAGTTAACTAAAGAAAAAGAGAGGTTTCGCTTTTTCTTTAGTTAGCTCTTCAGAATATCCAGTTTCTCTGTTGTTTAGGTGATCCTTTGAAGTCTTGTCTGTTGCTCTCATTTACTATCAGTGAGCCCTTTTTCTCTTAGTGTTCGTGTGTGTGTGTGTGTGTGTGTGTGTGTACACAAGAGCCTTTCTAGGTATCAAACCCTCGCAAATCACCAGTGGAGGGTGTATGTGGCTGGGTAGGCTCGGGGGCAGGTGGCCGTGGTTCCTCAGGGGTCGCTCACTCCTGTTCCTATGAAATCAGACACTGGGGTTAGCGGGATCAAAAGGTCACAAAGGTGAACGAGGTGTGGCCTGCAGGGGCTGCCCAGCAGCTTCTCCGTTCCCACAAACATTCGGTATCCGCTAACTCGCCACAAATGCAGTTGATCAGCAGATACATGTTGGTCTGAAGTTTGTTTCTTTAGTTTTGCACTGGCAGTCTAAAATTACCACACGTTTATCTCAAATTGAATCTCAAATTGACTTACTTATGTGGTTTGGGCACCGTAAGGCATACTATTATTTGTAAAAAAGTGAAGAAACAGAGGCAAATTCAGACATTCTGTTTTTCTTTAGGAACCCTACTCCAGTGTCACAAACCCCATAAGTAAGTGTAACTTAACAGCTCTGAGGCATGTGTCTAACAATGTTTATTTGAATCCATATGCTTTCATTACTTCTTAGATACATTATCATTATAGTTCCAGTGCAGAATTATAGAAGCACATTCAAAATTACAAAAGAAACAAATCACCTGATCAACTATAGTTTGGGTAAGAAAAAATAGATTTGGCTGCTTCTCCACTACTACTGATCAGGCTTTATGAGTACTTAACACAAAAGACCAACACTAAAATAAAGATAAAAGCACTATGTTAATGAACTTAGTCACTCACTATACCTATACAAATGTATTACAAGACTGTGTTGTGTTTATGCCTTTTAAATGATGGCAATAGAGTGCACAAGTGTACCGCCAAGTCACATTACACGTTGCTTCATATTACACAGTAAAGCCATGCCAGCATTAGATACATGATACTAATGTTGAGATTTTTACTAATGAGTCGGTCTGCACTTTGGAATACAATCACAGATGCTGCTTTGAAATGGAAATGAAACGGAAAACAGATGAATCGTTTCAAACAACTTTTTAATTGATTGGATCGCCATTTGGAATCAGAGCCCACACACACACAGGGAGATATAAAACAGAAGGGTAGTCTCTGTCTTATTCTCGCTGTCTCTCTCTCGCTCGCCCTTGCGTGCGCACACACACATGCACACGCACACACACACACAGAGCTCTGGATACTGTTGCTCCCATTAGCAGCAGTCCAGGAACATCTGCTAGTGGGTATGCTTACTGTCCACTACTGATCTAGCCTTTGAAGATTAGGTAAGAGTGTGTGAGCACGTAGGTGCACATATGTGTACATATGTGGGTTTGTAGAGAACATCAACAACAGAGTGTGTGTCAACTCGCTGATTTTTTTTCTAGTTATCTGATCTGGCAGGAAAACTACATGTATAGACCCTCTCCAGGTCATGAAAGGGATCAAGGGCTGTAAATCTAATTGCTAAAGCATTCCTGCACTGTTTGGGGCAAAGCTTGTTTGTGACCATCAGCAGAAAAAAAACAGAGCATTTGTCTGCAGGTTTTAAAGAGTGACTTTTGATCCTTGCTGGTCTGCGCTCTACCAGGCACAGCTGAACCAAAAGGTAAGTGTGATCAAGAGGAACACCAAACTACAGAAGTGGACACCAGCTGTGACAGAAGATATGTCTGAAATGTTGGCCATTCAAAAATGACCAAAAGAGTAAAGAAATGTCTAAACATTCTGTTCTCATATTTTTAATTGAAGTCTATAGCAAAAAGTCAACACATAATTTCAGTTCCAGGCTAACATGTTTTCCTTACTTTCCTGCTAAGATGTGTTCAAACGATGCAAAAAACAACAAAAAGAAATTCCAAATAAATTATGCAAAGGGTACCAAAAGTGAAAGCTAATTGGTTAATAATTAATTAATTAAAAACAATAAAAATAATTAATACAAATAAAATTAATTTTAATGTCTTTTAATTTAATCTAGTAGGTGTTTTTGATTTTTTTTTGGCTTGGTGTGTCCTGAGCTTCATTTTGTCTCATCCAAACTCTTCTGCAACCTTTGTCAGCAGTGACTATCAGACACTCTGCCTCTATGTATAAAAGTTGACACACAGCAGGGATGTTCATAGCACTGTCCAATTTGTTGCCTTTGAAGGTCTCCTTGAGTTGAATCAGCTGTATTAGCAGAGTAAAAATGGCGCAGTGCTGAATATACGCGGCCTTGACAGAAAGACCTTTTAGAAAGTTTTGGACACCGTTTTTATCTCTCCCTGTAAAATAAAACAGCAACTCTCCTAACACTTCACCGTCTGACCGTCTAGTTGGTCTTTTGGCTGCCTTGCTCTGTAGTATTTTTTTTACTTTGCGAAGGGGGCTGAAAAGCTGTGCAGGGGACATTAATCACAGGCCCGATGGAGGTCAGGAGCAGTTCACGGATCAGTGCTAAGCAAGTGAGCGAAACAACAAGAGGCTGAGAGACCCAGTGAGCTTCTACAGAGAGACTGACCTACTAAAGTCCTGTTGAACAGGGTTTTCCCCACAATCCTGCCCCAGTGTAGTCTCAAAACACAGTCCAGGTGGGACAAACAGTGAGGGGGGCAGTTAAGCGGGAACGTAGTGTGTCTCCGGTGGTAACTAGCCTAAAAGTACGCGTCTGGCAACTCTCCCAGTTATTCCTGCTCTTCTTTTACAACTGTGCTATTCATGACATCACTAGATGATACAACCTTATGATGTCTGGAAATTTTTTAACAAGCAAATTTCAAACAGAATTATTTGGATCTGTGACAACAACATGGAATGATCAGGCTGCCAGTAAGAAACACGGGGTATGATCAAGACTGACTATATTTGAATAAAATGAAGGCTTGAGGTAAAATGTATCGTATCTTATCAGTACAATTAGCGATACCTTGAGTGACAGTAACACCACTGCATCATTTAAAACTGATGCCAACACATCATTAGACAACTTCCAATTCCGAAACTTGTGCTATTAGACACCTGTATAGGCTAGATTCATGCTGGGATGGAGGGCAAAGGAGGGCCAACCCACTCCTCAAGAGAACAAGCCCAGCTGTGTTCTTTAGCAATCCTGATCACAGATGGCTGTGGCATCGCCAGACATCAAATTTGCAACCCATCAGTGTTAGAGCCATGCAAGTACTGAACTTCAATATTCAGGCCCAGCTACGATGTCCAAGTTCTACTCCATTTATTCCTGCAGGCTTAGAACTGATGACCCTCATCACTGATTATCTGGCATGCAATCAGGAGCAGTAATCATCAAATAGAAAATCAAAACAAAAACAACTTGAAACCCTATGAGGTTAATGGACCTCTATCAAACCCTAAAGTGTTATGGTGTAAAATACTGCCATTATGATAAACTCTACAGAGCATAGCGACCTTTAATACCACTGAATGTTTATCTAGGAAACACACACATACACACATAGTATAGCACATAAGATCATGCATAGTGACTTTAAATAGGGGCCATAACATAAAAAGGTCTGGAGAAATTCTCAACAGGCTCTGATAACTGGTCATGATAAATGAGCTGCTCCCTCCTCACACGCACACCCACATTTACACGGCCATATGGCCACAACTACATTATATTCAACTCTTTTAACAGCGTCACAGACAGAACAGCAATTGAAAGCTTATCTAAAAATCACACCCCTACAGATCATACGTTTAGAAGTAATTTTTGCACAATTTCCTACTTTGAGAATTGGGTTTTTATTTTGAGAAGGTTTCTAACAAGTAGCTAAAACACATCTACCCAGTTATGGCAGAGAAAACTGCCAGATATTTATATATAAAAAAATAGGTGCGAGTAAGTACTTTTTTGTTTTATTAAAGCAAAAGAAGCACTTTAGATAGAATAAAGGCAAATTGTACACCGAACATGGCCATTTAGTCTAGTGATCCAATGTACTGATCTGATTAACAGGTTAGTTCTCTGGTTTTGGAACAAAAAGGTGTTAGATGGAATTTTGCTTTGTGAACATTTCCTATACTACATTAGCCCCCACTGTACATTTATGATTACGTTTATTCACGCAGGGTTAGGGTGGGATTGAACATCTGGAACCATGACGGAGTTCGCTATCAAAACCACCCTGAGCAGGTCTGCATAGTGGAACGGTTTCAATCACATAAGAGAGAGAAACATCTGTCTACTACTCATTGCATTACAATAAGAAACAAAGTGTCTAACTTACTGAATGTGATGTCATTTTACTACTATAAAACACATATCAGACTGGTACTCATAGCCACTGGTACCGGTGGTTATCATGGTATATCAGCCCAAAATATCAGAATTGGCTGTCATCATTTATTCTCCATATGAATGACCTGATTAATAATCGTTTGTTCTCAGAAATGTTTCACTGAAATCAGATCCTTTCCAGTCTAATATCAGTTATAACTATATGTGTTGTGCTTGGTTTAGGATGGCTGTGTAATATGGGTACAGTGGGAGAGGACAGTAGCACATTATGGCCGATTCAGGACTGCAACACAGTAAGAGAGAGACAGAGACAGAAAGAGGAAGCGAGAGAGGGTGAAAGAGAAGGAGGGAGAGAGAGAGAGAGAGAGAGTGAGAGACAGACAAAGAGAGAGAGTGAAAGAGCAGGAGAGAGAAAGAGGGAGAGAGTAAGAGAGAAGGGGAGAAAAAGACAGAGAGAAGGAGAGAGAGAGACAGAGAAAGAGAGAGAGAGACAGAGAAAGAGAGAGAGAGAGAGAGAGAAAGAGAGAGAGAGAGAGAGAGAGAAAGAGAGAGAGAGAGAGAGAGAGAGAGAGCATGAGAGAGTATTCAACTGTGTTCTTGAGTCTGCACCCAGGAGCAATTCTGGGGTTGTTTGTTTTCCACAAATCAGATTTTTTTTCCCCGAAATGTGGATCAGTATCACAGTTCTGTATGTTAAAATTTTTTAACAATCCCAGAAATGCATGACGTCACTCTACTTTCCATCTCTTTTCTCATTAATACTTGAAACAGGGAGGACCATGACAATCACATCAGTTGAGGTGAAGGCGCCGGGACTGAACACATCCACAACAGCTTCAAGTGAAGCAAACCTCTGACTTTAATTTTCAGGAGGACCAGGGATCAGTCCTCTGGACCAATCCCAGGTTCAGTGATAGCTTTCACATTTGGCAAAACTTATACTGAACTCTTGAAGCATGCAACCCCTGTCCATGAAGAATGCTCTGGTGTGAAAAGTCTAGCGCAAACCTGGAGCAGTTTCAAAGGAACAGAGGACCTTAGAAACGAAAGAAGAATACCCATCAATTCATCATGTACTGCACATTCTCTCCAGTTGCTGCTATTATTTGCACAATTATTATTTATTGCTACCTCTACTCTGCATTTAACACATCTGATGACTATCATTGCTAGAATACAGCATCTGTCATTATATTGTATTTGCTCAAGCATTGACTGCACTAAATGTTATTTTGTTTGTTTCTGTATCACATTTTTTTGCACTTTTGTCCTGCATTCACTTACATAGTGTTGTGTTGTTTCTGTTTCTGTTCTTGTGTTGCACCATGGCCCTGGAGGAACATAGATTCATTTGACTGTGTACTGAGTATGTGGCTGAATTGACAATACACCTATTTGATTTCAAGAAAGTAAAAGTGGGATAGTTGGGGAAAATAGGTGTATGAACACAGTCTCTTCTGTATAGTAACTTTGGGCCCTCTGTTTAGCTCTGTATGTCCAGCCACAAAGTGCCAATCAAACCACTGATCTGATGAACTGATGAACCACCTCCATCCGTCCCAATCACTGGGTCCTTCATCTCACCAAAGGCACTCACATAACTACAAGCGGGGAATGAGGAGAGGGGGTAGGATAATCAGCACAGGTGTGACAGGACGAGAGAGTAGGGGCTTGTGATTTTCAAATACAGGACTGAGAGACAAGACAAAGGAGACATCTAGCAGGCTAAAAGTACCAGAGCGTGAACTCTCAGTCCAGATGTTAATATAGATAGTCATTTTTACGTTGTGTGGACAGATTTATCATTCCCTAATTGACCTGAGTGACTCTCGGAGCCTCGATTTAATGTTCTTCATTACAAAGACGTCATTATAGTCCCAGGGTACAGAATTTTACTCAGCCAAGAAATGTGAGAGTCTTGGTTCTACAGATCTCTATAGTGTACACCAATATAATGTACATTGTACAAACTCCCCACCTAAATCACTTCTGTGATTTCTGTAACAACTCTAACTGTGTTGACTGCTTTAGTAATCTCAAATATTCTGTGGTTTCTGATACTGGATAAAAGTATGTTCAAAAGTATACTGAATTCTGTCCTAAGGGTATACTGTCTGGACACACCATCAGTTTTAGCCTCATTTTGAAACAGCATCTCCATTTCTCTAAAACTCCCTCAGAACTCGGGCTGAAGTCACTTCTCTCAACACCCCTCACACCTCAAGAGAGACTCAACACTACTCAGATATTACCCATATTGCCTTACGCTCACATTTACACCTCTTAAATAGACCGCAGCATTAATGCATTTGTCTCATCTTCAAAGCAGGCGTGTCAGGGAGCTGGTTTAGCAAAATTCTAAATGTCTCTAACGGACAGGGTACAGTGGATTGGCCTACACACACACGCACACACACACACACACACACACACACACACACACACACACATTACTCACGCACACCACTGATTCACTGATTTTGGTGAAAGGCTAGACTGCCCATTTGAAGTTTTTAGCTTTGCGATGTTTTCAATAAAACATCTGTCTGTTTGGGTTTTGCCATTTTTATGTGGTAAAAGGCCTTTCCAAGAAATAAAACAGAGGACAATGCATATTATCCCCCTGTGGAGATGTAAGCACTCATCAGAACTCCACCTTTAAACTGCTTTTGGCCCAAAAGTGTTTCAGTATGTGTTTTTAACAATAGTTTGGAAAGCTGACAAACCTTTATTTAGACAAAACACGCTCTTCACACTCAGTAAACTCTCAAATGTTATGAAATCCACCCAAAGTATTTGCAAACAGCTGTTTTATGTTAGGAATACCTTTTAAGTCCAGGTGTTAAAAAAAGGAAAGGTGACCTCAAGCCTGTGATACGCAGTGTATGGAAATGCCCGTCATGTATGTGTGCTTTACTCCTATGTGTTCAGGCTGTCTTCCTAATTATCCATATTCACACTATATATGGAAGTGTATGTAGGCTGTGTGTTTAGATGTGTGAGGTGTGTTAATGGCCTGACCGTGACCTCAGAGCTGGTGGTCTCATTAGCCCATACCTCCAATGACCTGTGACAAAGACAGGGAGAGTGGGACAGGACCAAGGCTCTGACCCCACCAAACAGGACAAAACCCCACCAACACAGAACCCTGGGCGTCACAGTGATGTCTGCGTTTTTTGGGTCTCATGATTTTAGTCTCTTTTGTTACTTAATGCGCTCTTAATTTCCGAACTGCGTCACTGGTGTGGAACCGATTGGTGCAATTAAAGTTCAGTCAGATTCTCTCTCTCTTCCACTTGAAAGAGTGGCCTGCTGAAACCGTCTTTTCCTCCCTCATCCTCTTCCCCCACCCCTTTCCCCCTGTGAACTCGGGGACCTCTGCATACAGATGCATAAAAACTATCCATATAAAGAAAAAGGCGGGAATAATCCGTTCAAGCTTTATTGCAATCAATACACAGAACATTATACAATTTATACTTATATGCTAATATTATTTGTTAGATTGGTCTATAATATGTCAATCAGATGCTAAAGGCAAATGTTTTGTGGGACTGTTTTCCAACCTAAAGGTGTTTTGTACAAATCGAAGTCATTTAGATCTAAATGAAGTCAAACGTGTTACATCACTAATTCATAAACTATTCCAGTGTGGTGGAAATAAAATCTCAATCATAGCATAAAGCAATTTAATCACAACATGGAATTTTATCCATCTGTGCAGGACATGTTTGTCCTATAGGACAGAATGGAAATGGGTTCTATCATGAAATCCATGATTTCATGTAATTGATGTTGTATATTACTTTAAACTGCTTTCTTCTACAGCCAGACATGGAAAAAATTCCAACATATGAAACCTGTTGCATATGGCCTGGTGCTTGGTGCTCTCTCTCTCTCTCTCTCTCTCTCTCTCTCTCTCATCATCTGAAACATTCTTTCAGCAGATACAGTACTTCCGCTCCTTACTCAACACACGGACACAATACTATGCTCCCTTTCTCTGCCCAATCTTGCTCGACTGCTACAAAACAAAATACCATTTCAGGGCTCTCAGCACTAGTTAGTTTGATGGATGGACTGACGGTACGGTGGGAGACAAGAGAGAAGTGAATAGAGAGTCGGCTCCCAAGAAAAAAACAGTGCGGGTCGTTTGAGGAGGTCAGAAAGAGGCATGCTATGCATGATGAATCAAACAACCTAGCTGCACTGTTGCAGAGTGATGAGCCTGACAAATGCTCAACGTACTGCTGGGGGATGTGCTCCTCAGAGGCAGTGAGAGATGCACATCTGCAGCCGTAGACACACACACATACACACGCACGCACCTGGTGGAAAGTGTGTTTTTTATCTTAAAAACATAAGTTTAAATGCTTGTACTTAAATGCTTAAAGTAAATTATAATTAAAATGGCAGGAGAATCTTTGTAAAACCTCCATAAACCGTTACCTGTCTACTTATCCCACGTTTGGGTGGAGGGGTGATTGCCTCTTTTTTTTTAGCATTTTAGGTTGACCTTGACAACCCTTAATCTATAATGTTCGTAACAAATGTACTTCTAAAACAAAAAAACGTTGCTTATTAAATAGAACATTTTTCTAAATGAGTCATTGTTGTTAATTTTGAACTGACAGGAATGCCTGAGCACGTGTGTATCTTCTTCAAGCCTGTTGCGAAAGTATCCCAGACGGCTCATAAAGCTGTTTGAGGGAGTGAAGCTGAATCAAGAAAAAGGAGGGAAGATAGTCACTGCATAACTCCAAATGTCCTCATTTCACATGCTTGAGTATTTGCTATTGTACCAAAATATATAAAACGAAGCTAAACCCCTTTGGCAGTGGATGTTTCCACATTTCCTATTGGTGAGATACTCAGGTTATAACTGGATTTACACTGTTGTAACATTACCTCACATCTCTGGAATAGAAACTAGAAAAGAATGTACACTAATGAAACGAGTCAAACCATTTCTATTGGTCCCACACTTGATGGACAGCTGGTGTTTAAAATGTGTCTAGAAAAGACAATACATACAATATGCCTGAATACAAGTTATTTGATTTTCTAAGTGAAAATACACCTCCTTGACAGAGAATACACTTCCGCTTTGCATCTCTGAATGTACCTCGACTGTTTATTTGCAGAATTCAAAAGACTGGGGAAAAAAAAAACTATGCTCTGTGCAAATGCAGTCACAAAAACAACGTTGTAGCACAACGTTCTTCCTGTAGCGGATGTGTATTTTCACAACACGGAACATGACTGTAACGTAAAAAAAAAAAAACAATCAAGGTTTGGACATGACAATGTGATGATGTACAAGGACGCTAACACATTAACACACATACACTCATATGCACTGCATATGGCTAGCAGAGATTTGAGTTTCAGCAGAGCACTTATCAGACCGACCCTCCTTTCAGCGCCTAGCTCCACTTGCTAACAAGATTCTGCGCTAGTCCAGTCTTCCAGCTGACAACTGCCATTTCGAAAACTAATTCTGGCTGCCATTCACAGCTGTGTTGCGTGTTTGCCTTCTACTCTTACCACAGCTACAGTAGCCCCCTCACAGCACACGGGGGTTAAAGGTTTGAATAAGCACTTTGTGGCCCCAGCACAAGCCTGTAATGACATGCAAATAGAGGGTTAAACCCACAATTGGCCATATAAACATTCTGGCTTCTGATTTGTTTGCTCAGGCTGCCACTCACCGAAGGTCCACCCACCACCATCTCCCCCTCAATACATGGCTGTACAAATTCAGAGAGAACGCCACACTTGTTACTTGGTCAATTAGAGTAAAATTTGACAAGAAAATGGTTCCAGTGACTTCACAGAAGGTGTAAAATCTAATAGGAACTGAGGCGTGTCACTGGAAAGTGGCAATTATTGCTTTTCCTTGACATGTCATGCCAGCTGAGACAACCGATGACACAAAAACATTAGAGACAATTAAAAGCAAGTTGTGGCGAAGTTCAAAAGGCGTCAGAGCTTCATATGACAGTCTGGTGATTGTGGCGGTTTTAGAAGCAGGCATAAATCGGGCAGTGGTGTAGGTTCCGTCTCCACTGGAATTCAGTTCCCGAACCTTGTCTGAAAGCTCAGCAGGGTGGAGCCCTAAATGACAGCCGTTGTCAACACCAGCTGTCGCCAGGGCAACAACCACTGGACAACTTCCTCGTTGTTTCTAGGGAACTTCCAGCAGTGATATGGAACCAATTAGGCCTACTGCCATTGTTTTATTTTCCAATACTGAGTGAAAAATATTCCAAGGGTGATGTCTCCCTTTTATGATTCGGGGTAATTAAATCAGAAAAATCTGATGTGGAAATCAGTGCCACATGCTATCTTACTTAACCCCTGGAAAAGACGCAGCTATGCAGGGTGGGAGGATGGGTTGGAGGGTAGTGGTGACCGCTAAATCCTTCACTATGCCTGGGAT
This sequence comes from Phenacogrammus interruptus, assembly GCA_037974425.1. Taxonomy (NCBI): domain Eukaryota; kingdom Metazoa; phylum Chordata; class Actinopteri; order Characiformes; family Alestidae; genus Phenacogrammus; species Phenacogrammus interruptus. Next base: position 10,174,486 of record JBBPCW010000106.1, read on the forward strand.
TACTGTAGACTTTTAGTGAGAGGAAGGCATCTAGTCCCCAAAGAAATCTGTAATCAACCATGAATACCAACACACACACACACGGACAAATGTACGTTTTGGGGTTTTTTTGCAAGCAAATAGGAGCCAGGGACTGTAATTGCTGGCAATAACGTGCCTTTTCTTCTCTGTCCCAGCTCATGTTTAAAGTCAGGAATCTGCTTTTTCTCAACTCCGCAGCAACAATCTACTTGGCACTATGCATAGCTGGACCACACTTCAGTTACATCTAATAAATAACACAAGCAAGCAAAAAGCTTTGGAATTAACTGATAATTGCTGCTAGCCTTTAAAGGCAGCAGATATTCCATGTGCTCTTTTCGCTGCTTCAGTGTTTCTATTCAGCCCCGCTCCGAGGAGGGTTAAACCGCAAATACTTCCAGTCACCCACAGTAAAGGTGGTCTCAGATCCAAAGCAAAATTAAAAGGCTCTCGCTTTCAACTGGGTAAGCTTTAATAAATCCTCCGCTCCAAGGATAGGCAGCTCAGAGGCGGAAACAGAACACTGAATGGATGCGGGGGAGGGGTGTGCTGGGTGTATAGTGAGGGTTTTGAATAGTTTGATTACACAGTTAAAACTTTGCACATTTTCAAATGGAAATACTTATGAGATCTGTCTGTACAAAAATAACGGCTGACTGAAGCATGACTCCTAGACAAATCTTTCATTAATGACTGTAAATACTTCAGCTGTGAATTCCAAGTGAAAATCATAAATTTCCCCTTTCAGTTCTGTTCACCGAGATGATAGAAGAGCATAAATATAGACACGGACCATTAACTTCAATTACGTCTCACAGAAAAACAGCTCTAGCACTGACAGACCAGAAAGAACCCTGCAGAAAACTCAGCCAATAATAACTTCATCGAACCTAATCAAGGATTCTAACATTCTGATATTTAACAGGCTATCTTAAAAAACATCTAGAAAACTTTTTATATACAGGGGTTAAAAATCGGAACTGTGTGGGTCTCAGGTACAGCATGGAGGTCACACTTCTCTGTGTCATCAGGGGAGGATGCTCAGCCTCCCCTATCTTCAACAACATAATTTTATACCATTTGTCAAACCACCGTCATTCAAACAATGACAAAAACAAGCTTTCTTCATAGCAGCTCACAGATGCCCACAAATTATACAGTTTTTGGAGAGAGAGAGAGAAAGAGAACACAGCTGAAATTCTCACCAATCTAACCTTTTGCAGTTACATTTCTACTATACTATACTGGTTTATTGTCTACAATACTGGCGGGCAACAGTAAATCTATGAAAAAGGCCAGGGAAAACAGTACTGATCCAGTCTTCTTTAGAGAGCACTGAGTCTGTTGAAGTTCTGCTGAACTGTTTGCTCAATGGTGACTGTATTCTTCAACATACGGAGTCATCTTAAGAGACACTGCTACAGGGTAGTATGAGAACAGACAAAATTTGAACCTGATCAGATAAGCGGCTACTGAGATACAGTTATCTGCATGTGAAGCCTTTTCAAAAGCCTGTAGATAGTTAGCTCTCCACAAGAATTCAGTGCATGTTGTAGCGTCCACCCAGTAATGTAGATCAAAGGTAAGACAGACCTTCCTCCTCTCATTACAATGCTATCAATCTATCTCAACTACAGCCACAACTCCTAAAACCTGTCATTTACAATTCCTACGTGTTTCTACTTATACTTCAATATTACTCCACGTCATAAAGTCTAACCTTTACACTAACTCATTTGGCCAAGGAAAAGGCCATTTCTGGACCCATAAGGAGCATAAAAGTCATTCTTTTTCAGGTTAGACACGTTCTCCTAGTGATCAGAACATACATCATTAAGTTACTTCACTAGGTAATACTACCCTGTACCTACACCTGCACGCGTACAAACTCACACTCACACTCACACACTCACACACACTCACACACACACTCACACACACTCTCACACACACTCTCACACACACACACACACACACACACACACACACACACACACACACACACACACACACACACACACTACTTTGTCCTACTTTGTCAGTGTCACTTTTTTTTTTTTGCTGTGCCAAGAAAGATTCTCCACCAAAATAATATCTAGTCACTGGTAGGGCTGCAACAACTAATCGATAAAATCGATAATAATCGATAATGAAATTCGTTGTCAACGAATGCCGTTATCG
>JBBPCW010000106.1:10176787-10192499 GCA_037974425.1 Phenacogrammus interruptus
AGCGGTTCACTCCATAGGGTTATGATGTAAAACTGCCGCTGGCAGCTTGGGAAAAAAGTTTAGTTTTTATCCGATTAATCGATTAATCTAAAAAATAATCGCCCAACTAATCGATAATCAAAATAATCGTTAGTTGCAGCCCTAGTCACTGGTAGGGATCCTGATAAACAAGGTAAGTGGGCTAACAAAGGTTGCAGTATGTAACATGCACCAATATGCTAAGTGGAGCTGATAAAATGGAATGTACCTCATTAAGGGGCTCATCAATATAGATTTTTATGTGTAAGTTTCAGAGCACCATCACTTCAACATCAGCCTTTGACAAAGAAATGACTATCAAACTATCTAGACTGTTCTTGCACATGCAAACAATAGGCTCATTCCTGTAGCTCGAGGCTTTGATTTGGTCTGCAATTAATTTCGCCAAGATACCAAGATGGCTTGTTTTTAAAACAATTCAGAGCTATAAAAGATGAATAAAAAACTGAATGCTGCACAATCACTTGTTAGGCTTAGATGCCTCAATTTCACAGAATCATCGCCTCGCTTCCTCATGTGCTACACACATGTATCCTTCTCCTCCCCACGTTCTAGCAGTCGCATGTGCTAGGCCAGTGAAGAGACAACACTTGAATCTATGCCACAACCATTGGGGAGAACAAAAGAAAGCTCAAAAATGACTGGAGGGCTTACAGATGAAAATCTTTGCTTACATCACACAAAGCTTTTATTAACCAAAAACATATCCTCCTAACCTGCATAAATGCATAATAAATTCGAATGCATACATTCCAAAAATGACGGGCCTCTTATTGTTCCAGAAATATATCAAAATACAAAATCTAATCTCTTTAGTCTATCCGTCTACAGTTACAGTCTAGTACTGACATATATATAGTACTTTGGGAACAGTAAAGCTATATTGCGTCATGACAAATGTAGGCAAGCATTCCAAAGCAAGACAATATAAAGCTGATGTTGTTGAAACAGTGCTGCACTAATTCACATAAACTCAAGAAGAGTCCTGGGAGGACAAGTATGAAGTGTGAATGGCAATCAATGTTTTCCTTTTGGCCCTATTTTCAATGGTCCAAACACAAAGAAGCAAAGAGCCGGAGGTGGCCCCTTGTGTTGCAAAGTGCTGTTTTGCTTTGTTGTTGTCATTGCATCGTGTTACAGTGCCTGAAAGACATTACAGTATGGACGGCCTTCCGCGATCATCCTGGCAGCGAACAGCAAGCTGGAAAATCTGGGACCGTTTCATGAAATTCAAGGGGATCATGTCGACATGGGAGGGTGGAGATGCATTTGATAAGCAAATCCATGGCACAGCATGCCACTGGCTGGGAATGAGCTTTTGGCAAAACTGTGCGAATTACAATGCAGCTATGAAAAGTTCAAGCGCCATGAGTGGAATAGGTGGTTAAACAGTATTTCCAATCAGACAGGAATGTCTTGAGCTTGGTGGTCTGACAAATGCCATGGTAGTTCCAGAAAAAGCATCAGTTTAAAAAAACTAGAGTTCAACAAACTAAGAATTACAGATTCTAGATAGTGACTGAACCATTACACCTTCTGAAAAAGTATCAGCAGTGACATGGGAAATGATAAAGGTCTAAAGATTAATGGAGTCGTTTTTGTCTTCTCTTCTCACTAAACTTCATAAATCAAGGATCCAGATGTTTGCAGCTGGGCCTGCTCTGCATTCATATAAACATCTGTACTGACTTTCACACACCATAGACACTGTTCATGATTTTGCATTGGTGTATGTACAAGGAAGTAAGTGATAGAAAAAGTGATAGAAGGAAAGAAATTGAGCCATTTTCAATCATTACACACTTCAGGACATGGCACACTTTAGTTTATCCTCTTTATAACCTTGACGTTATAACCACCCTTCACTCTGGAAGACAATAAATACAAAGAAGGAGTAAGTGACTATTTCATTGTCTGATTACAAGGGTGGGATATTTTAGACAGCAAGTGAACAGTCAGTTCTTGAATTTGATGTGTTGGAAGCAGAGAAGGGCAGACTGGCTAGACAACTGGGTCAGAATATCCACGCATGTTTTCCAGGTATGGAGTGGAAACTATCAAAACTGGTCCAATAACAATGAGTGAACCGGGGATGAGTCAGTGAATGTGTCATTTTGGCCCCCAGAAGAACTACTGTAGCACAAATGTTAATGCTGGCTGTGATAGAAAGGTGTCAGAACATACAGTGCATCATATATTGCTGTGTATAGGGGGTGCTTTTAGTGGTGGACAGGAATCAGGCTGCTTTCCAGCACTAAAAGCACCTACAATGAGCAAATCAGCTTCAGAACTGGACTATGGAGCAACTGAAGAATGTGACCTGGTCTGATGAATGCCATTTTCTTTTATACTGTGTGGGCGGCAAGATGCATATGCATCACTTAGCTGGGGAAGAAGGGAAGCCGGTGGAGGCAGTTTGATGCTCTGGGTAATGTTCTGTGGGGAACCTTGGGCCCTGGCATTCATGTGAATATGACCTTGACACATACCGCCCACCTAAACATTGTTGTGGGTCAAGTACACCACTTTAATGCCTAATGGCAGTGGCCTCTTTCAGCAGGATAATGCACTCTGGCAGACTGCAAACTATTTTCAGGAATGACATGCGTCAAGCATTTAAGGTGTTGACTTGGCCTCCAAATTCCACAGATCTCAATTCAATTGAGCGTGGCTGATCAGTATACTGTATATTATGACTATAATAATATTAAAACTCAGTCACCTCCCTTTCTAAAATGAAAATATCTGAAGAACAAAAATTGTTCTCACTTTTAGAAAAAGAGTTTCTTGCTTCCTCTCTATGATTTATAGATTTCTTCAGTGCTTGAATGTTGTTATAAGCCAAAAGCAAATCAGGAGAGAAGACTGTTAATCTCATTTCTAACAACAGAAGAGATCTCGCCAAGACGAATTCTCCATTCAGTGCTCAATCATTGCCTCTGGGAAGACCATATCACTGTAAGACAAACCCCTTGTTGAAACACATGGGTGTAGTCAAGCTTAACCTCTAATGCTGGTTCATGTTTACTCTGTCCAACAAAGTCAATCAGCATCTGAAACAGGAATATTATTCTATTATTCTATTATCAGTGGCGAGCATTTTAGTGCTTTTCTAAGATTTGCTCACAAACAAATCAGCCACCAAAATGGAAAGCCACAACAGGAAACATTCCGTGATGAAGCCTCAATGCCCTGGCATGGAATGCTTATCATCCGAATGAAACCTAATGGTTGGACTACCACTGTATTGGAATGGGAAAAACTTCCATTTCCATTGAAAATCAAAAGTAATTGGTTGATTCCACTGTCACTTCTTAATAAAGTTAGTCTGCCTGAGACTTCATCAAACTGGATACTTTATATGAACATATTATAATTGCATAATTAAAGAATTTAAGAATAACTTCTAAACAAAACAAAGATGAGTTAGTACCACATTACTTGTTGACTTCATTTACAAACCAGAAATCATTAGGCTTTTTCTGAAAGCCTGAGCATTCCCAATTAAAAACACGGGCACCTCACGCATATACGACTGGAAGTTTGCTGGCTCTATTAGATAAATATACCAAAAGTTTTTGGTCAAGATTTTTTAACAATTTGTTCTGGACAAGAGTAATCTGCTCATGACTAGTCTAGTTATGTCTAGTGCGGAACAACATGGGGAAAATATCTAATAAACAGCTTGTCTGATTTTCCGGACAAACATCGTGACTGAGTTAAACTGTGTTTGTTTAAGCTCCAGGCCTGCTAAGCTCCAGGGTTGTTTTTTTGGCTATGAAAAGAAAACATATTCACTTTTCCTGGCTTGAGCCATAAATGCTGAATATCATGCCCCAGACCTTCAGTTAGATGAAGCCAGCTTCTGATTGGTCTAACCTATCTGCAGGCAGTTCACAAGCTCTGTGTTACTGAAAGGAATTTTCCCACTAATAACTGAAGACAGTGCTGTTGGTAACGTAGGCTACACTGAAAAATTGCAGTCATTTAAAAATAAAAGTGATTAATCTTTCAGACCTAGCTATGCTCATTGCTATACAAAATTAGTGTTCCACATTTAGGGTTTTAACTATTGTTAAGCTCAATGACCTTTATATATGCGCAGTATATAAAGAAAGCACACATTAAAAAAGTCAGTACAAGTGCAATTTGTTGGTTACCGTTATCGGTGCAGAAATTCAACCCAAAATATCAACGTATTCCTATTCTGCAATGACAGTATAGAGAAGAGGAGCAAAGTGGAGATGATCCAATCACTAGACCAGGATCAGAAAAGTCCTAGCACTCGTAACACATGAAAAAAAAACCCTCAAACTATACAGCCATAAGCAAATTACTAAAAGAAGAAAAACAATAATGGAAAACTAAAGGCAAGAGGAAAACAAGTCAAAATGATATGCAAAGATTCCTGAAAGAAGATCAAATGTGACAAAAAGGAGATAAGACAGAAAGTGCAGCAAAGAGGGCAGAAACAGAAGTGAAAACCAAGCAAAACAAAGGAATGTTCCCTGCATCTACCAGACTGCTCTGACCTATATAAGCTAAGCTCTCTCCACCTGCTGCTGTGGACCTCTGTAAACACAGACGGTCTACTGAAGATCATATAGAGGGCCCAGATGAGAGTCAGTGATAAAGAACCTGTAGCCCAGCTCCCTTTCAGGCTTCTTATCTGTGAACCATCACCCACCACCTGCATTCAGCACACTCCCCTTTGACAGACAGCTGGCACCACCCCCAGCCTGCCCACCAGTCAGCCTACCAAAAGACTCTTTTGTCCCCTTTGAGCTCCGGATGGACGTCTACAGAAGGGGGCTGTCTAACAAGCCTGACCCTGAGAGGGTGCCATGGAGCAGGGCAGAATGTCAACAACAAAAAGCCCTCCTGTGGAGGCCAAAGAGCTAGAGAGCAGAATGCTGTAGATGAACAACCCCAGCCCGCGAAACTAAACAAAAGGTCTAAGAGTCAAATAATAAAAAGGTCAAATAAATGTATTTTGCATAATACAATCAATACAAATTTGATTTATGTTCTTTATTTGATATTCATTTTATGTTTAGTGTTCAGAATATTCTCCATTTTTTAACAATGAACTAAAAAAATCATATGAAACTACAATATGCTCCAGCAATAGCTGTAACCTCTAAGGCTTTTACAAATCATTTTCAATCCGCATAGTTTCCAAACTGTTTCCTTTCAAACCCATTTGTTTCCAATCATGGCATCCCATGGTAAGGCTGCAGAAGACAATGGTGTTTTTTTTTTCAGCCTTAGAGGAGTTTGGATGAGGGCTATGCAGACAAATCCAGACAACACAAACAGAGTTTCTCCTTAAATCTGCCACACGCCTGACAGGACCAACCGCTAAGTATGATCCTGCTCCAGCAGGCCCCTCTAAAGCTGGCTGTTTATAGTGAACCTAATTGTTTTTCTTTTCATTTCCAAAAGACCAAAGAATAAAGCATGGACACCGAACAATGACAGCTGATTATTTTTCTTACTACGAAATGCCAACAGTGACTAACAAAGGATGACGAAGACAAAAGAATGACACAAGACGATTCTAGCTAAAAGAAAAGGCATTCAGTACTGAATTCCACACTGTAGGTAACTAAATTAAGCAGGGGTGGCAAAATGAATCAAACTATTAGGTGACCTATGAGGAACATGACCGTAGCATGTAATTTGACCAAGCCCAGTATTCTCTGTAGATGCAACATTTGGTTGAAGAACGCGTCTGTTGTTTCTCAGATTTTCCTTCATCTTCATTTATCAGTTGGTATGATGCAACTCTAGAGTAATGGTAACCCTGCAGACTGTGGCAGGTGTTCAGGGGTCCCTGTAGCATTGTATTGGTAGCATGCTGACCATGGGGACATCACTGCCATAACCAGACACTTCTTCGTCAAGAGCACAGCATGAAGTAAAATGAATTTTGAGATCAGACAAGTGGCAAGCGGTGAGGGCACAGGACCTCCCACTTTGTATCATTTGATGTTCACAAGGCTGCAGATGCAAAACTAAAAGCTGTCTATTATGTAAAACCTTTGGTGCCCAGGTGAAAGTACATGATTTGTTGATTTTACAGAAAGCCCATAACATATTGGGGGAAAATGGATGGGTGTAAAGTTTATGGAACAGTTTGTGTATTTTCTTCTAATATGCTAAACTTAAGAGTTAAAGAGTGAACTAAATTAGCAAAAAACATTTGTTTGTATGTAAATGTGTACTTATTTTCACTTAGAAAATCAGCAGAATGATACAGCAAAAAGTACATGCTGCAAGCTTTGTTAGGTAAGAATAATACAACACATATTGTTCTACAAAATTAGATAAGTATATTCAGTCTCAATTGTGTAGTGCAGAATTGTGCATCACTCAGCAGTACCTCAAAAAGACAAACTCAAGAGTTGCAACGTCATTCATGATGTATGAACCCTTTTAAAACACAGCTATTCATGATGTATTGGTGTATTTGCATCTTAGCATAGTGGCTATAATGCATGTCACATATAAATCACCTATGTGTAATGTATCCTCCTACGCGATATAAGAATAATTGATATATATTGTTCAGCTATGCACTTTCTTTCACCCCGGTCCCGAGTGTGTGGGCCTCAGAAAGCGTCTACAGCTGCTGCACTGTAACTTCTCCAAAAGCATCTCTCTCCATTTCAGCACAAGCTTTCTTTGTCAGACCTTCACAGCCAAGCAAAACGTCCTGAACCCTCACAGTGGTGTGTTCTTTAAGCAGGAGGACAGGATTTACTGTAGGGGCTGAAGGCTGACCTTGGAGTTCCGCAGGTAAAGGCTCTGGCTGCATTATAGCAGCGAAAACCCAGTGACACATGTCAGAGGGGAGTTAATGAGGGGGCTTGCGAATGGTGACGGAATGAGAAGCATGTTACGCTGGACAGGAGTGCTGGAGAGATCCATTTCAGCTCTAATTTAATAGCGAGGAAAGGATAATATATCAACATTACTGCATGACTGCACGTGGCCGAGGAAAAGTTGCTTTCTGGGAGATTGTAAGTGTGTGTGTGTGTGTGTGTGTTGGGGTCCACAGAGAGAAATATTATCATATGTAAAAATAAAAAATAGACTTTTATGATCACAAAAGTACTGTCACATTAAAACCTCATCATTCTTTTATTATTTTAGGAAAACACCAGCTGCCCTTGACATTATATTAACATAGCATTACGAAAAAATCCCAAAAAGGCCTAAATGACTAAAGAAACGCGTTTCAAATCTAGTACATAGCTAGATCCACAAAACCATGCCTCTCCAAACTTTACTGACAATTTAAACTATATTAGAAAGCGACCAGACCCTTTCTATTGGTCTATTCATTATAAAATGTTTACTTATTATAAAGTTCTTCATGTAATTGATGTACATAGTTTCACAATAAGTTTTAGTTTTGGGTCTAGCTTTGTTTCATGACATAATTATCACTGGTTCTGTTTGTGTGGGTTTGACTGTGTTTTATTGTATACGTTCATGGTTTACATAAGGTGGTTACTTTCATCAGGCAAATGCCAGCCACCTTAATCCTCAAGTTCCCCCGCAGAGCAGAAACTCAGGATATTCCAGGCTAAGTTATATGTAGTCATGGAAAAGTCATTTGTTCCGAACAGGACCTCAAGCAACCACCCTCTAAGTCCTTCTAAATCCCTTTAATCCTAGTTCACACATAATATCATTATAAATCCACAACTCGAGCTGGTATTACAACATAAAACAACACACGCTGAAATAACACTCAGACATAAGGTAGTAAAAGTTCCTGTTTCAAGTAAATGGAGTTTAACTTGACATTTATTTAAAGTAGTGTGAACTAACTGCTGAAAGCAGCGCACACCTGCTGTGCGTAAGTAAGGTAATCACCACTTGTGGCACTAACTGACAGTGGAGGAGTACAGTGTGTAAATCACAGTAAGTAAGGAAAGTCTTTTCAACTAGAATGCATTTACTAGAGAAAATGCAAATGGCGTGACTGCATGGTTAATATAGTAACTGTGGTTCCCCTGGCATTGCAAGGTAGTAACTATATTGCAGGTGGTTGCTCTGGTGTAACTAGCTGGTTGCTATGGTAACTGTAATGGTTGCTCCTTTGTTGCTAGGTGGTTGCTATGAAGCTCTAAGGTGTTGCTCTATGGTTACTTTGGTTTCATAAGTGAGGGTATGTAAAAAAAACAGGGGAGCCAAAACTTTTGCACAGAGATGGGTAACCTATATCAGTCTCGGCATTACAAATATCAAAAAATGTACTAAGGGGAGCGGAACCCTATGATCAATAGAGATTATTAGTTCCTGCTGAAATATGCTGGACTCTTAGGCAGTATTTTATGTTTTCTAGTAGATATACCAGGAAACTGGGTGATAATTTCTTTCTTTCTCTCTCTGAAGTTACATGAAGTAACTTACATATAAATCTCTAATTATCTCGTTTAGTCTTTGGAGGTAATTTAGTTCAACAATGACAATGAGAACTTCCGCATTAATAGACTTGATTTCAGTTTCAAACAGTTGTGGGTAAATAGTGCTTTACTGAGTAAAAAAGGCTTGGTCTCAATTACGTAACCATTGTTTTTCTTATTTTCACTAATGCCAGGCCAACGCTACAGGATTTCTAAAGTCCTAACCGATACCCCATCCTTCAAAAAAGCTCACACACTTTCAGATTATGCTCCCTACCAGTGATTCTCTAAACCTTGTGGGTTTCCTTACAAACTAAAGTGACTTTAGATCTAAACAAACATGGCGAGGGGACTGCTGTACTGGTGGTGTGTGGTTCCACACAGAAAATGTCAGGAAGCGACCAGATATTCAAGCTGTTGGTAGGTTGTCTTCCCTCTCTGTAGTCTATATAGCTCACAATGTTGCTGCCACGCTTAAAAATTCTTCCCTACACAGTCATGAGTTCCGTTCAACTCAATGGTTGATGCATGACATCAGTTGTCCTCGTTGACCACAAATCCTGAACATGTTTAATATTTATGATCCACCTAACTGGTCTGGTAGTAGATCACAGGAGTAAAGAATGGATTATTCACAGCAATCATGAGACAATCTGGGAAGATAATCGTTCCTCTGAAATAGGGCATTAACACAAAAGTCATCTAGTGTTTGTTTTTTCTCTCTGTGCACTCACTTGTGTACACAATGTATTCTCTGCCTCTGATTGGCTCACACTGACACGCATTCCTTGGTTTAACCAATTATTATAGTCCCTTTATGAAAAAGGCTATAACGTTGGCACGAGGGGAACAAGACCACAACAAGACAAGAGACATACAGCAGAGGAATCACATCACATGTGTGGAGATCCTTCACTCTAGACACACTCATGGAGACCTGCACAACCTGCAAGTCGGTGTTAAAGTACAGTAACAGCACCGGCGTTCTGCAGGGCATCTGAAAAGTCTCCGCTAGCTAACATGGCTAATGCTAGCGCTGCAGGGAGTCGCTTTGAGTCGAGGCTTAAGCTGTTTCCACTCTCAGTTGTACACTTAAATTTACCAGAAAATTCAAGGTATCAGACTTTGTTTTGTTTTGTTTAACTGTCGCGTTGACTGTTAATGTTACAGAGAACTTTAATAAAAGATGCTCAGTGTTGGACACCTGTGTTTCTCCACTGCATGTGTGATTACATCATCAAACGATTAGTTGACTCGACTTCAACTTTGCTGATGGATTAGTCGACTTGAAAAAATCGTTAGTCGTTTTTGCCCTAGTCTGAAATCACAAGACATATTATAACTGCCAGGATAGGCTATATACATCTCTTTACTCCTGCGAATAAACGACCCTGTATGTGTGTACGTGTGTGTGTGAAGTTCTGTGATTGACTATCCCATATGGTAATAAACTTACCTTATCAAGGCCTCAGAAATGAAAACCAGGAGGTTTTAAATCTCAAGATTACCACATAATCTCTGTGGCACAATTTACTGCCTGTGTGGTGTAGTGAGTCTATCGCACTTAAGGCTATATCTCTGCAGCCTGCAGTTTGAAACTGAAACACAATCCCTTAAGGCCCTAAATACTGACAGCAGAATCTCATTCTGATTACTTAAGCTGTGTTTTGTGCTTTTTCCGTGGAACCTTGTCATTTCTATTTTCAGCAGCTCGCTTTTATCAGTGGAGGCAGGGACTCTTGAGGCATTGTAAGGCCTACTTCAAGAGTGTGCGTGTCAAGTGTCTGAAGTGGGTGTGCAGTCTTTGTTATCTATCACACCTCCAGAGAGTCGAGGTTCCTTGGCAGATCAAGCCGAGATGTGGGCTCATAAGTGGTTCCAGTAAAGACACGTGCATTCCTAAAGGACAAGTCCATTCTGACTGACTTCCAGGAAGCTGCACAGAATGGAAAACCAGAACGTTTGAGAAAGAGTCAAACTAATCACAAGTGTGGAAAAGGAAATGCTGCATCCCCAAGCACCTTGTCAACAACTAGCCATGTTTAAATACAGTAATCCCTCAGTTTTACGTGGGTCAGGAGTCCAGATTACATGCAGATTTTTTAAAATAACCAAACTCATTATTTTACTTGGAAATCCCCACAATAACACGCAAACTGCAAATATCCTCACCTTTTTTTGAGAATCAAACTGTATTACCGCCACCAGGCCAGCTGTGGCAATAATACACTGTAAAGTAAAAAGCCTGCTGCTGCGTGCCTGCTCTGTGTCTTGTCCTTGTATTTTAGTGTTTTAAACTTGCCCATTAAAAGTTATCTCAGTTTATTTAGTATTAGTAAGCTGTGCCCTGTCTAAACACAGAGAGAGTGGAGAGAGTAGAAGAGTTCTGGGAGCATATGAGGGCATATTTAGGGTTTACACTCTAAAAATAGGCATTTTTAGGCATTTTTTAACCAAAACACAACACCACGTTTTTTCAATATATGCGAGTGCTCTTGGAACATAACCCCCGCGAAAAGCGATTCACAAACAAGTTACAATGGACAAAATGCACAGGTAAAATGTAAGTTATACATTTCGAAAAAGGCTACAAAACACTATGAGTGTACTGATTATGTTCAAATTAAATTAATTATAACTGACTTACACAGAATGTTACTTCAAGTTCATGTAGTTACTATACACTAGTTATTGTCAAGTCAAGTTTATTGGTATTTCAACCATCTACACAGTGCACAATGAAACGAAAAGTTACCCCAAGACCATGGTGCAACACTACACAAACACAACACTACACAAGTGCAGGTGTGACAGGACTACACTGACTGCAAAAAGAGAAGAGTAAAAGAAATCACAAGAGCAACAAAATATTTGCATAAGAGTGTCAACTAGCTAAATGCCGTAAACGTAAAACAATATATATATACATATTTTTAAATTTTTTTTAAACAATATAAAGACAAAGACACAATAATGTGTAACAACAGCAATAACAGAACTAGTGTGAGAGAATATAGTAATCTGACAGATGTTTTCTAGCAGCAGTCATTACGTATCCAAAAAATGCAAAGATTCAGGTCAGAGACTGTGCAGCATATAATAAATAAAGGGTATTTACAGTGGCGGTGTGATACATGTAGCAATACATGTCAGTAGAAGAACCAAAAAAGGAGGACTGAGTAAAAGAACTGTTTCAACACAAGAGCTTTTGTCTCATGCCCAACACACTTTTGAATATAAAAAGCAATGATCCAAAGCAGAAAGCTTCCGCTACGTCAAGTTAGTCCAGAAACAGTTAGGGATCAGAAAAATGTTATTCTAACCCTTTAGAGCAGAAGCTGAATGACTGACAGACTGCGAAACAAATGGGGAAATGCTCGTCAGTGTCTTCTTTCACTGTTAACTAAAAAAAAAAAAATTGCTTCCAACATGTACAGTATCCACAATGACTAAACAAGAACGGAATACAGCCTTAGCTGCTTAAGCACATGTATAATCACTTGAAGCCGTGTCAAATCATTTCCCAAGCTGCTGCCTGTTGGTATGCAAGCCCGTCCATTTCTGGTTTTTGCAAGCGCGGGTTAATAACTGTCAGCTTCCAAGGGATCTCAATTAATTTCACAGGTGGGAAAAGAGAAAGAGCAAAGGAAGAGAATTCCTCCCATCTGCTAAATGTAACACTAAAGACAGGGGGAAATCAGAAACACAGATGTAGCTCCCTCAATGTGGAAAACATGTAGCCTGCCTGCAGAGTACAGTGTGTGGCCAATTCAGTCAGATCAGTAATTTAACACAATCTGGAAAGATGGAAGAGTGATTGATGGGCATCTATTAAAGACTAAGGATGATGACAACAGGATGTGTGTGTGTGGGAGGGGTGCTGGGACACCTTTATCGCAATACTCAATACTGACTAACCGACATAAATCTCCAGTGCAAACACTCTTGAAATAAGACTTTTGGATTTCAAAGCAGAACTAATTGATTATTATTATTAATATTATTACTACAACTATTACTTATCATCCCAACTATTATTATTGCATAAAGTCTATTTTTATTTGATTTATTTGTTACTTTCTTGATAAGTAACATAACTACTACAAAGTAAGACATCTGTGATATTCATAGTCAGCTGCAAAGTAAAAATTGAGGCTGGACAGGTTGCTGGATGATGGGGGGACTTAAAAGAAGGCGTGAATGTTTATTGTCTATTACCAGGGTGGAGGTAGCTCAGTGGGTAGGATACTTGTCTCCAGACCATGAGGTCATGGGTTCGAATCCTACCTTCAGCACCACCACTGGGTCCCTGAGCAAGACCCTTAACCCTAAGTTGCTCCAGGGAGACTGTCCCCTGTAGTTAAGGGAATGGAAGTCGCTTTGGATAAAAGTGTCTGCTAAATGCCGTAAATGTATTTATACAGATGGATTTTTCACATTCCAATATTTTATCTATACAACCTATGGAATACAGTTCAATACTTCTTGTAGCTCTACTGCCAACACTGTCAGTGTCAACACACCCTTCACCGATTTAAATAAGGAAACAGTAGTACTGAAAGCTAGAGTACTGAATTATTTGCTGCGTAGTACAGAAAAAGCCTGGGCTTTTAACTTATTGTACCAAACACCTGCCTCCACTCAAGCCTGCAGAGCTTTCTACTTGAGCTTCCTCTTTCTCCTATAGTTTCAGACACCCCACGGACTCTCATGGTCTTTGGCCATTAGGCCCCACCCACTCCATGAAAGCAGGGGATTCGGCCCTTTGACAAGCAATCCTTCATCAAAACCTCTCCTCCCTCCACCCATCTGTCTGTAGATCGGTCACAGTCACCGTGCTCCTTTATTTCAAAGCACACCCCTTAACCCTGCTGCCGGCCCGCCGTCATGCCAATCAAGCACTTTGCATGGGCCGAGAGTTATTCTCAGGGCTCCGAAAGGAAACCGGGGTGCCTCTTTTCAGGACCCACCACAGGTTGGCCTAGGTTGGACAGGACAGCCCCTTGTTCCCCTGGGCTAATGAAAGAACCCAACCCCTCCCACACTCTTTTCCCTGGCTCTCTCCAACCATGAAGGTTGGGCTGGCCTGGCCTAACATTCCATCATTACTTGCTCACTTTTAATTCATCATTTCCTGTCAGTAAACAGTCCATATATTCCTGCAGTCATTTTTCACACTGGAGACAGCATCTGTGGAAGAATGGATGCTATCATACTTCCCATGTAATTTTTAATTTGCTAGTTCCAAAATCATATTTTGTTCAACAGGACAGATACAATACAAGCAGTGGTGATACAAACGGTACTCTGATTATACTGCTTTATTTCAATCAAGAAACATATTGTGATGTATTAAAAAACACATGGGTGACAACATTGGTGAAACAGAATGTAATTATGTTAAACTACACGAATAAGTTCCAGTCAAGTTTATTTACATAGCACATTAGAGTAAAATAAAACAAACAAATAAATAAATACAAGAATACCTACAAAATCAATTAAAGAAGATTGAAGGTGCAATGGCAGTGCCCATATATATAAAAGAAGGCGGAGGAGAACAGTGCAGTTTTTAGCAGCTACATTCGGAGCAGATCTGATACCGATAGGCAGTTTGTTCCAGCAGGGAGCTGCAAAGTGACAAAATGCCATTTCAGCTGTTTGGTTTCAGCCCTTTATTATAATTTGATCCATTAAAATATCCATAGAAACTCTCGAAGCAAAGTGCAACTGGTCAGCGCAGTAAGGAATGTTGTGAATCAATTGACTGTTTATTTGCACTTTGGAAACCCACAAGATCAGTGATACTTATAGCGCACAATATACTGGGCAACTGTACTGTTTTATTTTTATCCTCCATCAAACAATCAATGTTTCACTCATTATTCACTTATAGCCTGACTCTTAGTTCAGTCTGCACTTTATCACTCATTTTTCATTTTCTCTACAACACAGCCATTCTTAGGTCCTTTTCTCTCCCACGCTGCATGGCTTGAGCATTCCTGCTGCTTTCAGTGATCTGTGTAGCTCCTCTTTGCTTTCCGTGAAAACAAAGTACCAGCTGGATAATGAAATCATGCAGTTTTGCAGTGCATGAGACAATGTGTTTGTGATACATTTTGTTTTTGCATTCTATTGTCTCAGCATTCAAGCAACTGCAATATTTTTGGCAGATAGATCAAAATGCCACCCAAAGCCACAACTCATCCATTTACTGAATATGCTGTTTGATTTGATGAAATATGATATGGGGCAGCCAAAAAGCAGCTAACATTAAATGTTTAAGTCCAGGTGCTGAAGGCTGGAGCACTAACAGAAAGCCCCTAGTGCTTCCCCACAAGATCTCTGCTTTGATAGACAAATGGTCCTAAAATAACTTGGACTGAGGTGCCCATTTCCTGTTCACAGGGGGAAAGAGAGAGAGAAGGAAGGAGTGAGCATCGAAAAAACCCTCTGATGTAGTTTGGAAGACAAACAACCATCCTCTGTCAAGTGAGTATCAGCACAGTTAATTATACTAACATTACTAAAAATAAAGAGTCAAAAATGGATTAGTGAGCAATATCATAAAAGATTCATGGTTAGTTCCCCAAAACAACCTTGAGATTGAACCCTTCACTGGTACAGAACCATTAGTCGAAGGTTCTATAAACACAGAGGTGATGTGTACTGTGCACGCAGGGATACAGCCACCAATAAAGAAATTAAATCTATATCCTCCAATCGACAAATAAAAAAGGGCACCCACACAGGTTCCAAACTGAAGCCTATAATGTTTAAGATCTAAAATGTGTCACCATACGACATCATAAGAGCAAGCTAATGTTTCTGTATTGTGGCAAGGAGCGCTTTACTGACAGCCTGACTAAACTGTTGTGTACGGCTGGACGCCAGTGGGCTTTTCTCCAATCTGTCAAGGCAGATGAACAGACACCTCTCTCAGGACAAGCTTGTATAAACATAAGGAAAACCTCATTGTTTATTAATTCCAATAGTACAGCAGCACACACTCCTCTCACATCCACATGCTTAGCTGCTGTGATTGCTGCAATAACAACAGATACAATCTTTAGACACTTCTCTTCAGTACTGAATGTTTTAACCACCACACTAATGTGACAACAGAGGTCGAGTTTGTACAGCAGGAACATTTCTATGCTCTGACCTGACCCTGTGATGTTATTTGTGTTTGTATACTTGCATTAAGGACAGTTTTAGACTTATGGTTGCTTTTAACTACAGGGAGTGCAGAA
>JBBPCW010000106.1:10214909-10227583 GCA_037974425.1 Phenacogrammus interruptus
TGTGTGTGTGTGTGTGTGTGTGTGTGTGTGTGTGTGTGTGTGTGTGTGTGTGTGTGTGTGTGTGTGTGTGTGTATGGCTTATTCTCTAGCCACCAAGTTCCCGGTATGCAGTGATTAATACCTAGGCCACCTGGTCCAATCCCACAGTGGAGTTATTGTAGCACAAACATTAGCTGCCCCAAATTCCCCAGATCTAAATTCATTCAGGCATTTGTGTGATGTGCTGGATGAACTAGTTCAATCCATAGAGTGGATCAATCCATAGTTCAGTCGTAACCCTAACCCTAACTTACTGGACTTAAAGGGTCTGCTGCTAATATCTTGCTGTCAAATACCACAGCACACCTTCAGACTTTGTGTAGAGTAGGGCTGCAACTATCGAATACTTTTGGAATCGAATATTCTGCCCATTTTTTTCATTGATTAGTCGAGTAATTGGATAAATCATACTTTTGGGTTTTTAAACAACTATATCAATAGTGTGTTAGGCCTCTTAAAACGAGCAAGCAAAAAAGGTTTAATTCAAACAAAACACGCCTTCCCCATACATATGGTAGTTACATGTACTGTTGTGGTAGGCCAGGTTTATTTACAGTGATTACACTGTACTATGTTGTCCACCTTATGCAGTGTAAACTGGTGCCACACTTTAGACATTTTCTGCACACTGGAATCTTCATTTCCTGCCATTTTCATAAAGAAAATGCATATGTACTAAATTAATCTGTTTTGTAGTTTGAGATCAGATTGAGATCTGAGGAATTAGGAGGCCATGTGAACATCTTTGTCATGGTCCTCAAACTATTTCTGAACAATTTTTGGTGTGGGGTACATTATCCTGCTGAAAGAGAACACTGCAATTAGGGAATACTGTTGATATTAAGGGGTTTACTTGAAACTATGTTTAGGTGGGAAGTGTGTGTCAAAGTAACATCCACATGAGTGCCAGAAGCCAAGGCTTTCCAGAATAACACTGTCCAGAGCATCACACTGCCTCCACCTCTCTTCCCCAGGTAAACAATACTCATGCTGCCCACAAGAAAAAAATATTGCAGGTACTTTAATTGGATGACTGTTTTCTTGCTTTTGCCATTGTAACCAGATTAAATGTTACTCATTTCACCTGTCAGTGATTATGAAGTTATGGTTGATTGCTGTAGGCTATATTTATATTCAAACAATTTGTAACATCTTCAGATGTCCAAGGAACTCAACCTAGCTTAATTGTTAATGCAGTAGTGGTTTATAGAACTGTCACTGGCACAATGGCCAGTGACAGTTCAAAGTCATTAAAGTACACGTAATATACTGCTCTAAAATGATCCAGTGTTGAGAATTCAACAGTCATCTCAGTGTGCAATAAAGATGATCAATGAGCTTCAGTAACTTTGACTCATGTAGCCGCTTTTCATTTACCATTGGTGTACTGGTGGAAAAATTCAATAATTCAAAAGGGGCAGTTTGAATCTTCACACCTGCATGTCTTTACGTTACACATCAAGATTTTCGCCAACATCTTATATGACAGCAATCCTTAATCCATCAGTTTATGCACTTAGCTAAAATAAGATCCACAGAGGATTTATGAGTATTCACAGCAGAGATGTCTTCTCTTTTCTGAACGCCAGCATGCTCCCCTGTTTCCACTTTAAACCAGTGCAGAGCCATAGGGCCTGGACAGAGAATGGTAGCAATTTACAAGCTCAGGGTCTTGCATCCTGACCTGTTTCTGTTCATTTGTGTCATGTCGACAGCAGAGGAGAGGGCTCTGAGCATGTGCCTTTTGAAGTGATGGACTGTGCTGGCTCTGTGAACCCAAAGTTCATCTCTCATTTCCTTTCTCCCCTGTCAGCTCTTTGACACATGCTAGCATTAGCCTGCGATCAAAGCAAAGCCTTATGACGCACCCCAGCAGCCTCTAACACGATATTACAAGAAGGAAGGCAGGAAGGGGGCAGCTGGATGCTTTTGCTTGTTGAGTAGGGTTCCATGCATATGTTCTGTCACTAGGGCCATTGTTGAGTTTATATAAGGAAGGGGAACTAAGCATGTTAAAGCGATAAATTAGCAAAAAAAATCTAATTTACACAGTTTGTGTGCTCAATCAGTCATGATGTGTCTGGTGTCCTTGTTCGAGTTAATAAGGCTAATGTAATAAAGCTGACAGGTAATTAAAGTTTAGGGGCACTTATTAGCATCATGCTAACTGAATCCCTAAACATTTACACATTTGCCTCAAACCATGTTAAGTTGTTACATGTGTAAAATAGCTTGTTAAGTATATTTGCCTTTTGGCACCAATGCAGGACAATAATCGACACCACAGATGCCAAACAGTTCTCTAATGGTGTTAAGTTGTTAAGTAATCTCAAAAGGACTTTCTTATGTGGTTTCTGATGCTGTATGAAATACTTTACCTATGAAAATATAAACTATTTTAAAAGTGTCACATATCTCAAAACAATAGTGGCAGCTTTAATTTTGTCCACATGTACGTATGCCTACTTTTTTATGGTTGAATAATTGAATGTATTACAGCTGAAGCAAAACAAGAAAGGATGGGTACAACCAGGAGGGGGTAGATAATGGTAGAATTTGAATGAGTTTCCAGTGGGAATGATCACAAAGTGTGGCTTGGCTGAGAGGATACATTTCCTTTTGACACATTTTTTAGTCTCCACTGTTTGTGAAATAGCTGGATAATATTAAAGAAAAGCTTCTATGTAACACTATAAAAGCAG
The DNA here is from genome assembly GCA_037974425.1 of Phenacogrammus interruptus. NCBI lineage: Eukaryota > Metazoa > Chordata > Actinopteri > Characiformes > Alestidae > Phenacogrammus > Phenacogrammus interruptus. Next base: position 10,217,651 of record JBBPCW010000106.1, read on the forward strand.
TAAATGAATAATCTAAGACAAAAGACACCATCAAAAGAATTTTGGAGGGCATAGGAAGGTTTTACAAAACACGATACTGCTTAACTTTGCATGCGTTATGATTTACGCACTTTCCCTCATTCCAGCCTAGCCTTAAAAAAAGAAGAAAAAAAAAGCACAGAGCCTTTTCTTCAGCCTGATTGCATCTAATATTAAACATTTGGAAGCTATTATCTGCTGGGCAGCAAAGGAGGTGAAGTATTTATGACATGGGGCTATTTTTTTCTTTATTTTTCTTTCTGATGTCTATCTATTTTATTTTCCCAGAGCAAAATAAGATTATTGAAATTGCAACCATGCACAGGGAAACGCATCTAATTGTAATGAGCAGGTCGATTGAGGCCCATGTGCTGAGGCCTCTATTTAGAGGCCGTCTTCTCCACCCCAGCACAGCAGAGCTTTGGAGAATAGACCTTCTGTTCTGGACCACTGATGTTAGTCTCAAGAGTTACTGAGGTTTCCAGTTATATGAGCAGAGCTTCTGCAGGGATGACTAACAAGAAACTGATTGTTATGAACTTAAGAATGACTGCAAATCTAATAAAATATTTTGGTGAAGGAATCAATGACTAATTTGTCATTGATCTGACCATCAATAACAAAAAGCATGTTGTAATTTTATATAAATTATTTGTTTGATCTTCTGTGTTTCTAAAAAGAATACAGATTTCATTATGATCGACTGATGAAATTCCTCTACATTTTTTGCAGTGCTTTGACAGCCATTAAAACATGAAAGAAGTCAGACTCAAGAATGTACACAGAATGTAAATGTAATGTGGTTAATTAAAGATGCAGTCATGACTGTTGATTTTTGTAATATTTTTACATAAACATAATCATGTTTACACTTAAATTTGGCAAATACTGCTGTTCTAATGATTTCGTTTTAAAACTTGTCAGAAACATTAGTGTTAATTTCTTTAACCCTGTACCAGGGCTCTTTCAGAGATATAAATGAGGAGAGCATTCACTGCTTAAAAAAATCTTGGTAAGGCTTGTGGCACTCAACATGGCTTCTGTTTATGAGTAAAGTCTCTCCAGTAAAAAGAGCTAATCAACTTGCTTGTAAACCCACAAGAAAAAGTTATCTTGGTGTAATGGTCATGCGCCCAAATACATATTAACATATTGACCTGCTACAGGCTTCAAATAAAACTTGCCTTTTTAAACATGGAGAAGTTTCTAATATCCTTGATTAATCATTAGTTTAGTGCTCACATAGTTCTAGAATTCTATAAGGACACTGTTTTAATATCGATGGCCCCAAATGAAGACCTAGCTCTAATAGTCTCGGCAAATATTATAGCAACAAGACAATCAAAACTGCTTCTGAACATTTGAGAGCTCTAAGTGACCTGCAATTCAACCCTAATCTATTAAGATATACACCATACTTCAATAAACACAATATGAAAATAACTATTTTAAGACTTCTGAGTCTGACTGTATTTCATATGCACTATATTTCATGTTTCATTGAGGCTGATTTCTTGAAAATTGATTAAACATAGACATGGACTACATTGCAGTGCTAATGGTGATTCAGTCTAGGTTTATGGTTAATCTGGGGCTAGACAACTGACCCTTGATGGCTCTTGTTTAAAATTGTCTTCAACTAACACATTCCAGTAAACATGAGAGCTACACCAATATTATATACTACACAATAATGGAGTCATCCACCGCCCATCCTCTCTAGTTTATCATTGGGAACTCTACGCTGTTAACACAAGGACCGAGTGAACTCCTGCAGAGGTGGTACCTAATGCACATTAATGTGATCAGGGGTGTGGGCTTTGGGACGAGGGGGTGCATTATTTGTAATCTTGGGTGGTCCTTTTCGTACGTGATCCAGCCTGTATGCTTCTAATAGCAATAGTGTTTGAAAGGGGCAGTGGGACATGTCTGATGGTGCAAAAGTGCATGTCAGAATTACCCCACAAGTGAAGCAAAGGCCATTAAGAAAATGGGCTATGCTGTCATGTCTGGTAAGCATGAGCATGTTTGGGTGAGGGATGGGGTCACAGTGAAAACAGAAGAAGGAAAGTATAGAATGAAGAGCAGCCAGTGTATTTATACTGCCTGACAAGAATAGCCAGATATGACAGCCAGGTCTTGATAAAGTCCAAGTGACCTATAGTCTCCGCTTATTCTAAACAGAGTAACTTCTAAAGATTTTCATTGGGCCATATGTGTTTTTTTATTGCAAAAACACTATCAGTAATAAAACAAGGTACTGTCCTGCTAAAATGTAGTCACTTTAGGTGCATAAAACCTAAGGTCAATTATGTTAAGGTCCATTTATGTTATGTTACAAAAAGGGAATATAAAAACCTATTGTCAAGAGTATGAAGTCAATGTAACTTAAGTCAAAGAACTGCCATGGAAAATGGAACTATCATGTTCTCTAACTACTGAAGTTACAGTGTTTACACCATTAAAGGTAATGAGTGTGTACACAGTGTAAATACACAATATAAGACAGGTAAGCATTGCTACAGCAAAAGAAGCACGATTTTCTTGTTTTCTTTAATGTGCTTGATATCTTGAGCAAGTTTTAATGCATTCATCATTCTGGCATTCGTGTTTTCTCAAGCAAATAAGATTTCTGCAGAGTAGATTTTCGCATAGCTTTGCATGGATTTTTGCATAGCTTCATGACTTCTGACTTTCTACCGTGCGTATCAGGAAGAAACCAAGCCAAATAGAAAAAGACTAAAGAATGGCACAGATTTGGTACTAGCCTGAATAAAACAGACCCAGAACATTTAACTGGTGCATGAATTCTACAGAGGACTGCTATCATTGTAAAGTCATGCCATGCTGAAATACACATGAGAAATACCATCGTGGAAATGGTCGTTTCCTTGAATTTGGGCTGCCTTATGCAGTAAATAAACTTAAATCAAACAACGAGCGATTTGGTATATTTTCATTAGTTGACCTTTTGCAAAGGGAACCATGTGGGTTTACAGTAACAAAAACACTCACGGGTCCTTTTCTCAGCTGTTCGCCCCCTGGCCGAGGAGGCATTAGCTATTTATTTACATTACTCTCAAACCCTCTGTTGAAACGTAGTGTGCAGTGGATATGTGCTAGTTCACTCTGGAGAAGCCTGGGATTGCTGTAGCTTGCTAGTGTGTACTTTCGTCTTGAAAGTACACACTGATGTATACAAGGAATACAGAAGATATAATGATCTAATGTCATTTCATTAGGACCTCTGAATATTGCAGGACAATGTTACAAATATTGCGTGATGGATGGATTCAGATTACTCAACATTCAGTCAGTCTTCTCTTTCTTCTTCCTCTACCGGCACCTCCAATATAGCTTAGCTATTATCTACAGTATTTGATCTGCACATTATGTCCACATTATGGCTCAGCTGAGGCATTTTATTACTCACCCTTGCTGTTTAGATGTCTTTTGTACAGTTAAGAGGTTTCTTAGGGTTTAAATTCAATTCAATTACTTATTCACAGAGCATTTAGACAAGTATGGCTTCGTATATCGAAGTAAGAAAGCATGTAAATATCTACCGGAGGAACAGTTTTTCATATCCTGCAGGGTCTTACTTTTTAAAAAGATTGAATTATTTTCTAGGGGACTGCATAATCTGATAGTTTTTGAGGTTTAAATATTTAATAAGTTCATTTATAACAGATTTTTACCAGATGCACAGACAACTAGACAGTTCCAGATGTCCTGTTAAATCAACCATTTCGCCATTCCTTTAGAACTTCCTTTAGCAAAATCGCTCTGTGTTTTAAACAAGGATATCTAACTTCAGACGCGGTGACGAATGGTGTAAATGTGTGAAAAAATGAAGCTCTCTGATCTCCTCTGATCGGTCCAGTCCAATGGACAGACTACAAAGAACCGTACGTACGAACCATAACCAAAAGCAAAAGAGAAATGAATGAGCTCCAAAATGAGGCCTATGACTAAAAACACCACCGTTATTGCCATTACCTGACGTAATGACGGCCAATCAAAATAAGGCCTGCAAGCCATTAGTGTCTGAGCGGTGGAGCACTTTATGTGTCTCACTATATGTCACACCGTGTTGGAGTGGAGACCCTAGACAACACAGAGCCTTATGAGGAAGAAAATTCCCAATTTATTTTACCCAAAACATGAAAAGGAACTGGAGCATCCCAGTGCCAAAACCTGTTCCTTTTGTCCAGAGCCAGGTAACCATTTACAGACACCAGGCCGAGAGTATTAAAAAGGGTTGTTATTGAGAAAATACAAAATTTAGCAATGAAAAGTGTAGCTCTTCATGGGTATCAGGGCCATACTTTGACCTGCCGAGGGCATATTGCTGTTGATACTTTTCTGATTTAGCCCAATCATAAATCCATAATACGATAATCTTGATATAGAATGCAAGTAGACAACAGCATTTTTTTTAGTCTAACTCAGATTCCAATGTCTCTCTTTCCCCCTTAGGCCTGTTTTCAGGACTATTAAAGTCAGTCTGCAAAGAGGGTTATAGGTAAATCAGTCTTTAAAGACTGACCATTTTTGAAAGCTATTGTGGTGTGGATATTTTAAAAAGCTGCCTACATTTTATTATGCAGGTTTCCCATTGGCGTCTCAGTCCACCACAACCACATCCTCATGCTGATCTGAGAGCTGATCGGCTGAATCTCAAATTCCTGGGATGATTACTATCACAGTCACTCACTTACAGTGAGGAGTGTTTCTCCATCAAAGAAGCACATAATTGGCTCAGTATGAATTTAGTTTTTTTATAGTCACAGATTAGCATTAAATGTCAAGGCAGCAGTTTTTTTTCATTGATGAAATACAGCTCCAGAGGAGCAACGATACTAGTCATGTTTTACCGTCATTTCCAGACCAACGCGGCTGGAAATGACCAACCACACTAACTCGCAGTGGATGATGTTCACAGGCCTAAACTCAGCATTCAGTTACATAAAAAAAGGCATTTCTTCAATATATTTTCTTTTGCATCATAGGATACACCATACAGCTCTGGAAAAAATGGAAACCAATACAAAAATGTTCATTTTCTCAGGTTTTATCTTATTGTATTGAACTGAACAGCTTTGCCTTAGTTTTTAAAAACTGCTGACAATATATCAAGTAAAAATATATCTAATAAAATATTGCTCTTTGAAATATAATTTTAAAGAAAACGACAAAACATCAAAATAAGAGAAGAGTGTTTACAGAACTTGAATAATTCAAAGCAAACAAATCTCTTGTTCACTCTTAAACAAAATGGCAATCATTACCTTTGACGTACTTCTAGTAGTGTTTTGCCATCCAACTGGTCACATTGCCAGAGAAGTGTCGATTACAGCAGTATATACTTTTCCAAAAATATTTGATTCGGGTGATCACTAATCAGAGCCTCATAAAGCAGAATGAGCTGCTTTATATAGGAATTTAACAGACACTGGGGATGGAATGGTTGTCATACTCCATGATTTAGAAATAAATTGCAGTGGTCTCTTATTTTTTCAGAGCTGTATGTCATATTAGTCAATTAAGCTCCTTTTTTTTTTTAAATTGCACTCATTACTGAGCTTAATTGCAAACACGTAACTTGTGTAATGTCCATAGACTAACAGAATTGGATGACCTGGAACAGTGCACCTGAACCTACGATCACCGAACTCAATGGCATGTGTCTGCTAGAGAAGTATAAACTCCCAGTTCTGCATCCAAAAAGTTTAGGAATGGTGCATTCATTGTCCGACAACAGAAGCTGACCAGACCAAGTTGATGAATCACAGCAATGGTCAAAATGAGCAATTCCACTGCCCCACAGTCTATTAGAAGCTTTATGCCTATTTGGCAGATGTATAGTTAAGCGCTTTAAATTAAAGAAATAAACACCACCAGAATCTGGATAGAAGTCTACTTTAATGAGAACCTCATTAAACGCATCTACATATCAATATAAGTTCCTATTCAAGTCCACCATATATGACTCTGGCGTAATATTGTGGACTTTCTTTATATATGTGTATATCCATCTTTCATCCATTTATTCACAGTGACACTATATTGCACCTGTAAAACACAAAATGTGAGATGTGTTGTTGACCCACAGAATAAATGGAACACAGATGGTGGCTGTAGGTAGGACATGGTGGATGTGGAGCAAGGCAGTGCTGGCCCAAGTGAATTCAGATTTGAGCTAGATCTGGGTATTGAATGAGGCCTCAAAAGATCATTATGTGATCACAGTAGGTCCAGTGCGGCCAGTCTTCTCCTGGAGCTGAGAGATCCTCAAGGCGATGTCCACCAAAGGGGCCAACATGACCTAATGCAGACAAATCACACATTGTAATAATAAAATTAAAAAAAAAAAAACAGCACATCACTCTGAAACCTAGTATAAAGAAATATCCCTCTATAACAGATCCCTCTATTCAGCCTCCCCAACTTTTAAAAGTGACTATAAAAGTGAGTTCTTTACAGCACTGTTCTTTTACATCTCGTGTTTAGCTCCCCTCTACATTGGCCCTGACACCGCAAACAGTAACTCAAGCCCAGACATTAACTGAGAAAGGGAGACAGCTGCTGGACCCAAAAAATAAAGCATGACCCAGTTTTGCTGTCTCTATTTAGGCTGGCTGCATTTGAGGGTGATTCTTTAAGACAAGTTGATAGCCCTCTGATCAGCCTCATCAGAACTAATTCTACTCAAAAGAAGATTTTCTCGTAGTGCACGGCCACACCTGCTGTGAATGTTATCGGGATTCTGCTCCAGCCAATCAACACGCAGCTGTGTGTGGGCAGTCACTTGAAAGGGCAGACCGATCTGCGTTTCACTTTTTTAAACTCAGTGTGTCTTTTCCAAAGTGATTGATGGTGTGGTAGTAAACTGACTTCCAGGGAATGTTTCCTGAGCTTAAATATCTGATCATAAAAGAGCTTTACTGCTGAGATTCAGCCAAAAACTTGACCTCATAGGCTTCTATAGTAATTCTACAGATGTCATCATTTTTTAAACATGCCATAAAATCATAGCTAATAATTAACAAACCATTCATAGTAGATACGAAAACACTGTCTGGCAAATGCTCCAGTCAGGAATCTGACAGTACAAGGTTTTGTGTGGCAGCAGCGGGTATTTTTTTATAAACGCAATAAAATATACAATAGGTTCATACTCTTTAGTAAACTAAAATCAGGACAGTTCTGATGATTCCTAGCCAGAGCCTGAAGGCATATTTCCAGAGCCAATTCACAATTAAATTGGTCTACCTGTGGATCTTGATAGATCTTCTGAGGGTCCTTCTCATAACTGTCTATGTAAAGTCTGATAGTTGCACCAGCACTGCCTGTCCCGCTGAGACGGAAGATGATACGAGAACCATCACTAAAGATGATCCGCAGGCCCTGGGAAAAAAAAAAAAAGACATGGATAGGATGAATAATGGGCAAAGAACTGGACAGTTTTGGAAACCACAAACAGCAGATTCATTTCACCTAAATATTTTCAGGTAAAGCCATTCTCATCCTGTTCTCACATTTCTCAAACGCAGCGAGAGTGATAATGAGAATTTTCTCTGGAAGACCATGACAAACTTGAACAATTTCCATACGGAAAGTGAAACTTCTATTATTTTTTTTTTATTTCCTTGATTGTTTCATGGAAAAAAAGAAAAATCTAAACCAGAAGTTACTACAGAGCAGTCATTTGGAGGGAAGTGGGAATGGTTCACCATTTAATCTAAAATTTCAGATGAATTTTACATTAATTTTTATTTAGTAATTTCCTTAATACAAACTGTGTTTTCAGCTCTCACAAATTCCATTTTGACCACCGATGCTGTGGCTCCAGCTCACCTGTCCCTTTGAGACACTGCCATCCACTGGATCTGTATATTCAAAGTTATCAGCTTTTTCCACCTGATACGTTTTATCACCTGACGAGAACTTCTGTCCAGTGAAGGATTTATCAAACATGGTGTTTTGCAGGTCGGTAATCATCTTATTAGCTGCGTCTGAGTCAACCTCTTCATAGTCGTACCTGTAACAGAGTCAGAATAACAATGTGTCAAACGCTGAATTGAATTCCACTTACAACTCAATTACATTCAATTATATTTATATAGTGATTTTACAATCAAAGTTGTCACAAAGCAGCTTTAGGAGTCTAGGTCCGAGCCCCTAGTGATCAAGCAAAAGGCAACAGAGGCGAGAAAAATCTAGAGGAAAAAACCCATCCTCCTCTGTTTTGACCCCGAGAGAAGAGTAAGAGAGTCTCTATGAAGAAAGCCAACAAGAGAAGGCCTTTGTGTACAGATTACTGACAGATTGGCCATAACCGCTAACAGAGTTGGTACAGTTAAGAGTCAGCAAAGGAACATTTTGTTGGAAGAGTAGCTTGAGAATCTCTAATCCACAACAACAGGAACAGCAACAATCTATGTCAGAGCTTTGAACAGCAGTTGCCCTTGTAATGGGGAGGAACATGGGTGAGTCGAAAGCAGCGGAACCAGTCGAAGACATTTTAGCACAGGGCCCCAGCAATTGCAGACCCATATTGTTCAAAACTAGTACAATACTTCCACAGCTGCAGTCACAGTTACTGCTGGTGATATTAAAAACATGGTGCATTTATGCTCCATATTCATATGTCAGCAACACTCTTGTTTCATAGAAATGTAGTGAAATGCTTGTTTTGTGCAAAGTAACCCCTTACAGTTTCTCAAAGTAAATTGACCAAATGTATGTAATTATATAACAATGTGCTTTATTATGTAATAAAGTTACACATTTATATTTAAATGATATATTAATGCAAAGATAATAACTTATTTAATTTACCATTTATTCTATTCGTTAGTATGTGAATTTTCCTTTTTTTTTTCATTATATATTTCATAAGTAGGCAAATTGGCAGAATCTCCAATGCCTATTTACAACCACTAGATGGCAGACAAACCGCAGAACTGAATTTTCAAATGGAAATAGCTGATTCTGGAAGACAGATTTGAACTGACCAACATTCATGAATATTAAGGACCTACTGACTGTGGATTATTCACCTGGTGAAGAAGTTTCTGCCAAACTTTTGCCAGTGCTCTTTCATGATGTCCTCCACACTCTGTTTACGAGTGGCCAGAATCGACAGCCAGGCGAGAACAGCCCACAGGCCATCTTTCTCTCGGATATGATCCGAACCTAGCAGCCAGAAGACCCACAGTGTAAGAGAGAGAGAGAAGACCACAATTCACTGCCTCCCAGTCTTCAATTCACACCAGTTACCCTGTAAGAAATGTCTAACTATTGCAAAACTTAACCTAGCATTAAGCTTATCATTGACATGACACTTCCAGTACACTGTATACATACTATAAAATATCTACACTATTTGGACAAAAGTATTGGAACACATCTCTTCAATCAGGGTTTGGGCTGGGTCCCTTACTTCCAATGAAGGGCAATCTTAATGCTTCAGCACACCAAAACATTTCAGACTTCATGCTTCCAACTTTGTGGACATAGTTTGGGGAAGAACCTTTTCTATTCCAGTATGACTCTGCCCCAGTGGACAAAGCAAGGTCCATAAAAACATGGTAAAAACTTGACTGGTTCACACAGAGCCCTGACCTAAACCCCATTCAACACCTTTGGGATGAACTAGAATGGAGATTCTGAGTATGACAAATGGTCACTTTCACTTTCATGTAGATTCTGGACACAGATGTCTCCCTTTGATATCTCTATCCCACTGCTGTTGCCATTCTTTCACAGCTTCATTCCACACTATACTTTTTGCTTCAGCCTTTGACATCTTTATAGTCACTTCAATATTATCTTTTTTATTGCTTGCTTGGCTAACTTATCCACCCTCTCATTTCCCAAAACACCTATGTGAGCTGGAGTCCAGATAAG
>JBBPCW010000106.1:10244669-10268246 GCA_037974425.1 Phenacogrammus interruptus
TTATTAAAAGTTGTAGCAGCATTACATCTTGGGACACTGAACCTACTGAAATGGCACCAAATCTGTAGAATGACCCCTATGTTGTCCTCAGGGACCACCTCACTCCCCCAACCCCTGTCACACTGTTTTATACTGGCTATACTGGTCATACCTTTTTCACATTTCTTCAACCGTTGCACATTTTGTCTTACTTATGTTTATATACAATGCTCAATTATCTGTCTTCGCAATTATCTGTCTTAAATCTCACCATTACCTTATCTTATTTTTACACTGTTTTGTCTTTTTTTCATATTGTCTTATGTCTGTTACACTATATGCACAGTATGGAACATTTTGTCTCTCTGCATACTTGCCTGAGATAAAGTTCACTTTGACTTGACTTTGACTAATACATGAGGAAACTCTTCTAAGGACTACAGGCATGGCACTCATCCATCAGGACTACAACACTCATAAACTACAGGCATGGCTCTTACCCATCAGGACTACAACACCCATAAACCTTCTGACTGGTGCGCACTTAAAGTCGAATGAAACTGAAACGTTAAGCGTTCCGAAAACTCCAGTACTTTAACCATTTGTATAATTCATATTTTCTAGAAAAAATACACAGATAATGTTTAATTACGAACAAATAACATTATAATGTCGACATACAGCGTATTAAATAAACAATTAACAACCTTTTAAAATTTCACACAGGTGTTTTGTCGTTTCCAGGGGAGGTATTTGCTGCTGCACGGCGCCAAATTATAAACAGGGTTTGATCTCAGTTTTAGCTATTTGTCTTTTTTACATCTATTTTCAGACGTTTTCTCGTCATCGTGTATCATATTTACTGTAGAATAACACTCGAAACAGCAGGACAATGCCGTGAGTTTGAGAGAGAGAGAGAGAGAGAGAGAGAAATAAGTTGTGCTTCTGTTATTACTAGCTTCTGTTATTGTTGGTAAAGTGAAGTAACGAAACATTTTCTTTTGCAGTGTGAAACGAACTTTAAAGTTAGACGACAAGGAAAATGTAAGAAGTTCACTGACGGCGGTTTTTACTCTTATTTTCCTCAAAAATCTTTTACTTATGATTTTACTTAATGATGACAGGTTTGTTTAACCTAACACAAAGTAAGTGGAGCCCAGTTTAAGCTTCAGGATAAAATTCAACATTTGTTTTCTGTATAACCTAACGTGTATATCACTGCATGTCTATTCTTTAACGTGCTGTTGATATTAATGTTTTTTTTTACTGAGAAACAATTTACCGCTGTGCAGATCTGTCTGTTCTTGTTGAATGATTAGATTGTTCATCACTATATTATCTAGACTCCTTCAAAGAGGCAGGCTTTGGACAGGATCTTTTCTCCCATGACTGGCACCATGCCTATAAGCCCAGCAGCCAAAACTCAAGGTACTGAAAATATAAATATTTTATGATGCTGATAAATTATAACAGAGAACACTGACGAATTATATGTCCAGTAGGCTGAAATTCCTTAAAACTGTGTAACTTAAGAGCTGCTGCATATGGCCAAAAGTACAGTATGTAGATGACTCATAATCAGAATCCTGGAGGAAATTGCTTATGTAATGACTGCAAGACACAGAGACAAGGGCAATATAAAATATAAAGTCTAAACAAAATCTAAATACAAAATCTGTATGAAAATATGATATGCTATATACTGAAACTCTGGATATAAATACTATAAATAACTAACACTCATGTGCTTGTTAGATGTTCCAAAAAGATGGGCCTTATATGGGCGTGTTGTCTTTTTGTAGCTGTAACAACCCCCATGCTAGGTGTGTCTATGGCAATATAAGCTTGCTCATTCAAAAGAGCATTCATCCCAAAGGTGTTTAGCTGAGTTTGAGTTTGTCAAACAGTGTATTTATGGACATTGCTTTTTTGTGGGACACAGTAATGCTGGATCTGAAAAGGGTCTTCTTCAAACTGATGCCACAAAATTGAACAATTAGGCCAAGCCTAAACCGAAGCAGCCACAGAGCATTATCTCTCCTGCACTAAACTTTACTGTTGGCACTCTGCATTCCAGTAGGTTGCTTTCTCCTGGCATTTGTCAAACTCAGATTCACCAGCCAGACTGACAAATAGCAAAGTGTCAGTCATTACTTCAGAAATGCTTTGTTTTACAGTAATATTGACCTGAAATGTCATGTTAAAGTAAGTGAGCTTTACAGTATGATCCATTCTACCTGTGGTTTTCAGATTGTATGGCAAAATCCTTGATTTTATTCACTTACTCAAACAAACAAACAAAAACTGTGTGTGTGTGTGTGTGTGTGTGTGTGTGTGCGTGTGCGCTCTGTCTTTTAGTGCTGTCGCCCTGTTGCAAAGCAATCCCACTAGATAGTTAAGTCCAATATGACTCATTTACTGGGTGCTTTAAACTGTATGATTAAAACAGTTTCAAATTTATATAAAATGCTGTTTATCTGGGGAAAAAAATGAATTCTGATTATTTATGCTTGAAGTTTATAATGTTGTGTTAATTTTCCCTCAGTGTAATACAAAAATTGGAATGAAACAATCAAAATAATGTTTCAAATTTATACAATTATTTTAGCATAAAGTAGTAGAAATTAGAGCATCATAACATTTATTTAGGGCAGGGATTCCTAAACCCATCCAAACTGCAGGCCTACTATATTCTTTCTTTATTTATGACAGTTAACTTTGATTTGCAAAATTTAATTGAAAAATTGTTGGACTCTACAAACATGATTACTGGAAATGATGAATCATTAGATGAATTTTATGTTTTGACATTTTAATTTAAAACAATGCATGCATTTTTAAGAAGGTAGAAAAAAATTTGGTGTGGGAGGTACATTTATAATTCTAACATTAACACACTTGCTAACTTTTAGTCACTCTATGGCTGAGACAGCTTCAACATGATAGGTTTATTTGTATTTGAGTGTGTAATATGTTGGTCAATATGTAATGTTCCATTAGATTACTGCTTGTGACTCGATTTTCAATACGTCATGAATGCAAAATGATTTCAATTGTTTTTCCTGAATTATCTTACTTCCATGTTATTGTTGTTTTTCTGTGTTATTGATATTTTTATTCATATAATCAGTTAATATAAAGCAAACATTAAAGTCAAATTAATTGTCTTCAAATTATTGGACCTCCAAAACAGTTTAAGGCAAAGTAAATTGGCATTTGGCAGATGCCCTTATCCAGAGCGACTTACATCGCATTAGTTCCCCTGGAGGACCTGAGGGTTAAGTGTCTTGCTCAACTCTTCATTTGAACTCTTTAAGACTGTAAGGGGTCACTTTAGTTTACTTTACAAAATTAACTTCTCAAACTTTTCTGATTACTTTTCTAAATTCATAAAGAGTTGAAAGCTAGTAAGGTGCTGTATTTTCTAGTCATGTTTATTGACTGCTGGAATCATTAACAACCCTTCTCATAGGTTTAGTTGGTGTAGTATTTGTAGTGACCTAAAAGAACCTGGAAGGTTGCTATCAACGCAATGAGACTGTGCCTCTTGCTAGACATTATTTTTATTTCTAATATCTTTGTTAATATTTGCTTAATAGATTGCTGACATTTAATGCTTCACCCCCAGGCAATTCCAAAGCCAAAGGGAAAACTGTCAGTTCCTTAGGAACAAAAGAGCCAGATACAGAAGAAGAGAAGTAAGTATATTTGTGACCTCTCATGCTTAGCACATCAGAGTTTTGGGTTTTACATTCTTATTCTTATTTTGACTTTCTTATATATTGGCAAAACTTGAAATGGTGCATTTAGCTTTTAAAAACAAACATCATAATCTATTGGAAACCTTGTTTAAATTGTATGCACAATTATTTATAAAGTGAATTTTATGTGTTAACTTTTATAACTGATCAGCAATAGTGGCATTATCAGACCACTGGAACAAAAAGATATCTCTCATCATTAGGGGATATTTCCTTTGTCCCACTTGGCTGATGGTCATTATGACTGATCAGAATTTAATGACAGGACATGGAGGGAGCTTCATCACCAGCCAAAAGCCTTTGTGATTTAGACAGCACTAAAAATAGTTGGATAAGGAGTGTTTAAGAAAAGACCTATTTCCTTTCCAGCGCTTACTAACACAGGGCCCCACTCGATCCATCAAGACAAGCATTAGTTTTGAATTTTATAGTGAAGTCATTTAAAAGGAAGCTTGTTAAATATATATAAAAACATCAATAAAGACAATGAGCTTATGATTCATTTAAGAAAGTATTCATTTGGAAAGTCATACTAGAGAGCCTTGGTGATCCTTACTGGATCTGGACCACAGACAAAGCTGTGAAAGAGTATCAAATATTTTTGTAGCCTTTTTGCAAACCTTTTTTAAAATGAATTTATAAAATGGTTCTCATGGCTTTAAATACACACTTTTCTGGTTTTTTTTGCTCTAGAATGCTTTTTTTCAGATCTAAAGTGGAAAGATCTTTAGAGACATTAATAAAAACTGGGCATCAGCTGGAGAGATTATTGGTATGTATGGCAGATTTAGTTCCTTCTTCCTTATTTTCATTCATATTTCCCTAGCATGGAACCTCAAAAGACACCGATGAGCCACGTTATCTTGCATCTGTCCGTCTATCAGCTCCAATTATCCTATAGGCCTAGGTTCTCTTTGGAATTCACAAATACACACTATGGTCCATCTGTTTCTTTAGCCTGTTTCTGTAGCTTTACCTCATTCGTCACTGATCAGAAGGACTAGTATTGTTTGGTTGGTGGATTATTCTTAGCCCAGTGGTGACATATGGAAGTGTATCACACAGCAGTGATGCTGCAGTTTTTAACACCTCAATGCTGATCTTAGACTGAGTACATTTTATTTATTTAGCAAATAACCACACGGTTCTCCACAGACTCTTTTAAAGAAAATACCCAATCCTTCTCCAGCACAAACAATTCAATAGTTGCTAAAAGCCAGTCAATACAAATGCATTTTGAACATTAAAAAACAGTTACTGCTGATGCCTGTCTGAACTCTTGCAGATTTTTGGCACGACAACAGAAATAGCACAACCTTTTAATTTAACATGGCATCTGGTTTTGACCACGGCATTAATTTGTTCAGAGTCAAAAATAATCCCAAGATGTATTATTTGTTCTTTAATAAATATGCTAGAAATCACAGATTTTCCAGTGATTTTTGCAGAAGTGGGAAGAACTTAAAAGACATTCATTTTCAGTTCAACCAAAAATATGCGGTCTGTCCTGTGCCCAATTATGATGGATGACTAGCACAAACTGTGCCGTATCAGTAGAGCTTTGGGTAAGTTTACATTTGGAAGGTGGACCAACAAGTTAGATGTGTCTGATGAAGTAGACAGGTAGTGGACACTGTGTTCAGCACACGCAAATACTACCATGCTACTACCATGTCTGTGTCATTGTAGTGCCAACAGTGGTATTAACTGCTTGCTGGGTGTCCTGTGGGATCTATGAAGTATCTATGTTTAAAATGTTCAAGTATTGAAATTTGTTTTAACAAACAAATGAATGTTAAGTTTTCTGTTTTCTTGCTTGTGCAGCTGTTCAACAGTGCTAGTCCTTGCACCAAGACAAATTAGTTGTGGGCAGTGTCATTTTACACTAGTATGAATTTGTTTGGATATTTTAATTATAAGAATAAATGCAAATCTATGTAAATAGATATTTACACAGAGAGAAAGGAGGTGTATCTCCTTTATACCAGTTTTTCCAAAGGTTTGAATGATAATGCAGGAAAGTATAAATTAAGTAACTACATTGCAATGGTAAATATAAATTGCCATTGAAAATCCTTTTTTAGTGTAGACTTAACCTTGGCCTGGAAATCATTAAGTAATGTACTACATAGTGGACAGCTCTTCACCATCTTTGAATAATTTGTGTGTGCAGCCAACAGAGGGCAACGGTGAGCTGCAGAGTTTCTTACTGATGAGTTCTGCTGATTTGCAGACTGAGCTCAAGAGGCACAAAGAGCTGAGTGAGTCCTCATCATGTCATGTGTTTCCACCATTTACCTAACCACAGTTCCTATATGCCTGACTATTTATATACATATGTACTCTTTCCTCTGAGTGTCCAGGTCTAGATGAGGAAAGGGCTAAATCTAGAGCTTTGTTTGGTTTTCACATTTGTGTTTTGGGCTGAATTGAACAATAAGGTTTTTTTTTTTTTCAGCCTCTAGGGTTGCAGGTTGCATAAATACAACAAAAAGTCACGAGGGTTGTCTCCAAGGTAAGTGAATGAAAGCTGAATTAATGAGAATTAGCTGTATTAAGGCAATAATATTCCTGAAGGTACAGTACTAGAATTTTGACTAATACTTATAACAAGTCTAGTGTCTGTGTGCTTGACATCAAAATGATATGGCAACAAACTAACAACATTTGTCATGTTCTGAACACTGGGGGTCGGATATACCGAGCCAAACTTAACATAAGGCCACATGTGTTAATAAACTTTAGACTTGTATGTTTGCCCATCATGGTCGCATTAGCTTGCACACTTTGATTTGCCTATGGGCCAAATACAATATAGTATTAACCGTTTTAATAGTTTAAATTATCAACAGTTAGAGTATTGAGCAGTTTTCAGTATATGGTGCAGGATTAATCCTTGAGAGTTCCTTTAAAGTTCCTTAACGCTGAAACACTCTGCTCTTGCAGTCCCTTTTGTATGAATACTGTTTTACGGTTTCACAGAACAATCCTTGTTTGGCCATGACAAGACGATAAGTTGTATTGAATTGATTCAAATTACAGTATTATGATTGTGACCTTTTTGCTTTGCTTAAAAGCGGCGAAGAAAGAAAACATTTGGAGTTCCACTCATTTATGGGCCATGATTGATTTCAAGCTCTGAAGATTTTGGTTTTGTTCACATGGGGTTTGGGAAGGCTGTGGCATGTTCTAGGCTTCGTCTTATCAGTGGTAGATGACCATAAAAATGTTTTGCTGCCATCACTGCCAGAATAAAAGAAATCACTCCTTCTTTTTTTAGGCCCAAGAACAACATTTAGTTTTCATACTACAAACAACTGAATACTTCTCTTCATGAAACAGAATAATGTAATTATTTCAAGCACGTATTCCGCCTTCAGCAAAACTGCACTTGTGATCCAGTCACATAATGGTGACTTGTAGCAAGTGAATGAGAAGGATTGTAGTGAAGTTCAGCCTGTTTTTAAGATAAGGTCCTTCACACTAGAGGACCTTGGCGTATACAGAGCTTGTAGCTCGTCGCCGCAGGAATGTCACATTTTTGATCACATGGTGGAGCATGAAATTTATCAGCGCGTAGAGTCCGTCTTACAAAAACAAAGTACACAATGTTTTTACATTGATCACCCGCGACTGAAAACTGGGCATTTGTTGTTGTGGGACAGGCATTTGGTGAACACATTTTTATTCAAGGCTGGGGGCTCAGCTACAAATGTGTTAGTGCTTCAGATCACGGAAGATGATCTTAATGTGTTATGGTTCATGTAGGGTTAAATGTTTTTCTTCCCTCTTAAATGTACTTATTTTGATGGAATACATGAACAAAAAGTGTGGATTCATAACCATGATCAAAGATATGTTGGAAAAAAAGAAAACAAAAATATGTTTGAATAGAAGAAAAGTATTCAGACACCACAAATCAATAACATTAGTACTTTGTGAAACCATTGTTACAGCTATTCAGTGTCTACAGTATGAAGTAATTACTGTTTTGCAGCGTTGTGGTTATATTTTGGCCCATTCCTTTTCGCAAACTGTCTTGAATTCTCCAAGGTTACAAGGGTGCTGCTGATGGATGTGCAATTGTAAAATACTTCATAAATATTCAAAGGGATTCATGTCAGTAGATTGGCTAGGCCATATAAGCACCTTCATATTTTTTTGAAATAAATCTGCCTAGATTGGTTGGTTCTAGATCTACTTGGTTGGTAAGTTTGTATTCTCTTCCAGTATGTCTTGGTCTGTTCATGTGTCCTTTGATAACCTGTTTGTAGCCCCACATCGAGTTGCTCCCACCTTCACTGTAAGTGTGGTGCTTGGTGCTTGTTGAAATCTTCCAAAACTAGGGCAACTATATGCATTAGAACATATTTACATCATTACTATCTTTGATCTTATTTTAATTTATATAACCTGTATTATAAACATCTTTCTTTATGCTTATGAATGCATACATATAGTTCATAATTATTAATACAGAGTCTTCACTTTAACATCCAAACTGCCCATTAAGTATTCAGTATACGTATATAGGTTCAACGTGTTATGCATCCCACACTCTGCACCTAAGCAGATAGTCACCCGAGCTGACATGATGGTAAGGATATGACACTGGTTTGTGACATAGCCAACTCGAGCGACAGGCAGTGTGATACCACCAAGACAGCTGCGGAAATCCACAAGGATATTTTGACATTGACTGACAAATCTCTGAATCCATGTCTTTAATGCTGCACTTCTTCAGTTCCTAAACTTTCATGATGGCTTCTGCAAACATCTCTTGTGGTTGTATGAAGTTATAATCAGAGTTGAGAGGGTCAGAGAGGGGTCAGGAGCACATAACCTCTCTAAATGCTAAAGAATGCCTGGGAAGGTCTAGAGAAACGCTTGGAGCAAACTTTTCAGGACTGTTAAGTTTGTAGTAAGCGTTCTTGAAGCCACTGCTCCCAACAGTTGGACTGGCTGTAAATTTCCCAGCTCGTTCAGGCATTACCAAGTGGCTAGCCCCGCACAGTGCTGATGAGCACGAAATGGAAAAAGAGAGCACAATAATTCTGAGGCAAGTTTGCTGCTTGGACCGAGAGGTATTGATTATTTGTGTGTTGCGGGAGATTTGGAAAATTCAATTAAAGGAGTTGAGCAAAGGATTCATAAATCGGCCCTCGCCTCCACCCACTGTATGCCCCCTACAGAGACATTGTTATGTTCTAAATCAATGTTGCACTTCACAATATATTTTCTTTGGAGCATGAAAATAAATAACATTTAAACAGTTCTGCTTACTGCTGAAACAAGTTTTATCTTCACCAAAGCTCTCTGTCACTGTGAGGGCGGCTGCCTGCGCACGCCACGGAGGTAGTAACGGATTTTTATGGCAAATGTTCCATAAGAAAATCCTATATAATGTGAATTTTGCGATGGAAAAATGAGGAGGAAGGGGACGGATCAGCAGTATAAAAATTGATCAGGCCGTAGATGGGGTCGAGTCAGGGGAGATTTGTAAGACAGCCTTAATAGACTGTATTAAAGAAAGATTCCTTAAAAATGTAATAAAACAAATAGGTTTTCAGCAGTTGGCTGGGGAAAGGGTCACAGACCCTGTTCTCACCACATCAATCTGGCACTGCTGATGGATAAATGGGGTCTGTTTGGGGTGAATTTTATGCTTTTTTTATGCTTTTTCTTTGGAAAACAGAGACACAATTAAAGGCATGCTGTATATTAGAAGACTTTTGGGAGGACAGGTGACTAGCTTTTTTCCACAAGGCTTTGATACAGACTCCGTCACATGCTTTTATGTCCACATACATCTGAGGTGGAAATTTAATAAGTCACCACGATTTTAGCAGTGTTTCAGTTCTTGAATTTTAATAGATTACTGATGTGGCTTAGACATTTTGAAGCACTACTGTTGTATTTTTCCCCTACATGCTGTGCTTTCATAAACCTGACTGCATGCGTTATGTCAAAGATGATAATTTGAAGTCTGTAATCTATTTGTGGATCTCACAGGTACGATGCAGACTGGCAGCTCATATGAGTTTCTGAAGAAAATCCTAAGGTGAGTTTTCCTCATGCAAATGGAATAGCTCTGCTTGTCTTGGGAGAGGCTGCCATGTGTGGATGCAGCACTGGACTGCCTGTCAAGCTGAAGGCAGTGAGACGTCTGGGCTGCTGCCAGTCAATTCTGCATGTGTCAAAAGCAGATGGAGCAGCAGACACCTTCCCATCCGGCCTGAGACACATTTACTCTGAACCTGCTCTCCTCAAGGGCTCCTGCCTTTCCTTTTCACCCACAAACTGCCAAAATGTTGATTCTACGATACACGCTGAGCTGCGCTGCTGCAAAAATGTTTGTACCTCTGGCATGCTGTCGCATTAGAACTGATTCAAAATGAGATCTATACAAACACAAAAGGATGAAAAAAAAAAGATGTACACACATGCAGTTGTTTGTAGAAGCGTGCAAACCTTTTTATGTTTGTCTCGTCTCTTTATTTGGCAGTGGCTGAGAGGGCCAATCTGAACAACAGCTGGTGCCTACACAAACCATTTCCTATTTCTGCTCAAGGTGGATCATATAACTCTCACTTTATCACCCCTAAAGGCCATGTGAAGGACAAAAGCGCAAGGTGGCCCATTAACAGAACTTGTGTTTTCCCCATATATTTTACTTTCTTTGTTGGAAGAAAAGATCTCGGGTTGTGGTTTGAGGTAGCTGGTCTTGAACGTAGCACTATTCGCAATGGCTGTGCACTCAAAGACATTCCTACACTGTGACCATGTGTGCTGTGGTCCACCAGCTGTCTACTATCTCTACAACTGACCCATCAGCACTCATTTGATCGGATTTCTTCAACTTTTGTTGACTGCGGCCAGCGTAACCTAACATCCAGACCTACAATTAGCCGAGGTAACGGTTCCTAAGGAAACAATACCAAATGCTTACTATAATTTTGTTCTTTGTCCCATGTGTGCCTCTTTCTGTCCTTCATTTCAGAATGTTGTTTTGCATTTATTGTAGCTGAACCAACTGTCCATTGTCCTCCTGTGTGTGTATATGTGACTGCAGGGCTTGTGCGAGCTGTAACACTATAGCCCCTTTGTGACCTGATAACATTTACAGTTGTAATAGATTTTTTTAATGTCAGTCATTAAGTCCTGTGACGGAAGTGGGGGTGTTGTGTGCACCTTTGTTCCTCTGGTATTTCAGCTTTATGACATTGTGTTCGGATATGTCCCTTCCCATCATTTTTGTTTAATGGCCCATGAAGTCGATATATTCAATTTTAAACATGTAGCCTTTGTGTGGGCCCAGTATTTAGTCATTGTGGGGATTTTTTTTGTTGTTCAGTTAAACAGGAGTCTTATCAATTTTTCTGCACATTTCAATCTTTAAACTAAAACGATTTAAAAAAAAGATTTCTTTATTGCCTTACACATCCTGCATGAATGGATTTTAGGCAAACCTCCCCCCCCCCAAATCACAGATTTCAGTCATAATGCATCTGTTTTCTTTTGATGTAACATCTTTCTGTAATGCAGCTTTGAGACATTAAAAGCTTCAGACTTTTTTAGTTCATGGAATATGTGTTTTTTTCAGTTCATCCCATTTAAAGTGTAAAATGCTAAATTAGTCTTGTATTAAACTAATTTTCCAGCTGCATGTTCAGAGCAAGAGGCCAAAACACAAAAGTATTTTGTACAAAAGCATTTATTCATGTGTAGAACATCTGGTAATAAATGATGTCAGCAAGAGGTCCTTGTTGTTTGGCCCATTTCAAAATTCAATTTCATATTTGCAGTTCATGAAGAGGAGCTCTGTATTTCTCCATTATAATGTTTATATCGTTTAGCAAAATGTTCTCTCCACTCTTCATTCTTTACCATTTTAAACTGTGCTGAATGGACTTCCCCCAAAACAACTATTCAGAGGAAATTACATTTCCCAAATTGGGCCCATTGCATTTTAACTGAAGGGACTCTCCTTTCCTTTTGTCATCTTTCTACATGATTATCCCCTTTTTTTATAAGGCCCTTAGTGAAGACTGACTGATGATTCGTGTCTGGAGACCCTCTCTCAGTTTGTTTTCTTTTGGCCTTTTCTGCTGGGCGACTCCGCCAGTTGGACAAGGTTGAAATATAGTAGCAGGGCCAGGAAATGGAGGAAAGAGAAAACGGAGACCAGCACTGGAAACAAATCAGGCAGCCTTGCCGGAGGCTCCAGCACCACGCTCGTAAAGCTCAACCCAGCCATAGCCACCAACGAGACTCCGAACTGTAAAAAGACAAGATGAAGAGCACCTTTTCTGTTACCACTGAAAAAGATATCATAAAGACTTAGAGAACTGATGCCTTTCAGGAAAGTGAGACAGTACCACAGACTCCATCTGCTGTAGTAAAGGCCCTCATAGGCTCATAAGTATCTGTTTATTTTTGCCCGAGTGAAAGAAGAAGAGTGCACTTCTAGGAGGTATAAGCATTAACATGTCTATTTAGGATGCTGGAGTGAGGGATCAGTAAGCAGGATTGGTAACAGGAACCTTAGCCCCATCACAAGGCCCCATTATTTATGTTGCTTCTGTAAATAAGTGTCCAGGCTTGTGTTATTTCACACACTATATAAAGTGTCTCAGACATTCAGATTTGGCTGAAATCTATAAATTGTTTTATGAGTAAAGGCAATTTATATACCTGAAAACATGAATTGAATAAAAATCATCTACCCTACTGCATCTTTTAATGTTTTATTTGTATGCATTAACCAGACTGAGGTGGCAGGACACTGAGCACTTAAGGAGTGCTATTAACTTTGAGGTAATTCCATGATGTTATACTTACCACGAACTTGACCAATAGGCTGAAGCTGTTTTTGGACAAGCAGTGTTTGGTGAGTTTGTGACAACAGCCCAGTCCAAGCTCATCCACTGAGCTTCTGTCTAAAGCGGAGAGAAGGTACACACCAAAGTAGAGGAAAGCCAGGGAAGTGACCACGTAAGGCAGAAGCAGACCATCCTTCAGTAGCAGAGGGAGCATGCTATTGGAGAAACGGCAGAAAATAAAGAAACAAGCCAAGCAAAATATTCACCAATAGAAAACTGATAAATACTACCGAATTTTTAGGCTATGGTCATTTTTGGGGCACAGGATTAATATTACACACTACTACGCTACATTAGCCATGGAATTGGGTTGGTCATCTTCAGGACAGCTGAAGAACAACGGTTTGTCAGTAAACTGAATGCCAACAGAACATCTATTTGTTAAGTTTTGCAGAAATAAGAAAACACTGACCATCTGAAACAATACAAATGGTCAATTTTAACAGCACAACATTCTACAGCAATTTGTAAATAATCATTACATTTAAATGCATGTGTGTTTGGAGCATTAAAATGTGCAGGAGATGGTTGTGTCTGTGTATCTCCTAAGGGTGTCCGCTCCAATAGCTCCTTCATGGAAGCAAACTTAATTATACTCTATAACAAAAAGAAGTATGTATTTAACAAAGGACAAAAACTCGGCCATTGCTAATGAAACTATATTTGAGGAAGCTGGCTGTATGAATCCACAGCACAGTGTTTGTACAAAAGGCTCTTAGTGAAATGGCATGTGAACTATGTTGTGATATCCATACACCAATCATGCGCACAATAATTAGTTGATCTGGTAGAGCTGAACAGTGACTTCATCTATTCTTATCTCCATCTTTTTACACAATTTAAACACTAACAGTCCTTTATTTGCATGACAATTTTGTAATTAACACAGAGCTAACCGTGGCTTGTTGGGTCGGTCCAGGTCAACCCACTTTCCTCTCAAATCCAACCCAAATGCTTACCTGAAAGTGGAAGCCAGAAGGAACCAGATGGCCATCAGAGGAAGTTCATTCAACAGAAGGCACACTGGCCTATAAACATATTAAGAAATTAAATGCATCATACAGCGTAGTCAACTGAGCCAGTGACTCAATGTTTTGTTGCAATTTTGTTTAAAGGGGGGAAAGTATTTAGAGCCCCCTTCCATTTGTCAGTGAGCTGATTAGTGATGTTTTGGGTTGATCCATGATCCCACATAACACTCTTAGTTGTAAAACTCACTACTTGGATAATCTCACAAACTGTAACTTTCAAAAACGACAAACAGCTGTTGAACATAAATAGAGAAGCAAAACCAATTAGAACCAATTCACACAGCGTGTGTGAAACCTTACACGAAAACACATTCACCTGACGTCAAAGCTATTGTTATCTAGACGGGGGCTTGTAGGTATGACCTCTTCGAGCCCTCCTCTCTAAGCCAATAATTACAGGACCTACTTTTCTGATCCTGTTATACTCATTCCATTGGCCTCAGCTGATCCTACACACACACACACACACACACACTACTGTAGTCCAGAATTGTCTCCTAATCCAGTGACATGCATTACTGATTGATTTGAACAACAGGTGCAAGGTATAACTCAGCAGTTAATAAAGCAATAATCTGGATAATCTAGCTTAATAGATCAAGGAAATCTGTAACCAAATCCACACAGGTGGCACACCATACTTTTATATACACATATGGAGACAATTTACTGAACTTATCAGAATCAGATTAGAAGTTGGTTCATTTTTAACACTGAAAGAACATCACATCAATTAGTCATTGTTATGAATTATTAGTCAGGCCTCAGAAAAACTGCAGAATAGGCCTACTTATTCTCATAGCAAGACTGAACACGTTTAAAGTGATCTCAGACATTTTTCTCATTAAGATTAACAAATCTTAAATGTACCTCCTGACATTGCCAGACATTTTTTTTAATTTTTTTATTAAATTTTGATGGCGTCACCAGCCCAGAAGATTCATATCAGTGCATCCCATATTATTTTGCATAGTTTTCACAGCAAAAGACAGATGCATACTTACTGTGGGCAACTCAATCTTTTTCTAATGTTTCAAACGCTTGGGGACACTTCATCATTAAGGTGGAGGCTCCAGGCTATAAAAGACCCAGGGCTCTCTTGATGCAATGTTATAGACATATTAGGAGGTCACACGCACTATTGAGTGCTGTACTGTGATACAATAAAAATTAATAGAATGGCCAGACTTACAAGGCTGGCAGCAGGATGGACTTCTCATGGACTTGAAAGGAGAAAAGAAAAAAGGTCAGCGACGAGTTCACCTGTAGTACAAGGCCAGTTAGATGAGAAGAGAAGATGAGAGTCAGAAATTCCAACCACTGAGTAGTTTATAACAATTATAAACACTTGGGCAGCACTTACCAAGGCTAGCTTGAACTGCCATAAAGTGGGTTTGGTCAACAATTTAACTGACGATGGCAAGATGAATAGCACAGTGAGAAGAAAACTGAAAAAAGAGGAAAAAATAAATCATATACTTGATATAGCTGAATTTTTGTAAACCTACACAGAGTTAGAAGAATACAATCAGTTGCCTCTGATGCTACCCCTAGTAATCAAAGCCATGTTGTGAAACGACATGATGTGACTTCTTTTTATAAATGCTCAAGGCTAATTGATAACATATGCATGCTAGAAATGCATTAAAAATGACACAACCTACCAAAAACCCAAAATGAGTGCTCATACTCATTGTATAAGCTTAAAATGTGTTTAACATATGAAGTCCATGTGCGGGCCATCTGAAGACCACCATACTTATTTGAGCACAATGTCTACATACAGTGTGTGCTGGAAATGAAAATAATGACTGACAGATACATTAGGTCAGTGTTCTCTATCACCTGTCCCGAAAGACACCTTCACTGCTTCGTACACTTACCAGCTAATTAGCAATTCCCCTCGTTTATAATAGGTGTGACAGAGAAACCATGTTCATGAGGTGTAAACTGAGCTAACGCTCTCTCATAAGGTCTTATCCAAATAGGGTCACTTTTAGTCTGGACCTTACAAGACCTTATGGAAGAGGGCACAGCAAAAACAAATAATAAATAATGCCAAGCAATCCTAGGGATTACCACCGCTATTGTTCCTAAACAGATTTACAGACTCACACAACCTGAAAACATATAGGGTATTCACTGTAGGCCCTGCTTACTCTAACAAAGTGAGTGTGTACAAAATCCCTCTGCGAGGCTATTTTTGAGCTCAGAGATAAAGTAATAAAGGCTCTTTGTTTAGCAAGAAATCTCGGCCAAACCCATCTGCAGATTACTGACCAGATATCATTTGTTTACCAAAGCTCACAGATATCCTTAAGGTTTGATAATCTTCAGTGCACTCAGTCGTAATGAGTACTCCATAAGGTGTGCTGAAGGCCGGGTGGTAAATGGATGGAGTGTGATAGTAAATGGATGGACGCAGGATTACCTGAAGAGCAGCTGAGTGTCTTTGGACAGCAGGGTCTTGATCTTTATCAGCACGTTCAAGCTGCACCATGTGTTAGCCACTTTATCCTGCCAACACACAAACATACAGAGATATGACATACACAATATAAATCTCAAATAACAAATAAATAAACACAATTTTTTAAAAATCAATACTGCAGAGACAGCATTTCTCTTCATATTTGTTCAGAAATAAAGCTAACTAGTAGGTTAAACATAAGATGCTAGTAGTACTAGCATGTTAAACCGGCATGCCTAAAAGTCAACCATAATGGGGCTGGCTACCAGAATGGCTTTTGTTAAGTGGAAAGAAGGAAATGGAAACGAAAACATTATAGATCAGGAAAAAAAACTTCAGTAATAACTTCTGTATGTAGTGTATGTAATCTGATTTTATTTCAGGTCAAACTGGACCAAACACTAAGAGTAGCTGAGAATTCCGACTGAGGTGGAAAAAATATAATAGTAATAAAAAACAAGCTACAAAAATTATGTTAATGAATTGTGTAATACGTTGGAGTAAGTGACATGTCTTTCATTTGTATGTGCTATGCTGACACAACTGAATTCCATAGTAAAACTGCATTAGAGATATGACACACTAGTTGTTGACGGCTGGAACTGAGAGTACCAAGCTACAAAATTAGACCTTACAAATATGGTGGCCTTCTTTAAATACCTTGCAGCTTTTGAAGAGAAAGCAAATAAGTGGCATTACTCTACGTAATCATTTCCCAACTGAAAGTGTAATAAACATTCCAGGGAGTTTTTGTGACATCTGTGGATGGGGCAAAGGTGAAGATCTACTCCTGTCATGAATCTCCATTTCAAAGATCTGGGATGTCAAAAAAAAAAGCTATGCACTTATTTGTAAACTTAGAGACGTGTGGGTTAAATGTGTACGAGTCAGCGTGCGACTCATCTTTCTGCATACCAAGCACATTCTCACCAATCTGCACCTAGCAAAGCCTGCAAGTTCTGCCACCCTGGAGCAGCCAGAGTCACACCCTTTGGAAAGCATGCCCAGTGTCCACTAGTTTAGTCTGTATTTGTATTTACATTTACCTCTCTACTGGAGCACGGTCATGGGATTCCTCAGAGACTACAGGCCTTTAGCAGTTGTGCAACAATGTAATTAGAAACAGACACGCTGCTTCTACACTACACTCAATATTCCACTCTTCACAAACACAGCTGCTGCAACACACAGCTGTGTGTGTGTTTGTATGTATGTATTTATGTATATGTGTGTGCATGCACATATACCAGCTCTAATACGGTTTAGTACATTGGAGTCTCCAGTGCCCTTTCAATTTTAAAACCCACTCTAACAATGTAACTTCTGTCCTCTCTACTCTGGCCTAAGTCTCATAGGATGGCCTCTAGCTCCGCTAGAAAAACGGATGAGTCGGCGCAGGGCAGTCCAAAGAACTCGTCACTGTCACTGACCACAGCATTTGTTGCCTTTTTTGTGTGAGCAACTTGAGATGGCTTAACGCAGAGCTGGAGTGAAAACTAACGCCCACAGTTTGTGCTGGCTGCCTTGCTTACATGTACTTTTTCACAATTAGTAAAAGCAGGTGCTCCTTCTCTCGCATAACCCCAGCCCTTGTTTGACACACACAGACACACACATTTTTTAAGACCCCGTCAAACCATGGTATGGTACAAATGTTCATTATATACTGTACATTTGTAAGTAGCAATAATAATAATAGTTGTAATAAGAAGATATGTATTATACAAATGTCACTGCAAGAATAAAATCTTGCATGTATAAAAAAATAATTTACAGAACAAACACTTGTTTTCTTAAAACAAACAAAACAAAAATCAACTGGAAACAATTTTCAAGTTATTTTGTCAATAATTTTGTCAATTCATCATAAATTTTGAGACAATGTAAAAACTGAGGAACAAGGTATCTACATGCAAAATCTCCCACTATATATGTAAGTACTTTATATAACAACCTTAATGTAAAATAACTACTTTGTGCATATAAGTACTTCATATCGGCTACATAAATGACATCTATATGTATGTACTTATGTTTACATGTTCATTAGAATTCGACCAATATGGGTTTTTCTATGCAAATATTTAGATATCAGGGTCAGTCGATTATGTAAAAATGGAAAAATATTGGCCTGATTTATCGGCCAGACCGATAAGCGGTTGACCTCCTCTTCATATATGTGTAAATATGTATACATGAAGTATAACATTTGCACAAAAACAAGCACTCTTACACACACTTGGCAAACACGCTCTCTTTCTCCTGGTTAGAGTTGCTCACACCCTGTGTATTATGATAGCATCATGTCACAAGCAAATGTGAGATGTACACTAACTCCTGAGCCCTCTTTAGAATTTTCAATTACTTCTCACATCACAGCACCTCCTGTGGCACCTCCGTGGAGGCCTAAGGGTATATTTCAAAAGCAAGCCGCGAAACTTGGCCTCCGGACAGGATTCTGATACTACAGCCACCAAAAGTAACTTTTGACAATGCACAGAATGGTTTGCCTCCCTTGTTTTGTGAAGATAAAAGGGTGAACTGACTCACAATGTCATTGGACCTACAATGTCATTATACATTGTAATACACATTGTATAAATTGTATACTCAAAGCTGCAACTTAAATGTCATGATTATGAAAACTGGTTTGAGCAACACACTGGTATTTAAAGTTCTATTTATAGCAAGCTGTCTGTATTGTATGTATCTATGATACATGGGGAAAACAGTAACACTATGTATATTTATGCAAGCTAACACACACACATACATAGATTCATAGATGTATACGATGCATTTGGATTAGGATCTCAAGGGCATTTCCATGCCAACCCTTCATTTGAAAGTTATCTGACAGGCATGGTGAGGAGTTAGCAAAGCAAAGCCTCAGGCCAGACCAATGCACTGCAAATTCACTTTCTCCTGTGGTAAACACTGTGTAAATCCCTTCTTACGGGCAAACCTACAACTTGAAAATGATGTGTACACAATACCATGACCTTTGGCATTATATTATTCCATTTGCTTTTATCCTAGCACCAATCTTTTTGTTCAATTGCGTCAGCAATAGCAGAATGCTGTCAGCATATGTTTTCAGTTGTTGCTGTATGAAAGGGAGGGTGTAAAAGATACTGGAATCAAAATCACTCCCGATGGAACAGAATGAAGGACAGAAAGAAGAACTACAGAAAGACTAGAATTTGCAACACACAGATTCCGACTAGATAAATAGTTTTCTCCAGTCAAACCTCACTGAGCCACAGTTAAGTCTAAATCTCTATAAGTTTGAGGGCTTACTTCAAACAAGCCACGGTCAACAGGGAACAAACGATGCAGAACCTGCAGGATCTGCCGCAGGTCTGACAGGAAAGGCCACCAGGAGAGCACAAAGGTAGCCAGAACAGTCAGTGAGATCTTTACCAGCAGAAGCAGCCTGCAGGTGATAAAAACACACAAAAACACTTCTGTAAAGATTCATACTGTATTTTCTCAGTCATACAAATTCCTTTTTTCTGCACTGGCATCTAAGTCCAGGTTAGCTAATCTCATTCTACAATACACTCTTTCATTAACATTGCTAAATGGTTCCTCTTTTTAGAAATACAGGTGTTACATTTAAACTATACCATTGACAGAGCTAAATGATTCTTCTTTTTAAAACATACACATTAATTTAAAGTGTAGTTAGTTGCTTGCACCATCTTTTTAACCACAACTGTTCTTTGAAAATGTCAGCAATGCCTTGTGTCTTTAAAATGTTTGTGTTTCCTCCAAGTGTGACTGTTAAAGTTGCTGATCCAACTCAGCTGTAGTGGGAAAGTTGCACACACAGACATAGCAGAGAGGGTCAGGCATGGTCAAAGAGTCATCTGGACATATTTTCCCAGGCAATCTAATCCAACAATGCAATTGCTACCAAATGCCCTTGGAGCACTGTTATTATATTAACAGATGTAAGGTAGCAAGAGCAAGATGTGTACCAGCAACAGTACCCTTAAACCCCAGTGTCTCCTTCCCTTTCCATATATTTATAGGAAGCTCGATATCAAAACCCAATGCGATACCACTAGATATTCCCTCTTTAAAAAACACTCAGGTTAAAATGAGCTATTGTAACACAAGCACTTTTAGGTTAGAATCTAAAAGCAGTTTGTAATGCTTAATGTGCTCAAACATTCTACTGTGCCACAGTAACACATACACAGTATACAAAGCAAAAAACAGCACATCAATCTGTGTGACCGTGTGCTATTTCAAACAAGATTTGTTACTGGATTGGATTAAATGAACAAAAACTATACTAGTCTGAATAGTCCAAAACGGCTGCAAATAATATTTTACCTTCATGTTGCCCTAGAGATTCCCCCATATCTCCAACATTAACATAATTATTTCTATTACAGTAGTACAATAACACTTTCCACTGCAGTAACATGTAGGCCTAGACACTCCACCTGACCCTGGAATATACAGCAATATCTGCTAGGATGTTAGTCACTTGAATATAAAGCACATTGTATGTTTAGAGAGGATTCTGATGTAACGTCTGGCGAACCTTTGACTCAACAAAGGAGAAGTAGGTCGCCAGAATATTAGGGACAGGGCTCTGGACAGAGGTACGTGAACGTGAGTGCGAACGTCAACAGGTGTGCTCGGTGAGCTCTGTGTGTGTGTGACGTCTGAGCGTGAATGATTACAGGTGCGCTCGTTAGGAACGTGAGGGTGTGAATGAGGACAGCTGGGCTCATTAGGAGCGTGTATATATATATACCCGGCCGTGCCAGAGGAAGGTTGCGTGGTCACCGACATCTTTGGGGCGTCTGAGTGAAAATAAGAGGGTAGGGGTCTCCTTCCCGATGGTTCAGAAAACATAGTAACAAAAGTCGAGTCGGAAAGATTCTATAAACGTATCGCCCTGTGGTTAAGCTGTGCAGGAGAAAAGCTGGTGTGAGTGAGTGGGGACAGTGTTCGTGGTTTTCTCCTTCCCATCTAGGAGGCCACCAGGACTGCTGGGCACAGGCTTCACAGCAAGCTGAGGAGAGAAGCTGCTGCAGAGAGACAAGTGGCATGTTTCCCTGACAAGTGTTCCATCTAGGCACTCTTCCTCTCACTTCTTTCTGTGTGCTTACAGGAGTGACAGGTTGCAGTGTGAAAGTCAGTGGCTGCATGGAGGGACTTAACCACTGATCAGAGGACAGTTCAAGAGATCCTGGTCTGAACAGCGAGGGCTGTACGGGATCCTCCGAGGATTAACCGAGGAGTGGAGAAACTCCTGGGTGGTTGTGCCTCAAGCTAGTTGACTGTTTTGGATTGAACTTGTGCTTTTCCGTTAAAAATAAACTGTCTCTCTGAGCGCTTGTTGCTCGCTGCTCTGTCTCTTCCTTCAGACACCATGACATCTGAACTGAAATCAGTCTATCGCAATTCAATTATGCAATACCATTTTTTTCGCTATTATATATAAGGAAACTAATTTAATTTCTTTCCAATTTTACTGTGATGCAAGACAAGAACGAGGTCTTACAGCCCCTTGTGCACTTCAGTAGGTATAGTATTAGAGTACATTAAGCCCCCGCTATTCATGGGGATTACGTTCCAAGAGCACCCGTGTATAGTGAAAAACTGTGTTGTGTTTGTCAGAAAAATGTAGTGTAACCCTAAATATGCCCCCAAATATGCTCCCAGAACACTTTAATTTCATTTTAAACTCAGTTTAATACATTACCCTTAACGAAAATGTAAAGATAAACTGTGTCTGTACTGTACAGTTTACGCTGAACTCCTGCAGTGCTAGAATGTAAATACAGATGTTACCGTTGTACAGACCGCACTGTAATTCAAACACCAGCGTTTTCTTTGGTATGTGCTGTCATTTGCTTTTGTATAAGTAGGGTAAATACAGTAATAATTTAATGTATTTTTTACTAATAAAAATCACCAATCATTTTTACAGTTCAATAATTTACTCTTCATCCGGTGATGAGTTGTATTGTATTATTAATGGGCACTAAAATACATGAAGAATTATATAATGGCATAAAATATTGTATCTGCTGTTTCCACAAATTTGCTGGGGTTTTTGCCAAAATTATTAGTTCAGTTGTAATAAAAAATTATTAGATGTTAATGTTAGATGTAAATGTTCTGTACTTTATGAGAAGAATTATTTGGTAATGGCTCTACAGATAATGCCATACAAACACATGCAAGTAGCTAAGATTTACATGTTGTGAAGGGATGAGGTTTTCATGCATGTTACAAACTACTCAGACTTACCCTCTACCCGTAAGGCCTTGTTTGATACACTTGCCAAGAAGATAGCAGAAGAAAGGCAACGAGTGGTACAGCTCCATCTGCTTGTAATTAAGAGCCAAGGTGAAAGCCAGAGACCCAAGCAGGTCCCAGCCCAAACCAAGACCCACAACACCCCACAGCGCCAAACCCAAGCTTATGCTGTTATATCTGACAAATAGTTGAGGCCTAGTATAGAGTGGTGAAGTCATGACTATCCACAATCAGACAGCACAGAATGACCAAAGTAAAGGATACTGAAAATGGCCATAGTCGATTAAGATGAGTCCCGGATAAAGCAGGATACACAGGAGCGTGGAAACCTTTGGGTATCAATAGAAGCAAAACATTATTTCACTGCACTATAATGATTACAGCAAATACTCAAACTAATTCCAGTTACCTTCTTTTTGGAGGACCCATCAGTGAGGTAGAAGCAGTAAAAAATGACTGCTGGAATATATATTAATATATCTGCAAAAAGAACTAAAGGGGAGGGGGAAACATTGTAAATCAGATTACACTGGAAAAAACAACATTGCAATGTTTCTATTATTTACTAATAACATTTCTGAATCAAAGTTATAAGCTTATATGTCAACAACATGTAAGTAAGACATGACCACACTTAGTAATCACAAATCACTAGAAACCGCTATGATTTTTACTTAAAAATAGAGTTACACTGTCCCATATTTACCTGTTGCACGCATGAACAACTTATGTGATGCACTTTCATAGCCTCTAGATTGATGCAACTCCACCCAGGCAGGATTAATCAATTTTGCACTACACACACACACAAATATTTTTTCATTAATTATTTAATTATAAAATAAAATTAGAGCTACGTGTTCATCACAAAGGTTTAACACATGACACATACACATGAGCACATGCAAGACTGTGGTAGGCCGTGAGAGGGGGATAATCCAGACCCCAGTAGCCCAAGTCATTGTCTGTGGTGTTGAAGTACCTTAGCACAAAAAAAAAAAAAAAGATATTATTGTAGCAGCATGGCAGGTGCAGTGCACTTTTGATGCAATGGTCATTATATGAAAGAGAGAGAGAGGGAGAGAGAGGGAGAGGGAGAGGGAGGGAGAGAGAGAGAGAGAGAGAGAGAGAGAGAGAGAGAGAGAGAGAGAGAGAGAGAGAGAGAG
>JBBPCW010000106.1:10381753-10394065 GCA_037974425.1 Phenacogrammus interruptus
CACACACACACACACACACACACACACACACACACACACACACACACACACACACACACACACACTCCCTCTCTCTCGCTCTCTTGCACGCTCTGTCTCCGCTTGGAAGCTACCCAAGCTTGACAGGACATGGGCTGCAGTTTTATGTCACCTCGTTTATCTGCAGTTTATATTTTCTATGACCGCATTGTCTCTTTCAAGAACCTTCAGAAATACGCTGGCAGTAAAAACAGCCACCTCTTGTCCGGAGTGTACCCCAAACATGCTAATGTTTTTCTAACTGCCTGGGTCATGAGTTGATGGATCTACCCGTTTTGGTTGCAGGTTCAAATCCTCACTTTTATCCTTTTTTCATCCAGAGATGTAGTACAAAACACCATAATTTAGAGGAGCTGTGTTGTAAAATATCAGTGATGATGGAATTTTGAGGATGAGTGACAAAAATGTTGCCAAGGTATCCCACAGAGACGGCAATAAAAGATACAGAGGCAATGCAAGCTCACACTTCATAACGTTTCTTATTACAATCGGAAGCATTTTACATTCTGTGTTTTGACGACTTCTGTGCTAAAATCAAAACTTTCATATTATATTTGATGATTTATAGAATAATAACAGCCCTTGCCTTCATTTTGCTGGTAATGGCTTCATTCTTTTTTTTTATTTAATGTGGCTATGACATTATACTATAATTTCAATGGCCGGCTTATACATGATGCAATATACTTGTAACACAAGCGCATCCCAGAAAATGCATGAATAACCCTGAAATTACTTTCAGAGAGAAAACAAATACAAAACCTGAAGCAAGAAAATGTACAGCAAAAAGACAGAACATCACTGGCACAACACGTCATTTTGCTGCAAAGTACAATTCATGTTAACTGAAATAAAATTGTTCCTAAATAATAATGTTGTTCGTTAATGTCACTTAAGATGGTGAAAACAGAGTCTCCTCTCTAGAAAAGGCCCAGGCTCTGTGTACTACTCAGTCATATTGCTTTAAGGTCACATGTTTACATATTTTGTGGTGGACTTGTGAACATTTGATTGTGAATAGCATAAAGCACACCAAACACACAGTGCAGAATATTAAACATATTATCTATCATTGTCTTATAATGCATATTTAGGTGAGGCCAAAATGTTGAAGCACATGCACATAGAGATGCAGTGTGGAAAATGGCTGACTCTAGGCCAACTGTGTGCATGCTGTGAAAGTGTTTATTAAATTGCAAATCAGGACGAGAGCAAATTGAAAAACCCATGCTCTTGTCATATCAGTTCAGTCCCTCTTGCGCTCTTTTCTCTCTCTTTTTTTTTCTCTCTCCCGCTCTCTCTCTCTCCTGCCCTTCTAGTGTGTGAGGGCGGCTAGGAATTATAGCTCACTGAAGTGCAATGGCAAAACCTGCGAGATTCATAGACAGTGCGAATGATAAAGTCCGGTGTGGGAGAAGTGCTACCAGTGCAATAACAGCCTGAGAGGGTCACAATAAAGTTTAGTTTAATGACAAGAACAAATAACTCCAACATTTGGCTGGGGTGCTGAACCCTGCACAGGGGGAGATCACATCTGATATATCAGTGGGCAACTAGCCGTGACTACTGGCCGATTGTGCTGGCCTGCGTTCGCCGAGGTTCCCGGTGATACATGTGGCCACCGTGGCAGGTGTCCATTTTATAGAGTTATTCAGTGGACAAGGCTGGATGCTCGCTCGGGTGGCCAAGCCCTGGATTATTGTTCTTTTGCAGCTGATGCATCCCAGACCCCCCCTGAGCCTGCCCTGGCCAGAACCTCTGACTCCCATACAACCACTGTTAGCATCCCTGTCGCTAAGAGTCTGCACTGCAGCAATAACAAACCTGTCCTGGGCTCAGGCCTGGACACACTCCCAGTGACTGGGGTGAGTCTGTTTCTAATCCCTGTTGATATAAAGGCTGTACAATCAAACAGATGTGCAACCAAAGCACTCTCCATGTACACAGACATGAGTAAACTGTTAGAAATATTACTGAATTGATCTTTTACTAATTAGTGTGATATTTATTATAATTTTGGCTGTAAAAACATGAATTAAGGAATTTATCTAATGAACGTGATATTTAAAATATATAGATAATTCTTGAATGTGTAAAGCATGCTCCCAAAAATGTACAATATGATAAAAAATAATAAACAAAACAAAAACCCTGAACATGTTTTGCTGTGTGGAAGGACACATTATCCTGCAAAAAGAGACCATTGCCATTAGGAAATACTACATTGGGGCATGTACTTGGTCTCCAACAATGTATAGGTTGGTAGTATGTGTCAAAGTATCATCCACATAAATGCCAAAACCCCATCAGAGCATCACACTGCCACACTGTTGGCTTTGGTGGGTACTAACCATTGCGCACTAGTAACACTCATTTTGGAAATGTCCTGATCCAGCCACCTAGCTGCAGGAACAGGACCAAAGTCAAAGTCACTCATTCCTTTGCCCCTTTTCTGCTTCCAATGGACCAGCACTGTTCACTTGATGTCTTATATATCCGTCCTATTTACAGAGGCTATTGTAACAAGATAATCAATGCTGTATACTTTACTTGACAGCGATGTTAATGTTATGCCTGAATCATATCATCAGTCCATAATGTCACAGTCATAACAAAACCTCATGTCACCAAAAAGTAACTTTACAGCAGTACCTAAAAAATACACATCTAACCTGGTAACATTGTAATTGTGTAAAGTTTCCTTAAATTTCTTATTTATAAAGTTTTTATAGATTTAAGAAATATATATATGTCTTTACATTCCTTCAGAAGAAACTAAAATTACATTTCTTAAAACATTTCAATTTATTAAGTACTGCGGGAATATTCTTATTTATTTTATTTTGGCAAAATAGGTTTAAAAACTACACATTTTTCTCTGTGTTGAAGGTAAAGCTGCTGTATTTTACCCCATATTTCCCCCTTTCATTTCATGCAAGCTCTCCACATTCACTACACATTCACACACTTATGTCATGCTTGTGAGAACAGTGAGGAATGTACCAGTTTTCAGACCATTTTACCATATTTTAAATGTTAGCTTAAATATAATTTGTATGGTATATTCTTAGAAAATAAAGAGAGTTTTAGGCTATAAGGCTAACATCTTGCATTAGGTATCAGCAGTACACCACAGTACAGAGAGTTTACCCATATAATACACACACACACATAAACACACACACACAGACTTAAAAAAATGGCCGATGCTGTAGTTTGTCTAAAGAACCTTTACATAATATAAATGTTCTTGCATACGTATACATGCATATTTATCACATATAGACTGATAGACCTGCCTAATCTCTGCAGCTGCCCAGGGACCAGGTTGTTCCATTCTTTGTAAAGACCAGCAGGAGTGTCCATTCAGTGCAGTATCAGAGGTGTAACACCGGCTAATTCTCCCACACTTGAGCAAAAGGAAAATTCCCTCCATAAGTCCATTGACCTATAGAGCTAAAGCTTTAAGCGCAGTTGTTTAAGTGTAACACTGTCAGTTTGATTACGCTACAAAGAGTAGTACTAACTGCCTGCGTTTGCTGTGTTGGATCTAAGTATACAGAATATCT
Organism: Phenacogrammus interruptus; assembly: GCA_037974425.1. NCBI lineage: Eukaryota > Metazoa > Chordata > Actinopteri > Characiformes > Alestidae > Phenacogrammus > Phenacogrammus interruptus. Next base: position 10,385,362 of record JBBPCW010000106.1, read on the forward strand.
CTTCAGCTAGATGCTACACAACAGGCAAGCATGGACCCTACTACCACTGATTATTTGTCGCCACATTTTTAGTTTACACGGGCTTTGAAGATCTGTTTAGTCACTCTATTGTCCAATATGGCCTGCATGCAAATCCTTTTCAGGACTCATTGTCTGAGGAGAATAGGAGACACAAAAGGAAGACAAGTGTTGACAAATGATCCTCCCCCAAAGTAGGGTGTAATACTTTGAATCCAACAGCACAGTCTGACTAGAAACGTGGGCCAGCTTTCCTATAGGAACAGACAAAGATCATTATTTACAAAGGATGTTATATAGTGCTGTCATGACATTGTTAGCACTTTAGAATCCATTTGCATATTTGGGTCTACTCATGTTTTTAAATGTAGTCGAGTGAAAAAATGATTTCACTGCAATTCTGTTGCTTTTGACATAACATAATTGGGCAGCATGCAAGGTTCTGTGGTTTTGCCAAGTAATATGGCGTAAAATGGGTGCAATGAGGGCAGTTGATAACCTTGGCATGTAAGTGCAGATAAAATGTTATGCTAATTCTTGACAAGTTGGGGTAATGCAGTGCCTCAGGGGACTGTTTCTCAGAGCCTGATTAGTGATCAGTGTTATAATTAAGGGTCGCTTTGACGCTGGCAATGTTCCAAAATCCCCACTTGATGTCTCCCCTCCCTCTGAAGTGTCCTCGCTCGCCCTCCCCTCGTTCCCCACCTCTCATCTCAAAGACCCTTGAGGCCACTTCACGAGGCTGTTTATGGCACTACCCTATTATTTCACAACAAAAGCCAGCAGGGCCACCCAAGCCCGAGCCATTTGTGATGAAAGCCTTGCCGTGGAGATCTGCACTGTCTCTCTAGTGACGATAAAAAGCAACTTGAGTTTAAACAAAAAAAGTTACACCATATTTGCTCAGACTAACTATGATGAAAGGCAATGAAGACAAGGGCTTCTCATGTAGGTATCAATATAAATATTACTGGAAGGTCAATTAATATGTAAATTAACTCCTCCATTTAATTAGCTATTTAACTATTTTCCGAGGCATGGACATATTAAATCATGCTTAAAGACCCCTCTAACTAGCCTCTTGACAATAGTGCTAGGGAGTCACAGGATCATAAAGCACCGGCTTGACCTATAAAGAGCCCCGAGTCTGCTAATTCCATCCCAGGCTAATTTTATTACTTGCATAAAATAACCATAGTGCTGCTTTGTGGCTGTAAAGAGGATATGGGTGATAAAACTAGCTAGAGGAAGCATCTGAAAATCTCTCCTTTACTAGTGTCCTCATTTATTATTCTATTATTCTTTGCCAGGTACCGAGCCCATGTGAAAGACAAATGACCTTATTATATTAAATAATTTGTGAGGATATTAACAGTTAATCACACATAAACATCATTTAAAAGGTATTGATCTCAACAGCTTGTGAAATTTATGCTCAATAACAAGATAATAGATAATCAGTGAGATCAGGCCAGTCATGTAGAGGACAAGGTGAGAGGTAATACCTGAGGTGACCTCTGTTTGTGACCTCAAGCACACATCCTGCCTGTAGTAAACAGGTTTGTTCTCATGTATTTCCAGAAGAATCGTTTAGACTTTCTTTCTTAAGTTATATTAATTCATTTTGACATTTTGATTTTGTTGACAAGCTAAACAATGTATTTATTATACTCATTCATTATGAGCCAATAAACTGCCTATGTGTATAAACAAATTCATAAGTGCTTGTGGGGGTCATGTGTTACCCACCTGCAACATACAGCAGGCTCAAGACGTGGTTTTCCTTCGTCTTGAGCCTGCTGTTCAATATATAGATGTGCTTTTCTTAGTATAAAGCACAAAATAATGCTCCACATGGGACAGAATGAGACAGCAAACACTATTCCAAAACTCTATTTTACAGCTAAAGCCGTTACATGGAATTTTCCGACAGTTTTGCAGGTATTTCTTGACCTGATAAAGAACAGCAACCTTGTCTTATAACATTCCAAGAACTACTTTACTGCTCCTTACTTACTGAAGAGTTGCAGGTAGTAATGCAATTTTATGCATCATCTCTTTATACTTTCTTGCTCATCATGTAGAGGAATAATTTCGAATGATCAGAGAATCTATCGGCAAATATATAAAGAAACAGGAATCAAAACAGGATTCCAATTCCTATTCAGTTTTAGTTCACTTAATCTGATTATCCCTAAATCAGGATTCTGCTTATATGCAGAAGCAAAGTAGAAAAATATAGTTGGTCTATTAGTATATTAATACAATACAAATACAATATTATTATTTATTATATTGAGACATTTCTGGTACATATTAAGATGCAGACTAGATGCAAACTAACATCTCTCTTTCTTTATGCAGAAAAATGAGTTATTTTATACTGAGGTATCATAATCATGCAGCAACAGTAAAGGATTAGATTCATAGGAATTATATATGTGATGTAGTGAACTGGTGGTGCAAAATCCTTTGGAATCTAAACTCATACCCTGTGGAAATCAACAGAAGGTCATTTTTGGGTTTACAAAACTAACAAAAAAAGTTTACAAAACTAACAAAAAAGCCCAAAACAAAACACTGAAGCACTAGCTGCTAAAAGGCGCACCTGTCAACATGACTGAAGCTTATTAGAACAAGACAAAATATGCAAACACCTTTCAGACTGTAGACTTTACGAGGTCCCTGACAGTGTGTGAGCACCACAGACAGCAAAACTGAAAAGGAGCATGATGAATCGCAGAAATAAGTGTGAAAGACCAAGCCCCAGTTCACAGCAGAGCAACATGAACACCACGTGCTGTTAAGAGCTAACAGGGACATATTAAACTTTTCTTCCAATTACGGCGGCTTAAGATACTCGTGTTTTTCTAAATTCAATTTTAGAGAATTTTGAATGGGAAATTGCATTAAAGAATGGGCTTATTGTTCAGGGTCTGTGACATGAGGGTCCCATCTGACCTGACACCACCCTGATTCAGGATTCAGCCTAGAAGTAAAGTAGACAAGTGTAGTTGGTCCATTGTCTAAAATCCATTGTTTTAATACTAATACAATATTATTATGTATTATTTTTTATTCTCAGACAAGACATTTTGGCACATTTCCAGAAGCAGACTAGATGTAAACTAACTTTATTTCTCTCATTTTGTGTAGACAAATGTCTTCCTTGATTTGGGCATAGAACACTCAGAAGCCAGGTCTGCAGGGATAATCTTACATCACATGCAGGAACAGTAAAGGATTAGATTCATGCTGGATTTCACTTTGCTAGACTTTCTCAATTCATTCATTGGGCATTTCAGTCCTCAAGAATATATATATAAATTGAAAGTATATATATATGTATTGAAAATACATATTGCAAACATAAAGTCCTATTTTGCTGTCCGTAGTTGCAGTTTTATTTAATAATTTATTAATTTTTGTATTTATTTTTTATTTGTTTGGTATAAAACGTCTGACACTTTGCCCCCTAAAGGATGCCACAGAAACACAATCTGACATTAATGAGTTTCAGTGCCGCGGCTGCTCCAGCGCCCTCTGTTGGAGGGCATGGCTTTCACCTATTCACCCAGGGGAGTCAGAGAGAAACAAGGTAAAACGATTGTGTGATGGCTTTATTGTTTTCTGTTCGAAATTCAAAATGTATATTGTTTTGTATTTATTTAACCATTTTTATATATTTGCCTTTCCTGTCTGTTAGCTCATGATCCCAGGCTGCTCTATAAATGTGTTATCTTTACTATAGTGAAGTCAAACACTGACTCTAAAACCCTCTGAAATAACCTCTGTTATTTCAGTGATTTTTATAAGAACATAAAATCCTACAGGCTTTTCAGTGTGTTCCGTCTCAAGCCATAACATCTATAAGCCATTTCAGATTAGGAACAGCTCCAGCTGTTTTCAGACCCTTTCAGGCTCTGGACCTCTTGAGTCTTGGAAGTGGACAGTAGAGGATGATGCCAAGTGAATCCACAAGAAGTTCATACAAGAAGGCATTTTGACAAACACATGAAGACCTAATTTGGCAAACTGAGGAAAACAGGTGGTCCAGCCTGAAATCTGCCGATTGGGATGTGGTCCATAGAGAACAGCATGAGTCTCCTGGTGGCACGTTTTTTTTCCTTTCAGCAATACATTTGTGGCAGGTAGAGATAGCTACAGAGGAGAACTCCAGACATGCAGATCTATCTTGTGTCCCTTTGGGGCTGGGCCTGAATGTTGAAAATGAGACTTCAGGTATTAATCTCAAATTGGAGCGATGTTGGAGGTAGTGCCTGTGCTATATTACCATAGTGGCTTGATTACACCTTATTCAGTGTCAGTACATTTAATATTATTCTCAGAAACATACAGGAATAGATTTTAAAGTTGTTTGTAGGGGGTTCTGTCCTCTTAAATGTGCTAGAAACGGTTATTTGGTGCAATAAAAAAAAAGAAATAGGACTTTAATAAACTATTTGTATAATGGAGTTGAATGAGATCCATACCATCACTTCATAGAACATCAATATAATGTAAAAATACTATACAAATAAAAGCTTTTCCTAGAGACATATATCTCAGCCAAGGACTGAGATATATGATATGATGAGGGAATCTATCAAATGTTCCAAATTACTAGATAATTCAGTCATTTAGATGAAACAAAGCTATACAGGGTGTTTTGACAAAAAAATGTTTCATTACAAAGTGCCTTACAGGTAGCGACAGGAATCAGGGGTCAGAATATGATATTTAAAATGATCAGTGAACCAACACATGTTTCATGAGTGTTTATCTGTAAAGTTAATAATGCTTAAATATTGGTACATATTTGACTACAACAGTGCCCTGCATGTATGGCCCCGCACTTTAAAATATGAACTAAAAAGTCAAGTCAACTAGATTTTATTGTCATATACACAGTAAATAGTAAGAATGAAACAACGTTCCTCCAGGACCATGGTGCAACACAAAAGCAGAACAGAACAGAACACAAGTGCAAAACAGGAGAGAACAAAAGCAACACGAGACAGGACAAGACAATATGTAGTGTAAATGACAATGGCTACATTGAGGAGAAGTACAGTATTTGTCCAGTACTGTAGTTTAGCAGCAGAGATGTGCAAGAGTGCAAATGTGCAGGAGAATGCAAGACATCAATAAATGAATATGTGTAATTATGTGCAAAAAATACTTTTTAGGCCAAAGTTTTATCTCAAAGCTTTTGTAAAGCCCTGTCTTATACAATAGGCATCATGTAACGTCTTTCTGTGATGTAGCATTTTGCAGTAAGTTTTTTAAAAAACTCAATTATTCTGAAATTATGTGAAATCTGAGATTTATTTTGCAGTCAGAAGGTACACCGCACATTTTGTGTTTAATTATTGCAACATTGCAACACTTCTTTCTCCATGTAACTATGTAAGTGCATATGATCACAATTATCCCATGTGCAGTATTAATAGCTTGTGCAGGTGGTGAACTCACTGCAAAAAAAAAAAGAGAATTTAAGGCAGATCTGCTGCCACATCTCTAATGTAATGTATTCTATGTGGTTTAATGGATTTTCAATTTTTTTCAATAAAAGCAGGCTGACGTTTTTTTATCAATGTTTTTTACACCTACTCAGCACAACACATTACCTCTTTACACACAGTGAAGTGTATGTGCAGCCAGGCCTTTACCTGAGACGAATGTGTGTGTGTGTGTGTGTGTGTGTGTGTGTGTGTGTGTGTGTGTGTGTGTGTGTGTGTGTCGTGTGTGAATAGACCCACACTTTAAAACTGACACTGGCTGGGCTGATTGATTATGACAGCGCTATCTTTTATTAGCCCTATGGCTCTTATTAAAATTCTATCTTACAAGGAAAAAGCTGAAGCTTTGGCTGGATTAATACAGCAGATTTATTATTTTAGCACACATAGGTCTGGGTAATCAGGGAAGGCACCGTGTTTTTGACAGTTACGTTGAATAAGGTGCGGCTTTTCATTTAACTGTGCTGCCAACTCTCTTAAATAGCTAACTGGGAGGAGGTAAACTACATAAGTCAGTCAGAATCAGAATGGAATTTATTTGCCATTTAAATTTGCATATATTAGGAATTTGCCTCCAGGTTTGGCACATAATATACAACCCCCCACTTCACAATCAATGTATTACTTACAATAATAATACAATAAGAATCCTAATCAATGTTTTTCCCTCACCTTTTTTAAATAAAAGAGTTCTAAACATTGCATGCTGTTCACTAAAGTCAATAGAGTTGAAATATGCTTTTATTAGCCAATTTTGAATGTCATTAAAAGCAAACCATTTGGATATGTTTTTCCTATTCAGGCTATGTACGACCATTTAATGTCCATTGAACCATTTTATTACTGGACTAGACTTAGAGAAATACAGGTTTAATAACTGTCATCCTACACTTATTTCTGTGCTAAAGATTACATTTAGGATTAGAAAAACATGTCCAGTATAACAAGCTCAACTAAATAGGTTGTCTTTTAAAAAGGTGTTTCAAATAAAGAATGTTTGAGAAAGAAATCTGAATGTAAATAATAATCTTTACATAATATATACATTAAATCCTATAATCTACTGCCCTGAGCAGTTTTAGCATCCCTGATCACAGCCATGAGTTCGATTAGGTGTGTTAAAGCAGGGAATAACTGAAAGTGTGTAGAGCGATGGTCCCTCAGAACTGCAGTTGAAATCCACTCCTATAAAGAGCCACCCACTGAAAGGGAGCTGAACGTGGTTATTTTTTGCATCGTACTTTTGGTGACTTTAATTTAAAGAGTGTGTCATGTGGGGTTTCTTGATAAATATATTTTTTGATGCAAGTGGCTGATTCTAAAAAACATAAATTACTTTATGTTTGAAATGAGCATTAATAAACCCACGGCTTATACTGCACTAATATGCATTACATTGTAGCAAATGATAGTGGCTTGTGTTTTAAGTGCCTGAAGGAAAAAAAAAAAGTGAGGACAACAACAACAACAAAGAACAAATTGAAGTGCCAACGTGTCTGCATGCGCCATAATTGCAAAAATGAAGAAGTAATATTTACTTTTAGTCATGAAAACCTGTGGAGTGAATTAATGGAGACCCAACAGAAAAAGCAATTATATTCTCCTCTCGGTGCTAGAGAGCTAGGCTTCCCTGTGCACTGAACGGAAACTGCGCTAAATGAATATGGGATTCACAGGCTTTATTACAAGATGACCATAAAACGTGTTTCTAATGAATTCATTCCAATCACTGTCTACAGTAGTGGAATAGTGTCTGCTTTTATTACGTCCTTCACAATCTGCATATTTAAAAAATATTAGGATGTAATCAAACACTTATATTTTGTGCATGTTTGTCTCAGTTTTACAGAGATGTCCCATTAGCAAGCATACAGTAAGTGATGGTTTTTATGGTAATCTCTAATTAATATGAGAAAAACAATTAAATGTAGGACGGATTATTAGATGACATTTTCTGACCTCTGTGAGTCAGTAATACTTCAGAACATGTGTTTTAATGCATGCAGGCTGGCTCATGATGAGAATCAAGTTCATTTGCAATAAAATAGATTTGAATAGATTAGGACTATAGGCCATTCTGCATAGTTGAGGAAAATCCTCTCCATTGATTTCGAATCATGCTTGTTTTCCACACGCTGTCGCCCAATCGGATTTCGCTCCCACTGTTTTCTAATGTCAGGGTCAGCCAGGCTGCTAAAACTGTCGCTGGCAATTTGATGGCACCTCAGGCGGCTGGGGAAACGTGCAGGCTCTTTCTCTGACTATCGCCAGGGCCCAGGAATCAATTCCCTCTGTTTACAGACCATTTCACAGCCCTTTACCTGCAACATCACTTGTGTCAGGCCCATAAATACCCCTGGATATATAATGGTTGGATTAGCATAATGGTTGGAGCCACTCCTTTTGCCAGCACAAAAGGAAATGTCAACACGTCCCCCTCTCTGTGAAAGCAATTAGGGGGCCATTACGTGGCCTCACTGGAAACATCATCAAGGTTAAAGACAACCCGAACACCCCTCTGACCACTTTTTTATTCCAGCCTCTAACAGATGAGCCATGGAGGCTGAAGTGTTAGTAAACAGAAGGCAGGAGTGCGCTCTTTAAGCTCATCCCTAATCAGCTCGAGCATTCAGCGCCGGAGAAAACGAGCTGCATTTGGCTGCCTTTCCTTTACTATTTCTCGCACATTCGAGGACACATAGCTATCACACCGAAACGAAAAACTAAGGCGTTTTCGAATGAACAGATATGAGATCACTGAGCATTTACTCTTAAGTCTTTTAATGGTAATATACTATGCACTGCTTGTTGATTAAAAGGGAATTCCAGTTTTAATCTAGTCTTTAGTGTTAATTTGTTTTATTCTATAGTGCTGCGCTGTACTCCCGCAGGGTGGTAGTAGGCCAGTGGGTAAAACACTTGCCTGAGAACCCCATGACCACAAAGTCGCAGGTACGAACCCACACTATCTACCACTGTGTCTTTGAGTCAGGTGATCCAGGGGGACTGTCCCTGTAACAAATGCTGGTAAATCACTCTGGATAAGAGCGTCAGCCAAATGACCACCTTAAGACAGAATTTGGTGTTTAGTGAAAGTGATCATTCGGTCATACGTGAACACACCACTGCACACAGTGTGAACAGCACGAAATTCACCCTCTGCA
>JBBPCW010000106.1:10395988-10406603 GCA_037974425.1 Phenacogrammus interruptus
CACACACACACACACACACAGAGAGAGAGAGAGAGAGAGAGAGAGAGAGAGAGAGAGAGAGAGAGAGAGAGAGAGAGCAAGCCCAGAACTCAAGTGCAGTGTCCAAGCTCAAAAAGAGCTTAGGGTCTGATGATAACATGCTGCACTGACCATATTGCAAACACAGCCTCCCTTGTTTATAACTGCAGTGAGAAAACAAAACATGACATGTCATTACATGTGAAACAGGTCCAACTACTGTATGGTGGTTGAGCACAAAAGCATGTGGCAAACCACAAGACTCACTTTCTCTTTAATAAGGTTATTTACCATAGAGTGTGTAAAAATCTATTGTCTGTTCTTTTCTTGGTTTTGAAAAAGCTGTAGGACAAAGTAAGACACGACTATGAAATATTCCAATTTAAAATTCAGTGGAAGACAATAAAGAATATGAATGTTCGATTTTTATATATGGTTTAGACATGTATACTTAAACCACTTAACTCTAAACACACTGTTCACCATGTTGCTCTCGTCCCATATAAACCACCACGAGCTACACGCTAAAGCACTTTTAGGCACGACGTGCCTTGAGAAACACCCTCGTTTGCTGTTGTGATTTGTGACTGTAGCACATATTTTGCACCAGTGGCTAAGATGAATCACAGAAGTACAGTAAACACTTTCTTTACGTACTTTCTTTACTCGGCACCGGTCTTTGTGCTTCAGCAAGCCTTTCAGTCAGTAACAGTGCAGACCACGTAAACCAGCTTGGGTCATCCACAATTGGACAGCGTACCAGGGAGCAGCTGCATATTATTTATAGATTGTCCTGAATAAAACAACATTCAGGTAAATCTGCCTAATTTTGAGAAAACACAGTTTAATGGCTCTATTCATACTGCAAAATGCTTCTACTTTTTGTAGTTTAATAAAGGATTCGCTTTTATTAAACTATATTTAACACAATGTCTGGTGCTTCTAGTTTTTATCTTCCATTTTAAGAAGAAAACATAACATCACTCCCTCTCATTCTGCTGCTGAAATACGACAACTGCACTGCATAAATAATTCCACGTGTGGGGGATAATTACACTAAACACTACAGAAAGCAAACCATGCAATATAGTTATCAGTAAGATATAGTTGCCTAGCAACACTCAAAGATTAATCCATGAACAGCACAATGACTTTCAGTAAAAATGTGTATGTGTGTTTTACAATAGCTTTAAACATGGTCAATCAGATTTTGGAACTGAAACTTTCCATTATACAGCATGTTTTTCTGTCTCGACTGTGTGAAATCTGCCTTGCTTAACTGCACACATGCAAGTGTGTTTTTAATCTTGGTCACCTGTTCTACTTTTTTATCTGCGTGGATGAAATAGGGTAGGATGACTTTGTCAGAAAGTCGCATAGATCCTCGCCTGAGCATGAGCAGCCAAAAGCAGCAAGATGGATAAATCTGTCTATTAGAAGAATTTAAATAACTTTTACAGTTTCATCGGGGTCTATTTGTTAGGCTGAAGATTTATGCCCAGTCTGAGAGAGGGTTCTGGGGTTGGGATGTGTCCCGTCTGAAGATTAAATCTAGATCAGCCTGAGGAGAGACCAGCTTGACTGCCATAATCCACAATTGCAGATGATCTTATCAGTTAAAAAATCGCCTGGAGTCAACGGCCAAGCTGAACGAGAAATCTTTTTTTTTTTTTTGTTCCTTCTACTCTTTCGTCAAGACTACCCTTCTTTCCTCACCCCTCTCTCTCACTCCCCCCTTACCTTACTCTTTTGCTACACATGTACTATGTACAACCGATCCATGTCATTGCTAATGATATTCTACATGAGCTCCCTCCTATCAGCCAGGTGCAATCTGAGGCGAGCAGTGGCCTAACGAGAAATTAAACATTTCTTCATGTGGCTGCCGCCAATTTAATTGATTGATGCTAAAAGTTTAGCAAATAAAAAAGCTAGCGGGCGATCAGAGGCAGACTGGTGTGGGCCCTCAGAGGGAAGCGGGCCGGATTGAAAGTGGCAGCTCGTATTTTCGGCTTCAGCCGCCTCTGTCATCACGGGGCTGTGTGTGTGTGTGTGTGTGTGTGTGTGTGTGTGTGTGTACGTCTGCCTCCTCACACACGAGCCAAGCTGAAAGACACATGTACTGCGAATCAGAGAATCAATAGAACACTTAATGAACAATTAGGGGAACAGCTGTAGACCTGTCAAAGACCCATCTGTACGTGGCTGAGAGCAGGGAGGGGAGAGAGGGGTGAGGGAGTGAAGAGCTTTCTGTGGTGTGGATGGAGTGCTAAACACCAAGTCCATCATTTACACCCACAGCACACTCACACACATACACACCACACACAAGCCATAACAACGGCCTTAGAGCAGGCCGGACAGCTCTTATAGACAAAGTTAGGGGAAAAAATACATGCATGTATGTGGTTAATGCAAAACCACATATATGCCTAGGCCATTTTATAAAGCCTTCCTGAACGGCCCTGCCTCAGCCCACATGAAATGGTTTTATGGTAGAAATATGGAAATGGCTGATGCCATTCATCAAGGCCCGCGTCACATGAATGAATCGATAAATTTGCCAAAACTATGGCGTTTAATTAAAACGGCCGGCCAGACTCAGGCAGTTTGTTTTTGGCGTGCAGCTGTGGCCATTGCCACTTATGGCTCAAATGAATACATAAGTGCGGACATTAGTCCTCGGGCTACTAAATCACAGTCACCTCGGAGAAGGGGGCTGGACCACCTCGCGGCATGCGCACACCCTTCTGCCACAATATTAAATTAATATCTCTCCCCCCATTCCACAGCGCGACTTCTAACATATTCATGACACATAGAGAGATATTCTCCAAAGCTGACACACACTTCAAATGATGGGCCTGAAGTCATCCTTCCTGCCCACTTGTCATAGAAGTGTTGACCTTACATGCCAATCATGTGGAAAAATAGTCAACAGCAGTAAACACACACAGACACACACACGTACACACTGCTGTTAAAACGACACAACCTTCGGCTGCCTTGTCTGACATTATTACGTATGGATTACTGAACTATGACTGACAGATATTATGGTTAACTAAGCACAAGTATCTGTACAGGGGGATAGGCAGAGGCTTATAATTGACCTTGGACACCCTCAGTCGTGCTTTATTAAAACTTCATTTAAAGAAGACCAAACCTTGGCGAGGTAGGTAGTCACAGCCATAATGGATTAGATGGGAATCCATTATGCATCGCACACAAGAAAAAGTAGGGCTGAGGACCTGCTTAAAAATATATTTTTAGTACAGAAAATTAATGCGCTCACCCAGGCCACTGAATCATTTTAAATGGCCTTTTTTAGTATATGGGTATACGTGTTAAGAAGCCCTATATTTCAGCCGTGTGTGGACTAATGGCTCGTTAATGAAGAAATGCTTTTTGGATCTTTGTGCTATGTGGTAGCGAGGTGCTATTTTGGGCCCATTTTTAATAAAGTCACCATATATACAGTTATCGTGGTGCCTTATAGGGTAAATGGCAAAAGACTGCAGCTGTTTAAACTGTCTTTGTTCAATGCACCTTCATACATAGACAAGGCAAAATGTAATGAAAAGTTTTTTCATCTTTTGAAAACAGCAGCTGCCCCTTATAATGTGGGGACATTCTGAAATAAATGAACCAAATTACTTGAAATAAAATCATGCTACACTGAAGTACATTAAGGATGGCTTTGTCCATTAAATTTTTTTAGTGATTGGTTTTGTTACAACAGCAATGATACCCACACCAAAACAAGGGTTTTAATACCAAGTAATTATAATAGTGTGAATAATTTATCACTGACATTTCCTTTGAATTAAAAATGGCTGAGTGAAACATCAGGTGGGCCGACGTTACAATCACTGTTAATGCACGATTGCAATTACAGACAAATCCCCATTAATTAGCTGCAGATTTACTGTGACCCAGTGCATTACAAAACGTGCAGTACTGGAGCACACTGAGACTGTCAGGCCTTGTGTGTTTCTAGAGGGTGGACTTTATCCTCACAACTGTCCTAACACCCACCAAAACATGCAAGGAGCTGGGGCGCCCCTTTGCTTCAGTTTTTTTATGCGTGTAAAGCAACACTGGCTGACATTAGGAGTATTTCAGAGACAGATGTGCTGTGAGGTGTCTCCTCATATTGAAATGAGTGCTGGGGTGTTCAGAGTGTATTCGTGAAGCCGCCCCACACACTCTCTTTCTCTCTGAGCCTCCATCTCAGCACTGGAGCACACATAGCTGACTCGACAGGCCCAACAGCAAGCAATATCCCTTGCCTTCAAGCCCACGCTGGCGGTAGCTCAGGATGGATTTGGTTAGTAAAACGTGACAAGGGGGCTCGGCCATGCCTGAGAGGAGAGGGGAATGAGGAAGCCGCCGTTTGTTCGGTATCGCCCGGGAGACACGAGAAATCGCCAGCGAGATTTGCTGTCACCTGGAAAGGAAATGGAAACGGGCACACACATCTGTTATCCAAATGTTAACTTCGGGGCCCGCCATGTTGTCACAGTGACGAGGGCGAAGGGGCGGGGGCTGAGCCACAGTGGGGAAATATTTCACCTGCACAGTCAAGAGAGGGAAATAACACCTCACAAGCTTAACTCCTTTACCCACAGTACTATTTTTCAATAATTACACAATTATCACACTGCACAAAATAACCTTCAGACTTATAAGAAATAATAACAGTCTTGGAACTACAAATTGAACTAAATCTAAATTTATATATATATATATATGTATATATATAGGAATATATTAAAAGGTGAAATGCTACAGGTTAATGGCTTAGCCGAGCTCTATTTAGAGGCTAAAACTGCTTTACATACAGTGTAGTCTGTGATTAACTGGATAATTTCTGTTATTTTAACTTAAAGGGACAAATTTAAACTGTACAGGCCTCATATCTCATTTCCCCCTTTGCTCCACTAATGGGGTTTGTGTGGTTTATTCCCACAAAAAGTAATAATTATTTTTACATGACTGTTAAACAAACTGTTTTTGTTATTATGCACTTAAGTTTGATTATATATAAATGTTTTGTTATTATTAGTTGTCCTGTCCCTTACGAAAATTCACTATGGTTTCCTATGGTTTTTATGCAGTAACCATAGTTTTACTATGGTACCCCATGGTACTTTGGTACTACCCATAGTTTTACTATGGTTTATCCATAGCACTTCATGGTAGCTGTGGTTCTACCATAGTTTACATATACATATACCACTTCATAGTTACCCAAAAAAACATGAAAACCATGGTTATTTAATCATAGTAAACCACGGTTAATTTTTGTAAGGGGTATTTTGCCTGATTCAAAAAGCAGTCTTGGCTAAAACATGCCTTATAACCTTAATTTGAATGAGTGGGACCAAGCTGCTGAAAGCTGAGTGGACAGATAAACAGCTCCAGAAAAAAAAGAGACCACTGCTATTTATTTTGAAATCAGCATCTCTTTGAATGTGACAATCCTTCCATGCAAGTGTCTGTTAAATTCCTACACAAGCACCTCATTCTGCTTCATGTGGTACTGATTAGTGATCACCTGAAACAAATCTTATTTAATGAGAAAAGTATAAATCAACGCTGTCCTCTTTAATTGTGACCAGTTGAATGGTGAAACACTACTAGACGTACATCAAAGGTAATTATATCCATTTTGTTAAAGAGTGACCGCATCATTTCTCTTATATTGACTTATTGTCACAAAGAACAATATTTTTATTTGGAAATTTTTAAATGTTTTTGCAGTGGTCTCTTTTTTTTTTCCAGAGCCCTATGTAAATGTGTTATGAATTCAAAACAGTTTTTGAAGTTAAATTTACATATGGACTGTAGGATTTGGGAGCTGAATTCACCTCAGCTTATGGGAACAAAAGTAATTAAACAAATTATCATAAACGACAACTGTGACTATCATCCAGTGCTGGGTATCTCCTCTGGCATTGCTCTGCCAGGCATATAATGCAGTATAAAGCAGCTTCTGCTTATTTGGAGAGATTAAAGCTTTCAGTTTTGCTACATCTAAAATCACCTGTAGGTCTTCATTAACACATGTGGTCAAACAGCTATAGCTAGTTGACCTAAAATAGTTGAAATATGATGTCTATCAATTATGATGTTTTTGAGGACAGAGCAAAACCATGTCCAAATACTACTTACTCTGCAAAGACAGGAACTGTGTGGGGAAAAAAGAACCTGTCAGTGTCCAGTTATTCAGATTTAATAAACAGGGAATGCCGAAAAAGCAGCAAAATGATAAAAAATAACCCAAACCTTTAGACTAAATACCAGAGTTTAACCTAAATTCTAGTAGATGGTCATGGTTCAGACTAAATACCAGAGTTTAACCTAAATTCTAGCAGATGGTCAAGGTGCTTTGACACTGACAAAGACCAGCACAGGTAATCTATAGCAGGCCAAATTTAATTCCAATGGATATGTCCTGGGTCATCCATCATGGCTTTCTTTCTTCTCTCTCTCTTTCCCTCCCTCCCTACAGCGTAGATTCTCAGTAGGGCAGTGCTAAGCACAAGATGACCACCTCTAATTAAGAGGCACTCTGCATAATAAATGCACTGGTCTCAGCTCCACTGAGGCTAATAGCTTCAGTGGTGTGCATTACAGTTCTAATGGGGCAAAAAAGATGTAGTCAGTCTAGCAGATGTCAATTTAGATATATTGTACAGTAGGTTTCATACCTTTATTCTTTTGCTTCCTTAAAGAACCACGCTAGATAAAAAGATTTGTGCATGTGAAAAGTTCCAAAGGCCTTTCACAGTACGGTTCTTTATCAGTGTCGTAGCACTTTCTAGTACCTTTACATGTAAAGAGTCTTACCACACTTTAAACTTTTCAGACTCACATATTTGCAAAAAAAAAATAGCTCTCCAACAAAATATTCTTCGAAAGGTTTTTTTTAGGGAACCAAAAATGATTTTTTATGGCAATGTGCAACAATCTCCTTTTTTAAAAGTATACATTTTCTGAATTATCAAATCTTTATGTTAGCACTTGTTTAGCACCAAACAAAAAACCCACAAATGCACTCTAGTTCAACATGACCAAACTATGAATGTCATTCCAAGTGGATAATGCAAGTGCAAAGTGAAAAGATAGCAAAATATATAAATAAAAGAATTCCTCTCAATATGTCATCGGTTCATTGAGGCTGCATGTCTGGACCTTTTCTGCTGCAGCCTTTTGTGCTATAGCCTACAGCCAAGTCAGATGTCATATCCTATCTCATCAAAATGAGTCCCAGCAAAAGAGGGAAACTTTATTCAGTACAAACTGTGCGCAGAATGATGCCTCTCATAGAGTTCCTGCTTCTTTCATGTGTGGAATTTGCTCAGCGGCACAGATTAGATTTTTCAGGAATCTGCAGGAATCAATGCCTCTATTGGCAGCTGTGTTAAAACAAAGTGCCGAGGCTTGATGTTGTGCTGCAACGGCTGCTGGGATACAGCATTTACCCCCCACAACCCCCTCCCCCCCAAAGAGCATGACACATTAATCAAATATTCATACAGGCAGCATCGTAAATACAGACAAAGTCCCCTCAAAGCCCCGGTGCCCTGAAGCACAAACGCCCTTTCATGTAACACTCACAGAATGGTTGGCATCTTTCTGCATTCTTCTGCCCTAACGCTGCTTTCCTCTCTCTTCTGTGCGCCGTTTCCTAAAAACAGCGCAGAATGAATTTACTGATCATAGACTCAAGTGCTGCAAAACACTGTGAATTGATGGCCTTATTGTACTCGGCCACTGCTGTCTTCACAGCACGCATGGGGTATAAACAGACAGTGGATTCTTCTGCCTTGGCTTTCAGAAGGGCAGCCTGTTCCCCCAAACAGAGCCATAATCGAAGGCCATGCCCTTTTTAATACAAGAATTTGTATTTAACATGAAAATAGCACAAGCATTGCTCAAACAGAACAGAAACAGGAGAATTAACCATGGCAACATTGAATCTGACACAAGGAAATTTTCTTTTCCTCTGAAGACAGTCACCATTTGTCTCTCTCCGTTTTCTTTTTCCCGCTCTTTGGACTCTGGTGGTGTGGGTGTTGGTAACACTTTTCTGGAGTTTTACGCAAGTATTTCACATTATTGTTCAGTCGAAGCAAAACATTTCATCAATAAAATATATACGAAATAATGTAAGACCATTAAAAGTATAAGCAATCTATTCAAAGTCTTTCATTTATTGTACATAATTGTGGAGACCAACATTTTACAAGAAAACTAATGATCATTGTGAAAACTGATTTTGGCAAAAACAAGAACGTCCTTCCATTTATTTGTAGTTTATGAAACCATTATCCCTCCTTAAAAATCTTCTCACACTACCAAGAATGAGCACTAGTACTACAGCTGTATGGAGTGTCAAACACTTGGGCAAAGCACCCATCATGTACCAAAATGGCTATATATGAAGTCCTTCAAAATAAGTCATATCAAGAATTTTTATGCAGACCATGTGTTTGAAAAGATGCGAACCAAAAATTCCTTCAAGGACTAAAGTATAACAAAAGTAGAGAACTCTAATTAAAAACGCCTATAGGTGAGATGAAATGGCCAGGGAGACTTCACTTACATTTTATCAATTTTTATGCAATGGCACCGATCTGCTGTGATTTGTGTCCTGCGTAAAGCTCTATAACAGTGAATTCATCCCTAAAGACTCTCACGGTTTTAGCAGCACGGATATCTTATGACTCTAACTAGACTTGTTTTAAGTAGAAAACAAACATTAATCAAAAACCTTTATGCCACTGTAAATTTGTAGTCTCACTAGTTAACAGCCTCATACTCTCTTCCCATTCCATGCATGTGTGTGTGTGTGCGAATGTGTATAAAAGTGCTAAGTTTTCAGTGTATCATTACAGTACATTTTGGAAGCACTCAGAGCTCGTGAGAGTTCTGCAATAGCGTTACATACTGCATGCTTCCAGGAGGCACTAAAACATGTTTTGAACAGTGGTGTAGATTTTACAAGCCTATTAATACACTGTTTGTACTTCTCTTTAGTCAAAGCACAAAGTGCTATATGCTGGAAGCCTGCCCAACAACAAACTGATCATCCTCAATCAATCCTTAAACTCGAGTGGGGTGCCTCTCTTACAAAACCCAAAAGACTATAATTTTTCAAAACTTATGAGTGAAATAATAAATATTTTGTACCAACTATTGTATTATTAATACTAATAATTATATTTACTCAATAATGATCCTTTTTAATTGTAAATACTGGATATATGCCACACATGACAATTCAATGGCATTAAAATAATTCCCTGAAGAAGTTTGCCCCTTTGATGAGTTATGAAATGTAATTGAGTGTAAGCATCTGTGCAAGAATGAGTATGTTTACAGTGTTATGTTGACATCATGGCCCATATTCAAAGTCTCTGAGTGGATCAGAAAAAACAACAAAAAAACCCAAAACAAAATACAATCCCAGAACCTGACATTGTTTACGTATGTTTAAGTACATGCCCAACAAGTACGTTTAAGTACATGCACAGTGTGTCCAGTAATGAAATTCCTGGTATTACTGGGACATGTAAATGTAAAGTGTGTTGGAAAGAAACCATATCCAAAACAACACTCCTACTCTGTAAATACAGGTCCCAGGTCAGGGCTCCATGCTCATAGCAGCACAAAGTCCCCCGCAGTAGCCCCAGGTTTTCGTGTGTCTCTAATGAAGGGCCACTCTCTTTTCTCCACAGGGCCCGTTAGTTCATAATCTCGCCCGTGCCCTTTCATAAACGTGAATGCTGGGTACTTCTCTTTCAACGATGGCTCTAGCACCTACCCAACATAAAACACAAAGAAGAAAATAGAAAACAACTTGTGAGTAAAACAAAGTAACTTTGAAAGTATTTTTGTCATTTTACACTTTTCAATATTTTACACAGAAATCTGAAAAATGAAATAGAATTACTCAAAATCAGATCATGACCTCAAGCATGTCATTTTACACAGCTAAATGGTGCCACCTGCTGGTAGGCTCTAAACCTACTGCAGTGATTTCTAATTCAAAAAAGTGATAGCTAATTCAAAGGTCTGACTTTTTGGAATACAACATATTTCATGTAGTCATATAACAACAGAAATGGCTTCTGGGCCACTTTTACTTTAACACATAAAAAATGTGGCTTGAAATGTGACCAGGGAAAACTAGTCTCATAGGCTCCGTGAAATCTGGGTATGGCTAAGATTTATGCTCATTTATGCTCACCTTTGAGAGTTCATTGCTGATTCTTTCATAATCCTGAACACTTTTTGAGTAGAACCCTATAGTGCAGCTGGGGTCCATTTTGATGAAAGGCATCTTTTTCGGGGACGGACAATGATATGACTAGAAAGAATAATATCTGTTAGGGGGTTTTATGTAGGAGTTGCCCATGTGAACCACACAAAACAAATAAAACTTCCTTTATTTAACAAGTGGCCCATTCTAGCTATTACATTTGTGACAGAAATGCCAAGAGAATGGATCAATATTTGTCAGTACAAACATACTACTGCATACCAACGTGTACACATTATCGCACTGAAGATATACTACTACTGT
>JBBPCW010000106.1:10407022-10425135 GCA_037974425.1 Phenacogrammus interruptus
GTACATATTTTAGACAATGCTTCCCTTTTGGAGGGAGATATGTCTTAGATGTCAGATTGAGGGGTAAATCTATCTTTTGCTCAGTAATCAGTAATTGAGTGCAGAGGGCTGCTTTAAGATTCATACCCTTAAGTACTAACAGAAACTATTAAATTCACATCACTAGGCAGTGGTCAGCTTTTTTTAATTCCAAATTACCTGCAGAGGAAAATCGCTTGTGCTGACATCCACAAAAGACTGACAGTAATGAGGGTCCATGTAAATCAAGCTGTCATCTGCAAGGACAAAACAAAAGACAAGTTATTCAAAAAAACACCCCGATTATTATAATGCATATCCTTCCTCAATTTCTATGTAGAGCAGTTCAAAGTCATCCACTGACTCTGTTAGCTTCCTAACAATTGTGAGCTCAAATATGCAGGATTTTATTTATTTATTTTTTTTGCTTGGTCCTTCCTGATCTGGAATAGATTAAACCCTGCATAATGAAATTTGGTTGTACAAGCACATTCTTTACACTGGAAAGGCGACTGTCATTTAATTTTGGTGCGGGAAAATTACTTTTACAAACACGCAATTATATTCCGTCATTTGCATATGATAAATGCCAGCGGTCGGTTGGACCTGGCAGGGAGAATGTATTGCTTGTCGTTTAGACATCATCGCCAGCTGTATTTCAAATTGCTAAAATGTAAATGGGTAAATATTGACTACCAGCATGTACAACTGAAGGTTCCTACTGGCTGCTGAAGGTGATGGAGAGTAGGCTGCTTCATGTAGCGCAGACATTTATGCATGCTACTTATGGAAATCTATTATAACTCCTACTTGGGATGCTCATACGTGATGAATGGGCCACCGTTTCGATGGGTCAGAGAAAATAAAATAAGCACTGTTTCACTGGTGAGGCTTGTGTCTTTGTGGAATGCATTAACTTACTTGTTCTCTTTTTGAACCTTTGGAAAATTATGCAAAATAAGAGTAAGAGACTCACCTTGAAATCCAACAAAATAGTAGGCCTGTTTAGGTTTCCCTCCAATTATGCCGACACAGTACTCCAGGCTTAAGATGCCCTAGGAAAAAGTACATTACAGAATATTCAATAAAATCTTAGCATTTTATGTCACTGTTGGGAAAAAAATGTGCATACAACGATAGAATTACACTTCCATGTCGCTTTTGACAGAAAAGCCAAACATCAAATGTGGACTTATTCAAAATTGGTGAGAATTTTTTAAACTGTATTGAAATGGGTGATTCTTTTTACATTAATAATGCAACTGACACTCAATATACCTTTACATTGCCACAAAAATGTGCTTTTTGTAAACATATAAAACAAAAAAAAACTATTGTAAACAATTATTGTGTTTAAATATGAACTATTCTTTGAAATTAGTGACTGCACCTTGTTAACTAGACTCACCTTGACAAAGTTAAAGTAGTCAGGATTAATCTTCTCTCCACCCAGTCTGATGGGGATGAGGATGATGACAGCCCTGTTGTCAGCCACAAGCCCCTCAGGACCTCCACACGTGTCTATCCGAGCTGAGTGGCTCTCAATAACATCAGCACTGTACACTACAGTTAATCAATAGCACAGAGGTCACAAAAAGGTCATTTACCTGTCTCTCACAGTTACTCGGTGCAAGCATATAAGAATGTCTGATTGAGTTTCTTTTAGTCTTCCCTTTATTCAGGAACATTCATTAAAACACATTACACCTTAGTGTAGTTCTGTTGTTAAACCAAACTGGAAAACAGATTAAAACCATATACTACTAAATGTGGTTGTATGCATGTCATTTATGGACTAAGAAAGCATGCAAATAGTATAAATATATAAAGAAGCATACTGTGAACACTAAACTGTGCATTCATTACAGTGTAAAGCTTTGTGGCAGAAAGCCTGTCAACACAAGGGCAATGAGTGAGAGGCCTGAATAATTAACAAAATCTCAAACTCATTTTTCCTACCTGTGCAGTCCTGTGCCACATAAACATTTATGCCTTTCAGTCCTGGGTCTGTCGCCTCATTCATAGCTTTTCTACAATCCCACAATGAGGAAACAAGAGGGTTCATTAATTTTTTAATCAAGAGTACTATAAATAGTAAAAAAAAAAATTGTGTGCACCTGTGATAGTAGCATAACCAAATGGAAATCTTGAGCAACGTTAGAATGTCAATTACTGTTCGTACTAATATCAGTTAATACTATATTAGTAAACTGTTTCACTTGGCACAGACATGAAAAAAAAAAACCAACCTGAGTATGTGTGCCACCACTGCAGGACCATACCAGTCCCCTGCTCCTTTTCCTGAGGTCATGCCCAGACGGATCAACCTGTGGACTCCCAGCTGCGCAGATGGAGTATCTCCAAACCAGGAGACAATGGTGTGATGGTACACCTCTTTCAAGTGGGAATCAGCCTCTTCTGCACCACCCTGGCAGAGGGGTTGCGGGACCCTTGGTCTGTCTCCCTGCAATGAAGCTTCTAACGAAGCAACCAGTCTTCGTGCTGCACTGCTGGTTCGTGTTTCTGTGTCCAGAGGCTCAAGATTCAATGCCTCAGGCCACGTCCAGTCTGAGAACAAACAGAGAGTGAAAGAACTATTCACTACATTATTCTAAGAAGATTTGTAGTTATCAAAGCAAACTTGTAAACACCTGTAATGTTCAGGCATAGAAAATTGCCCTTTTTTTAGCTTCTTACAAAAGTTAGGTTTTGGGTGCAATTTTTCATATTTCCTTTTTTTTTCTTCAGAAATGTCTTTTTGAACAGCTAACCATTTATTCAGACCCATGGTTGTCTTCTCACAGCATAAAATTGGACAAAAACATTTATGGATCTCAAGTGAGAGGAAAGCTTCATTTTCTTTATCAAAGATGAAAATGTTACCGTGGTGATATCTGGATGGTCTAGTAAGTCTTGCATGGTTGTTAGGGGTCTAAATTTCTCTACCTCTTTTGGTTTAGAAAAGTGATGCTTTTTTCACTTACTTTCATTTTCATTTTCTTCTCTATGAAAGCGGATTATCATTTTTTAAATTTCCTCAGAAATATCCTTCAGTCAGTTGAAATGCACACAAGAAAGAAAGTGGCAGTAGATTGCACAAAGAAAAGAGAGATCATGTTAAATATTGACAGATTTGCAGTCGTCCATTTGTTATAATGTACAATGTCGCTGTTCAAAACAATACGTATTTTCAAAATGAAGACAAATCTTTGCTTCTAAAATATTTTTGTGAAGCGCATCCTATGTAATTTTTTAAAATTCAGTTGATTAAATTCTCACGAATACACAATATAAAGGTGCAGTGTAATTCGATTCATGCAATATAATTAATTATATAATAATTAATAATAAACTATTGTGTATTTTCTTTAATTATATCAATATTTGAAAACAGTGAGATCAGGAAATATTCACTTGCCCTTTTTCTAAACCCATTCGATTATGTGTACATTTATTAGGTAAACTTTGCTTAGTTAATTTGCCTATTAAATATAGCTTAAAATGTCCATATGGTAGTGAGGAACAACAGAAATGTCTTTCAGAAGTCCTCAAATAAAGTTGCCTTAAATCACACGTCGCTATTTTACAGACATATTTAAGCCCGATTTTTAATGAGAAGGGCTAATACTTAAACAGGTCAATTACAAGATTCAGTGCGGCCAATATTTCACTTTTACTGCATTTTACCCTTACAAACATAGTGGGCACCCAAAATGACAGTGGTAGGAGTGGCAAGGGTCATAAAGGGTGGCTGACTGGACTCTGAAGCATTATGGTAATGACCTTGCTAAGTGTCAGATCATGTAATGGATCAATAAATATCATTTACTGTCCGTCAGTTATTTTCCAGAGATTTTTGTAATGACATATTTCAAATTAGTCTTTGCAACCAACTGATGCTTAAACGTTGTTTTCCAAATGGAGGTAATTAAGTGAAATTTGAGAGCACCTGTACATTTTATTAAAGGTAGATATTCTCTTGTCTCAGGACAGCCCATTTACAATTTGAAATAGAAATCTTAGGTGCAGTGCCCTTTGGTGAATAATGAATTTCTGCATGAATGGTGAACAAAGACTACAACCTTGTCATTGCTGTTGTAATCCAGTTCAGTGTAAGAAAATGATTAATCTGCACATGAAACATGCTCGACCAGTTCTCAGAAAGTGGGCTAAAACTACTGAGCTGTTAAACACTGCTCAGTGTTACAGCTGTTTCATAGCGAGACAATTATCTATATTAGTTAACTGAAATATGTAATATATACATATATATTAGGGATGCACCAAAATGATTTTTTTGGGTCCGAAACCGAAAATGAGGAAAAACTTGGCCTAAAACCGAAACACCAAAATAAATTATTATTATTAAATTAATAAAAGAATAAATCTGTTACTATGAAAATAATTATTTATCATTCAAACAATGCACTATATAAAATAAAAATTTAAATAAAATCACTTGGCCCCACTCTTGAATAGCCTAAAAACAAAACAGCTGCAAATACTATACAATTAAATCTCTTCTCTCATAAAACAAGTGAATTCAAGTGGATTTTAATATTAATATATTCTGAAAATGCATGAACAAAGTGCATTCAGAACCAGTGCTTTTAAAACTGTTAAAAGATATAACAACATTCTCTGTAGGCCTATAACAAAACAGTATTTTAAAACAAAGACTGGCACAGCCCATATATTAACTGGAAAACTTTCTTGAGAGAAAGTTGAGAAAGTCTTTGTGGATGCATCCCCTCTAGAAATATTAGCATTGCATGCTTTACTTTGCTTTCTTACTGTATACTGTATATCAAAATGCGCCCACACGGCAGACATTTTTACTCTAATCCAATCTGGTGCGTGCAGGTTGCGGTTGTTGACTGCATCATCACTGTTTTGATCTCTTAAAAAAAAAATTCGACTGTAACCAAAAATGCATTTTATAAAAATGCGGTTATTTTATGCCTTGTATGCATGGGTACCGGAACCATTATATTAGTGGGAGACGTGTCCCACCCAATTAAAAAAATCAGTTGTTTTGTCCACTTATCCACCCAGTTAATTGCATCAGTGAAACATGCGAGACGTTGAGTGCAGTGCATTTACAGCAAAAAAAGTGTGTGATTAATTTAGATCTATTAATCTAATTATAATATTGGTTACATTTTGGTTACTTATTGCAGGAAGATATTTCCTGAATACTCTAGTCCTTTTATTACCTTATATTTTCACTACAACTGTAATTCGTACACTAGGTACTGACCTCTGCCCAAGAAATGAAGCAGGATTGCCTGGGCCAGCATCATCTGCCCTGCCCGGAGAGTGCAGCCCCATCCACAGTCTGAAGTTATAGCCGAGCCTGGGAGAGGAGCAAACTCTTCCCGATAGGTCAGCCACACGCGAGAAGCAAAGTCCCTCCGAAAATCATCGACATTGCCCATGACAGCATCATGTCCAAACTCCTCAGTGGTGCATCTGTCTGCAGGGCTTTCCTCATCTGTTAACAGAAGCAACATCCCACAGCATCACAGCATTTTAAAGTGCTGAGTAGTGTGTATTTATGTGTATGCGCTGGGTTTCTTTTACCTTCTGCCTTAAAGTGATAACATTTTCCAAGCAGGAAAACTGGAGAATTGCGGCTGAAGGAAGTCTTTGTTTTTAAAACCCAACCTAAGAGGAAAAATTAACATTGTAATTTTTTTAGCTTCACCTGTGCCTTCACATCCAATGCAAACCATAAGTGTAATGATAAGCACCCAGACCTTGTTGGCAAAATAGAACTTACTGTACTTCACATTGTTCCAAGCTGACATGAACTTCGACTTTAGCTTCTCCACCTCGTCGGCCCCTTTAGTCTCCATTTCATCAGCCATGGAAGCGTAGAACCCATCACAGCACACTCAGAGGGGAAAAGGCCTGGAATGCTATTAAAAAATACAACAGGTCAGTGTTAATGAGCAGCATATTAAGGAAGGTAGATGCATACACTAAATTTAATGGATGACTGGTACACAGCACAATTTTAGTAAGGTTATGTTAAATTTAGATCATACAGAAGTGTATAATAATTATTATAACATTACTAATGTGTATGTGCAGATCAGCTGCTCCCAATTAGGGGTCGCAGATCAACTGTCTTTCTATCCTCTGCCAGACAAACTGAGAGCATGTCTGTCCTCACCACATCCATAAACCTTCTAGGCCCTTCTCTTGTCCTCTTCCCTGCAGGGAAGTATAAATCTCATTATACTTTTCCCAACATACTCTGTGTCTCTCCTTAGCACAAGTCCAAACCAATGCAGTTTCGCTTCTCTGACTTTTCCTCAAAAAAGTCCAATTTGAGCTGTCCTTCTAAAAAACTCATTCCTGATCCTGTCCATCCTCATTATTCCTAATGCAAATCTGAACATTTTCAATTCTGCCACCTCCAGCTCTGCTTTCTGTCATTTTGTAAGTGCCAGTGTGGTATTTACAGATATCACTACTAATGATTAACATAAGTAACGACTTTCTACACTGTCCTACATTTAGCTACTTACTAAATATATTTTAACAATCCGAACACTTCTTAAAATGCCCACACAGGAGAGAGAGAGAGATACAGAGATCTCTGTCTCTCTATTTTCCTCTCTCCTTTAGAGAGAGAGAGAAAGAGAGAGAGGACATAGCGTAGTTTACATCGCTACACATAGATAGTAGCGTTACCTCATTTCACATTAAAAAAGCCCGTTACGGTAACGCGAATAATAAAAATATACGATGGTATACGATATCGACAAGTGACTATAGCGTGTCGATTAGTGACTATTGTGGTGATAAACGTTTCTCCACATCGTAACATTATGGCGCATGTATCAGCATTTTAGCCTTACTGTAGGATACAAATACTGCCGGAGTTCTTAAAGAAGTTTAACGCACGACAGCTGTCTAAATTTGTGGTGTGTGGTGGTCAAATCTCTCAAAAATCTCAGAAAACCAAGCTGGTGACATTAGCCGAAGCAGCTAGGATGTCACTGAGAGGAGCCGTTATGCTAGTTTGCTAGCTGAACGCATAAACATCAGAAAACATTCAGAAATGTGACAGATCAGAGGTTAATAGACACTCATATGTCATATTTATATGCTATGTGATGGCAACAAGAGACTGTACCTTCTCAAACACTTTGCAAAATTTAGGAACTCACTTTGCCAGCACATCACTTTTGTTTACATTTTGAGGAAGAAGCTCCCAGTGTAGGTTTTCTCGCGAGGTGTCGCGACACTCTGTGTGGGCGAGATCTGAGTCCGTGATGGTTTGGGCAACGCCCACGTTCTAAAATATTTATATTAAATATAATGACACATTTTCTAAACACCCTGAACAGATCGGTCACAATAGGTGTTACATTAGATGAATCCTTTACAGAAACAGCATCTTTATCTAAGATGATCTATTTAAATATGTTAACTGAAAAACAATTTAACTTATTGTCTATTGATTTTTAAAGCACCGTTTTTTATTTTCTATTTTAATGGTCGGATACAGGTATAAAATATCTTTAAGCACTGTTCCAAACATTTCTATTTTCTACAGATCTTTGTACATGGCACTTTGATATTAATTTATTGAATATGATTGAATATATTTCCATTTTCAAAGTCAAAATGCATTATTTGTCATTACAAGTAAGTAAATAAATAAATTAACATGTTTAATATTGATAATATCATATAATATAATAATTGTATGAAGACAGAGAACTAAACAATGCTACTTGTATAAGTATGCAGGCCCTCCAGACCAGACCCTGGAAAAGCAAACTTATTGCAATAATTAAACAAAACTGCTTTGATTCAGTAAGCCACACATTTTGGTCTCGAGATCCTTGTCTTGCTAAAAAATAAAGTTTTTTTTTTTTTTTTACTAAACTTTTTACTAAACTAGCAGGCTATCTTCCAGTCTCTCCCTTCATTGTGCACCATCCTGCCTCCCTTCAGCTTTGACAAGATGGGCTGTCAGAAAAGCATCCCCATTACATGATTCCCTTTAATTTTGTTTCATCTGACCACAAAACCTCATCCCACATTTTAGCTGCATCACACTGAAGCTTTCTAACAAACTGACATGCCTTGATCTTTTTATTCCTCACAGGTCAAACTCTTGATATCATATCTGTATCTCCTTCAAAACCACTATCTGTGACTGCTATCAGAGTCCCCTTCTTTAAGGGATGATCTCATAGGCAGTAACTGGGTGGTGTAATGCAGCTTCCATTTTTTCATTACTAATCAAACAGTAGGCTCCTGATGGCAGAGTGGGTAGCACTGTCGCAACACACCACTAAGGTTGGAAGTTTTTCATTCTTGTTTTTCCTCCAGGGTCTCCATCAGGTGATATGGGGTTTCTAAAATGTCCATAGGTATGAGTGTGTTAGTGTGTGCGTGTGTGTTTGCATGTGCACTCTGTGGCGGGTTGCCCAGTGTCTGTAGGCTCTGGGTACCCGCAGCTGAAGTAAGAACTAAGCAATTACAGAAAATGAATGATGCAATACCTACAATGCAATACCCAAAACCCATTACAGCCATCTTTAAATTAAAATGGGGGAGCAGTGTGTGGAGACAGTACCTTGTTCAAGGCTACCTCAGTGGTGCCACTACCAGTCCTGGGATTTGAACTCATGACTTTCTGATCACAGGGGCAACTCCCTAACCATTAGGCCACCAAATGCCCCCAAGAGTAAAAACAGTGTTGTTATTATTATTATTAATTATTAATTATTATTATTATTATTATTATTATTATTATTATTATTATTATTATTAGCAGTAGTACTGGTAGTAGTAGCAGCAGTGTTATTATTAATAGTAGTATCTAGTAAATCTTGCCATAACGGATGCACTTCACAGCTCCTCCAGCTGGATGGTTTCCTGCTCCATTGTTGTGGAGTGTGTGCAGGATGTGAATCAGCCCCGCAGTATTGCCCATGTCTGCCGTGTGTCAGTCGCTCTGGATCTCAGGGACAGGGATATGAACTGAAATGTTTGTTGTGAGACCGATGAACCCCTGTGTAATCCTCTAACAGTGTGTGTTCCCTGAGAGAGCAGGATTCCCGGTGCGTGTGCTCCCGGTGCTGTACGGTAATCAGAGGGCGCTGCGCTGCGCTCCTCCTGGGGAGAGAGTCTGGACCGCCCGCCTGGGACCTGGAGCTCTCAGCACATACGGTCATGGCGGAGCGACGAGCCTTCGCCCAGAAAATAAGCAGGTAAGGCTTTTTCGCTGCGGTCTCGGTAGCTGTTCGTATTCACTGGGGTTTGTTAAACGCCGTGGATCGCTGGGTTGGATAATCCATTCCCAAAGAAGGCCTAGAGAAAGAGAGAGACTCAGCTACTGTTAGCGAGCTAGCCTAGCTCGGTTGGAAAGCTTGCAATCAAAGATGCCTGAGTGACCCACCCTGCTCCACAAGCCCAGTGATGGCATTGTGGTTTTTATCCACGTCGTAGTGGCTCTTGAAGTCAAGACCAGTCTAATTTAACACTTCCATACATTTCCAGTGATTGGGTGGTCTTGGGTGGGCCCTGATATTTCAATGGAAATGCTTTGATTTGCAGGGAGGCGACGCTTGCTTGACATACTGACACATCGGGATCTTGAACGGGTCCCTCACATTACTGTCCCAAATCAAGATTTCTTTCTCTCAGCCCTCAGCAGTGTTAGTGTGAAACTAGGCTAACGGTATTAGATGGATTTTAATAAGGGTTGGGCACAAGCTGCTTGCCATAACGCTGCTTTATGTTCGCGTAGGCAGTGAACTGGGTCAATGGAGAAAATCCAGTATGGAGGCTTGAGTAGTCAGCCCACTCCACATCTACACCAGCGTAACATACCATTATTTAATGTCTTATAGCAGGAGTTCTAACTGACAGTTAACTGGTTGCCTGACTCATACCTCTTTTGATGTTTTGGCGTAAAATGTTTTTCCCACCATATGGGCTTTTACATTTCTATAGTTTTCCTGACTGGTGGTTTTGCTGCAGAGATTTTCCTGTTGTGTTCCCTTTGTGAGGTGATCCGTGTAGTCCTTATTTGTAGAATAATTTTAGGCCATCAATCATTTGACCCAAAGAAGGAATATCTTAACTGTGAGCACCAGAGAGCTATGAAAATCATGGTTATAGTTGTTGCATGAAAAATCATGGTTATAGTTGTTTTAACACCCAGACTGTACTTACTGGAGGAAAATTATTACAGAATCTTTGAAAACCTGTTATTGATGAAGTGTTGAAGTATTAACACTTCATCAATAATGTTTTATGTTTAAGAAACTGAAATCTACACAATGTGTCAGTAGTGTGCATTTTTGAATCATGTGTGCAATGATTTTTATCCAGTGTTTCACATACCGCACTGTCTGCAGTTGATCTAGACTAATTGTACTCTTCTTTTAAAACAACATGCAGTTGGTCAGTCTTCTGTAAGTACTGAAAATATCCAAAATATGCTTGGATAATCAAAATAGGGTAAAAGATGCTGCCCACTTCTGCAGTCCTACAGGTAGATCTTTTATACAGTTTTAGGTTGTTGTCCAGTTATGACCGCTGGTTTAGGCTATCTTGCTTTGTGAGTCTGAAACTAAATATCCTTTAAAAAGAAGGCTCTGGAGTAGTTCCCACCCTCTTGTTTTATTTACCAGATGCTCTGGCGTCCCTCTGCCTTGTTTTCCTTTCACTGGTGTGTGATAGTCATTAGCTTAAATGAGTTAGGATTTATGGATCAACTTAGTTAACTATATATTAACTGCTGTATCTCCGAGCTAATGTTCTGTAATTTAAACTGATATACATATCTGTGTGTGTTACCAGATGTACTTGACAGAGCACAATGTGTTCATATGATTGTATATTCAGATTTAGATCAGTGTAAACAGTACTCTGAGTTATAACAGACATGAAAAAATTGTTTGGTCAGAATGAAACTAAAAATATCCCTGCTTACTCAGATGAGTATTTTTGAAAGAGAGTCCTTTTTATTCATGTATGTTTCTATTTGCATTGTCCTAATGACACAACTGTTCAAGTATGAAGTATATAAAGAGGGCTGCAGTTTCTCTGTGAACAACACGCACTAATCACTCTTTTCAAGGAATGCCTAATCTAAATAAAGGACTGTCCAGAATCAACAGGGCCACTGAGGGGGTGGTGGTGTTATGTTCTGCATGTGTTGCCCTTTTTGGAAATCAACTTCCATCATCATGGTTTTCTAAGTGACGTAGATACCCGTGAGACACATTTGAACCACACATCCGTGATTTTACCAACAGTTATTTCCATCCATGTTATTTGTTTATTGTTTGCAATCACCCAAGGCTGCTGTTATGTGAGGATTTTTAGGTTTAGGGCTGGACAGTGTGTTCATTATTGACTTTGTGTTCAATTATGTCACAATATTCTTTTCTCAGCATGACTGAAAATTCAAAGGAAGTGTAGTGTGGGAGAGTTTTCTTAAAATAAAGGATGAAGTAGATCACTTGAAGTAGTTGACAGCATAGACAAGTCTGACTTTCAATGGAAGCTCAACATTGCCTTTGATTACCAGCAAAGAAAACATCCTAGTTGCTTATCTGAAGCAGCAGAACAGTCAGAACATGGTAGTTTTTTGTTTTTTGATAAACCAAACTATACACGCAGAACATGAACACGCAGTTCACACTGTAAGTGACTTTTGAGAATTATTTGAGAATTAGAGTTAACTTTACAAAGTTACATTACCAACACTTGTCACTGGAATCTTGTGAACCATAGGGTTTCTGTCTTTGAGAAGTATTTAGCAGGTTAAAGTTATTGCTGGTTAAGCAATTTAAATCTCATTCTGGAAATATTTTTTTTTAATAGAAAAATAAAAATACTATTCGAGCAATAGAAAACTTAAATATTAAAATGTTACACCAAATAAGTGATACTGCAGCCTAATGTTAATCTACAAATTATTGTTAGAATTAGGGCTGGGCGATTTGGCCTTAATTGAATATTTTAACTTGATTATGATTAATGAACGATTATTTTATTTATTTATTTTTTTGACCTCATAAGGCAAAATAATTGAAGGAAACACCCACTATCACACTATCTACTATCTATATTTTTAAAGGGAAAGTAATTGAAATAATCGAACTGGAAAAATTTGTGAACTTTGTGAACAGCACCTCAGTTTTATATAAATTGCATTACAAGAGAGTTATTGATTTTTTTTTTTTTAAAGAACCAAAAAATTGAAAAGTTTTTTCCTGAGTACAGTAATATGTTATGATCTTCTACATTTATTTTCATTTTATTTTATTGAAAAAAAATGCAAAGAATAAAAGGCTGGCATTTTTGTTGTAGCTCTTTATAGTTGTGGGGCACCTTTTGTCTAATAATTCATTTAGTAGTAATTAATTGCACAAATAATTGATGATCAAAATATAAACATTATTAAAAATATAGAGATTATCAAACTATAAATAAAATAATAGGAGCCCTAGACGTGTATTTGTTCAGTGTTCTTTAAGTGATATGAGATCAGTGATATGCCCAGAAAAACAGATTGTGATGCAGTTTATTACAATAATGCTACATGTTGTCATATTCCCGTGCTGGATATCATGTATGTAAGGATGCTACCCTACGAATGTATAAAATAGAACAGTGTTGCAGGTATAATGCTCATTGTGTGCCACAATACCATGGTGTATCAGTATCACTTTATATTATAAGTATGGTAAATTGTATTATTCTTGCATCTCCAGACGTGATTAGACTAATTCAGCTATATGTTTTATACAGCTATGTGGATTCAGGCAGGTTTGGTTCCTGAAAATATCTTCTGGTGTACTCGACATGCAGTTTGCTCACTGTTCAAGATTCATGTACAACTGATCAAGACTGATTATGCTCAATGTGACATGAATTTACATCCTTTTTTTTTGGATGCATGGCACTAATATGTACTCTGCCTCTCATCAGGACTGTAGCTGCTGAGGTGAGGAAGCAGATTGCTGGACAGTATGGAGGTTCCCCTCAGCTCCTAAAAAACCTCAGTGTGGGGGGTCATGCAGCCAACAACACGGTGAGTACCACAGTCACGGTGTATACCCAAAATATATAAAAAGTGTGTGTAATCTATTTAAATGATCATGTTTTATATATTTGTTCCGTTTCTGCTCATTCATTCAGTGCTTTATGGACTGTTAAATGACCAGATTGCTTTAACGAAGTGCTGCAGATGTCTGTTTTTATTTTACTGTATGCTTTAGGTAGCTCATCTGTTCTGCTTGTGATTTGGACACCTGTATTTTTAGAGGTGCTACTAGCAGTATTTTCATGCCTTGAGGAGATGAATTCAGGAGTGAGTCAGACTGTTAAACTAACTTGCCTTTTTGAACAGAACTGGTGTAGTAAGTAGTGACATCACTGAAGGATAGCACACATACATTCAGCAAGCCGTCTCTCAGGCGGAGGATTTGTATGAATGATTGGAATCTGCTATTTGAAATGTTTCTGAACAGACATGGGGAAAACCCCGGCCTGTACTCTTTTTAAAGTACAAACAGTAGATGGCTTAGAAATGTGATTGCAATTGAGATTGATATAAAGACTCTTTATGAAGTTTTTGCTGGGATTAAACATCAGAAGGTTAAAGATTCAGGTGGGTTTGATCCTGAATTGCAGTGTAAATAGAGAGCAAACAGGTGGACTGCTTACATCATTACATCATTATGCCTGAATGTGTGTTTGTTCCTCTTTACTGTCTCTAGGTCCCTTTGACTGACACGGTGGACCCAGTGGACTTTGAGGAATATTTGATAACCCACCCACCCATCATTGAGTCAGGACCCCTGAGAGACCTGATCGAGTTCCCTCCTGATGATATTGAAGTGCTTTATACACCCAGAGAGTGCCGCACACTTGGCCAGGCAGTTCCAGAGGAAGGGTGCGTGTCTGTTTGTGTGTTCTTGGTAGAGATAAAATCGAAGATTTTAGATTTCTTGATTTTAACTCACCCTGAACAGCCTTTAAACATTCAGCTCCATAACTACTGGCCTTCTTGGAGAATGAGTAAAAGGGTTATAAAGTTTTTTTCTCTCTCAAAAATGTAACATTTTACTGAAGTAAATTTAGTCCAAAAGTTTTTTTAAAAACAAAACCACACGTCTCAATTACTTCAGATTCTTCTAAGCAAAATATAATTTAAGCATGGTCCCATTTCTATTTCCCATGTTATAAATCCATGAGTGGCCATTCTTCCACTGTAATATAAGTGACAGGTGGCACAAGAACCAGATTCCCTTTGTCATTCATCATTATGGGAAAAGAATTAGTGCTGGGTGTGAGATTCTTATCGCGCGATAAAAAAATATCACCGTTAACGCGTTTTATAAGGCAGTATATTATTATTCTTCATATTATTTGCTCCACTGTAGTGTAGTTGTTCCTCTGATTTGTGAAAAGACTGTGTTTCCAGTTCATAATAGTAATTTTCTCATTTCAAGTGAAATGAAAAGTGATGCAATATGGTGAACTTCACTGCTTTCTTTCTTCATGAGTGACATGTGTGACCAATCAGAACAGACTTCCTTAATTCCACAATGAACATGTACCAGATCTTTGGAGATCATGTGACTGCTGGGGCTTGATGAGACTAGCTTATACCTTCTGTTATAGCTTCTGTTTCAGTGGCACCATCCAGACAAAATTCCACTGAAACTAGAGGACTGTTGAACTTAAGATTGCGTTTGAATGCGATTGCAAGAGAAAGCATGGTTGTTAGAAGGAGCACACCCATAATTACGCACCAAAGTGGTGCTATTTTGATTCAGTAACAGTGAGACGCTTCTGCCTGCTTTGGAATTTTTTTTTGGCTCTTTAATTCAGAGTCGGATGTGAAGAAGATGCTTTCTTTGCTTACATAAAGGGAGAGTTTTAGATGATGCTTATTTACTGATTGTGCCATGCTGCTTAGCAAAGCAGGTCTGCTGGCAGTGTGACTGACACTTAAATGTAGGAAATCAAGCTAGTTTTTGGGTTTGCTTTACTGCAGTTCATTCCGTTCAAATCCTTTTTCAGTCTGCCTCAGTCTTGTTTATTCTGGTTTCTTGTTTATTCCCACGCTATTCTCTGTGTCCGTTGGATTGCTTGAAACTTCCCGTGCATTATTTTTGTGGATCTCTCAATAGAACTTGATTGTTTTTTTTTTAGTAAGTTTTGGAACTCCCTTGTGTCCCGATTTTCTGCATTTCCAAACAGTGCTTCTTATCACTATCCTCTCAGGCCCACTTCCACTGGCCATAACCTTAATGATGCAATACTGACGGTTAATCCTCATACCCATGCATGAACGTAAATGAAAATAACTCTTTGTATTAAAAAACATTGTATTTGTAATTGGTTCTTGGTGGAATACTAAATGTTTGGATTCAGTTCAGTAAAAGTGTATCAATGGTGGTGCATCTCATAAAGCACCGCTGATCCAAGTGGAAGGTAGATCTAGTGTAAGCTGTATTGTGAGGTGGAAATGCAGTTGGGGTTTGAAGGGGTTTGAGCCTAACAAAGCTATTTATTTTAGAATGGAGTGGATGGTTTCAAGATCATCAGAATAAATTTCACCATATTACAATTAAATGGTTTCGGATGGATACCACCAGAAAATGCTAGCTCAGATACTGGAAGGAAAATGAATAGTTTAGTCTCATAAAGGTCTACCTTGAAATTGCACACACACCCTCTGTGTGGTAGCAAGTTGTTTGCTGTGTTTTTTTGTCCTGTGGGGTAGTAGAGTATTTTCAGTAGTTCATGATTTCTTCAGATACACTTTCAGCATCTTAAGTGCTGTAGTTTAGGTAAAATTTTACCTCAAGTTAAAAGTAGCTCTTTCTAAAGCTTTTCTTTTTAAGAAAAAAATCATGAATCAATCAGATTGTTTGTTTTTCTTATTGAATCCTGATATAAATCAAATCTGTTCTGATTGACTGCCCTGTACTCTGCCTACACTTAACTATTATATTTTTAAAAGAAAAGCAGATTTTTATAAAACGTGGCCTTAAGTATTCGAGATGGTAATAGTGATGGGAATTATATTAATGGATCTTTTGTCTATTGTTTTTCAGAGACAATGATGCGCATGTCCGAGACTGTATCAGATCCTACACTGAGGATTGGGCAGTTGTCAACCGCAAGTAAGAAACCAGAATTCTTTGCAATTAACTTCTTTAATGTTGATTTCAGCTTTCATTTGAGCCTGATTATTAAACTAATGTATTGCACTGCTCCGCATACAGGGGCGAAGTGAGTATCACATTGAACAATCTTTATTGCAGTGTTTTTCTGGGAAACTGAGCCTTGTTTGTTTTGTGTACTGTAATGTGCTCAATCAAATGCTAACCTACTTTTCCTGTTCTCCCATTATTTTCTGATTCGCCACTGCTTTTCAGTGGAAGATCATGTTTCAGTTTTGTGGTAAATGGGTGAGCTTGTATGCCTTCAGCTTTAGTTCCTTAATTACACACTACTTGTACTTAATAATAGAGAGTGTCAGTGTTCTACTGTTTCACCTCAAGTGTCCATTTGACTTGTGGCCTTTCCCCTGCATGCAGTCTGTGTCACTGTCTGGTGCTTGGAAGAGCAGTTGTTCTGCTCTTTAAGTTTTAACAGAGATGCTGCTCTAGCAGTAAACTGTTTGTTACACGGCTCAGTGGTGGCAGCAGAATAGGCCGTCGTAACCCACGCCTCTCTCACATTTACAGGGTTTATAACCTAATCACCTAGGTTTAGGATCACAAAGCCTGTCATTGTGTTCGAGTGAACGGCTTAGTTCAGTCTGAGCAGTGAGGTTAAATGAAGAACACTGTTCTAGATATTAACTGCCTTTTCAGTCTAAATTTGATTGCAATTTAATAAACATTTTAACTCTTTGAATGGTGTTATATAATGTAAGACAGATGCTTTCATGCAGGATTAGATTTTGCGTATACATAATATACTATATAAGCAAAAGTATTGGGACACTTGTCCATCACACCAACAGGAACTTTAATGGCTGTGCATTCAAACATGTAGACTTTCAATGTAGCAGCTATAACAGATTCCACACTTTTTGGATGGCTTTCCACAAGATTTATGAGTTTCTGTGGGAATTTGTGCCCATTCATTCTGTAGAGAATTATGATTGGCTAGCGATCTCCTCCTCCTTAATCCCTAAGGCATTGGATGGGGTTGAGGTTAGGGTTCTGTGCAGGCCAGGCAAGTTTTTCCACACTGAACTTTTCCAACCATGTCTTTATGGTGCTTGCTTTGTACTCTGGGGCACAGTCATACTGGAATAGAAAAAGTTCTTCCCCAAACTGTGTCCACATAGCTAAAACCAAGGCATTGTCCAAAAAGACTTGGTATGCTGAAGCATTTAGATTGCTCTTCACTGGAAGTAAGGGGCCTTGCCCAAACCCTGAAAAACAGGTTTGTCCCAAAACTTTTGTCCGTATAGTGTACATATGCCAAGTATTTTTTTTGGTAGATGTTTTTTTCCCTGTGTTTTTTCTCCTTTCCTCTACATATGTAACAAGGGTCATAGTTCCAGGCTTGGAGGGCTGAAGTCTGTCACAGTTTGATGATTTTTCTGTGCATACACTGTCAGTAGACGGACCAGTTCAATCATCTGTATCACTGCAAGGAAAATATTAAACTGTGCAGACCCTCCCAGATACCAGCTTGATAATTTACTGATGATTTTTTAAACATGTTATTCACTTTTGGGACAGGTACCATAAGTTGGGTACAGGATTCAACCCCAACACTCTTGACAAGCAGAAGGAGAGGCAGAGAGGTTTGCCCAAGCAGGTCTTTGAGTCAGATGAACTGCCAGATCACAGCAGCTATCAGGATGATCAGGTAAACGTGCCTAGACACTGTGTTCATACGGAAGACATCTCTCTGATTGATCACAAAGATTAAGCAGGCATTCATTCAGGCAGTCATGATTTTCTGAGTACCATTCTTTACTGAGTACAGGGAGTGCAGAATTATTAGGCAAGTTGTATTTTTGAGGAATAATTTTATTACTGAACAACAACCATGTTCTCAATGAACCCAAA
>JBBPCW010000106.1:10464827-10474895 GCA_037974425.1 Phenacogrammus interruptus
TGTCTGAGATTCCAAGTGATCCTAAACTCTACAGACACCATAATAAACTAAGGCTGTGCTTTAAAGACTTTACTAAACGGTAAAAAGACTCTCGCACAAACAAAATAACCCAAGTGGCATAACAGCCCATTTAAACCTACTCTTCTTTCAATCCATAATAAGGTGTGAGGACGCCCTACGCAAAAACAAAAGCTTGATAGGCCCTGACCAGAAAGAGTATCAGCGGGAGTTGGAGAGGAACTACCACAGGCTGAAGGAGGCTCTTCACCCCCTGATTAACCGCAAGATTCCCCAGCTCTACAAACCTGTGCTGCAGGTCAACTCTCACAGGTCAGAGATTAAACAGTAATGTGGGGACTTATTTTCAATACATGGTGTTCTGTTTATGAACACATGAAAACAACACAAGCATTTTAAAATCCTAACCATTGCCAAAAATGTGATAGAAAAAAATTCTATGAATATGTGTGGTCTGTCTTAAGCCTTGGTCAGTCTGAGTCATGAAAGGTCCCACACTACAATGTGTTTTGTAAGAAAATGCATACTTTCAAATTATGCTCATAACATGCTGTCAATGAGGGGTAGGTCCCAGTTTTCTGGGAAAATTTTTGTTGTTGCAGCTATTGCTGAACCTTTGTAGTCCATCAAGCTCTCGATTTTGCTGCCATGTTTAGAACTTCCCCACACTTTCTTTAAGCTCTGCTCTCGTGGGTTGAGCTTTTATGCATGACAGCATAACGTTTCACTACAGATCATCAGCAACCACACAACAGTGCACAGTCATAAATACTGAACGTTTCGTATTTATGATTCACTGTCAGGACAGTCCCGACAGGACTGGTTGTAGATCAGGAAGAGAATTGTGAGACTTACTGTGATGTAGTGTTGGGCACACCTTGGCCAGATGAGAACATTTTTGCAAGAAAAACTATTTTCGTGTCCGATATGGTTTAGGGGGAAATAAAAATTATGAAAGGAACCCTTTAGAAAATGTTCGTACATCCAATATGACTAGTGTTATCTGGGCTGTTGGTGCCAGGTTGGGTGGTGGGCATAGAACAGCAGCAGTGTAGTATCTCTACAGTGGGTGGTTTCAGGTTTCTTGATTTGTTCATATCAAAGGGGGGAAATCTGAGCTGACTTTGTGCACCATGTTAGTCATTAATAAGGCTGTCCTTACAGTATATACTGTGTCTGATAACACTTTTCTTGCCGCATTGACAAGCAGCAAAAGGACAGCTTGACAAGGTACAAAATCCAAATGGACTTTGGATGATATTCTAAAAACTGTGCAAGATTAAGTACTTACTGCCTTCTTTCCCCACCCACAGAGACTCCTTTAGCAGAATGAGCCTTCGCAAGCTTGACATGTGAAGACCCGGAACAACTAAAACACCACAATCTTATTTATTTGTTTGTAAATATTAAATTCTCAGAAAATCAGTGTTTTTTTTTGCCAGAAAGGAAAAGCTGAAGTGTGAAGTTGGTATGTCATTCCAATTTTGTAAGCGTTTACAGAAATGGCCTGTTACAATCATTCGGATTGAAAGTGGATCTTGCGGCATGTGTCGACTGTATTTAATATCATGTGTGCACTTTTTTTTAATCAGTGTCCTAATGCATTTTACCACACATGGTACGACTCTGAAAGTTTACTATTTAATCCGAATGAAAAACAAGCAAAAAAGTACCACTATTTATCTTTTTTGTTACATTTGTTTAAAGTTATTGAAATGTTTTAAACATTCTTGTATAATTTTATGTAGCTTTTGTTTACCTTAAATATTTTACTAAATAAATATTTTAATGCACAGTGTTTTTTTTTTCTTACAGAAGTGGCACAACTAGGTTTCAATATGCTGGTGTTTAATGAGGGCATATGCATCTACAAAGCAGGGCAAAATATAGAAAAGTTGAAATATTTACATAGATGTTCCTTCCCTCAAATTTCATCTAACAGCCTTTACTGTAGTCTTATTACTTAGCTGTTGCAAAACAAAGCCCATTTTTATTGCTTATAGGCAGGTACAATGGCTTTTGTTTTTACAGCAGTAGAGCACAGGGCCTTAGTCTTGAGAGCATCTTACTGAGCAAGTCTTGTACCTGTATTTGTGGAACTACCATTGGTGTCTCTTGCTAATGTACTGCTCCTAATTAACTTTATTCATCCCCACCATTTAGTCTGCTTAAGTTAAATGTATGCTTTAAACGTAGCTTATTTCATATCCTTCTCTGAGGAATAAAGCCCAGCTCTTCTCACAACATGTAAAGGACAAAAGAGGAAAGCTTCTTTCACTGGAATGAGGTACAGTAACGAAGTACAAAAATAAGAACAGCAATTCCTGCAATTATTCAAGAACAATTACACTCTGGCCCAAACAGCGCAAGATATACTTGCTTCTAGGCTTGTGTGCTAACATTTCAGTCAATTTTCAGGCAATCAAGCACAAGAACCCAAAGCTGGTATTGAAATTTTTTGTTCTTGCTTTAACAGGGTCACTTTAAATGTTATTATGGACACCAATTTAACTACCTTTTAAAGAATGTCAAGGATTAATGGAAACTGTATGAGTTTCCTTAAAAATGTCCAAATATTTAAAAAAAAAAAAAAAAAACAGTGCAAGAGAAAACTACTCGTATCACACTGTTAAAGGCTTGCAGTACAGAAATAAGTGCACTGCAGTAAGTGCCAAGGTGCATTTTATGAGGACCATATAAAAAATTCTTAATTCGTGTACAGTTAAATTCATGACTTAGAAAAAGGACATTCAGTATAAAACAACAGAAGATGGTAGCAAAGAACATAGATGTGGAAGAATTATATATGCAGGTACAAATACCACGTAATAGAATTGTCAGGCTGATTCACCGCCATTGACCTCTTCTTTACCAAAGACGATCAAGAACAGAGAGGATTTTGGTCAAGAATTCTATGAAAAAGTCATTTGTTAATTTCTCCGGTGACCTTCTTGTAAAAGAGGAGATAGGGTGTGGATGTGGAACAGGTTTCTGGAGAGCAGGCTCTAAGGAAATCCTCTTCATCAAAGAGTCTCACCTCAGAGTCATCAAACAATAGCCACTTCTCCTCAAAGTCCACAAGGTTCTGCAGAGCCAAGTCAGAGCTCACCTGAGACTCTTCTTTAACAGCCTCTCGTTCCTCCTCCTTATCTTTCTTCAACACTCCATTCTGCACAGGGGTAATGGCAGAACAACCACCCATATTTACTGCTTTCTCTGAACTTGCCTGCTTGCTTCCAAGTTCATAGCTTGAGATACTCCTCTGGCCTCCCAAAAGACCAACACCCTCTGAGGACCTCTTCCCACCTTTGCTAGCAGACTTTGTCACATTAGCTCCATTGGTCATGTTTTTCACTTTGCCTCTCAGACTGAATGATACCTCCCCATCATCATAGTCTGCTGGGTTGGGTTCATCTTTCTTCAGAGGTTTTCTCTCTTCATCCTCCTCTTTCTCCCCCTCCATCTGAGACTGAGGTTTGAGGACCGTGTGGTGGAGATCCATCATGCGGATGTAGGTGGTGTAATGGCCACTGCTAATGGTGACTCCACTGTGCATGACCACAGCAAAGAGCTTGTAGTGGTGCCCCTGATCAGAGGCTGAGGATTTGGTGCACCACTCCTCCAGTGAAAGCTTGAGAGGGGTATGAAGAGGAGTGTTCACCTTGGACAGTCCAGCATATGGGTCCAACCTGCCCACGCAAAAAAAAAAAATTAAAAAAATTAAACAATAGATGAATTGCTTCAGAAGTAAGTAAATAAATGGCATGAAGAAACCTAACAATTTATTTAAACTATCCAGTCATTAAATAAACATATACAGGGGCATCCAGGGTTGCTTGGTTTTCATTCCAACAAAGCCAGCACACAAAATTATGTGAAGCTTGAGAACAACTAAATCTAGTTAAATAAGGTAAGTTCCTGCTTATTTGTAATGAAAACCTGCAACCACACCAGAACTTGTACTAGACACCCTTGCTCTTAGGGCACATAACAAATGTACATTACTATAAATTAAGAAACGCACTCAGAGCCACTGGCTGAGAAACACTTCAGGTGAATTGTGACAACTTCAGGGGTCTTGTCAAACAGTAAACTCCTCTCCGCTTCTGTGTAATGACGACAGGTCTCACAGAAGTACTTATCCTGCCCGACAATCCGCTCAACAGATGCAAACTGAGAAATGGCCCATTTAAGTGTCTTCTGCTCAGGCTTGGGATCTGGGGAAACTGAAAAAAGAAGGGAAAGAATAAAATAAGGTGGAACCCAACCTTATCTGATATATAGCTATATAATTAGCTACATCAAACTTGAATGTAATACTTAACATATTTGAATGCAAGTGTTGAATTCACTCACTCTCTGAACTGGTGTCTGGACAGTTGTTCTCTTCTTGAACAGGAACACTTATGTCCTGAAAGTCCTCTCTCCTCTCCGTGTAGCACTCACATTCCAGACAGCGTGTCTGCAGCACAAGCTGACCCTGGAACAGCCGCTTCAGCATATTGAAGCCCTGCAGTTCTATCGAACAAGTAGGAAAAAATTGTTATGCAACTTACATAACACTGCACACATATACCTGCTGTTATTAACACATGCAAAAGCTTGAAACTGACATTTCTATACAGATACATACATGCAACAAGTTTCTGAATATTAAGAGAAAATGTGCAATTATCCAACTCAAAGGGAGCTCCTGAGCATATTGGGCACACTTGCCACAGAAGCTTTATTATGTGAAATACCTTCTCTACTTGCTCCAGTCTGTTCAGCATTTTCTGTGGGCTTGTCAGTTTCAGGAATGGCCTTTTCTTGGTCATCACCACAAGTCTTCAAATGGTCCCCTTGGCTCTCTGGCCTGTCCCCAACATGTGAGCTGATACGGCCCATGCTGCGAAATTTGGAGAAGATACTTGGCTGCTTCCCTGAAGATTTCAACCAGCTCAGCTTGGCTCGCTTCTTCCTTGTATTTACCTCCTTCAGGGTTCCATCACTCTTCTCCTCCTCAGTGTTGCTGCTTCCCTCTTTCATATGTTCCTTCTCCTTCTGATCACTAACAGAAGTTCCTTCACCAGAAGACTTTCTCTTTGAACGAGTGAATGGTTTGTTTTCCTCTTCATTTTTGGGTTTGCTCTGTGATTTGGGCTTTTTCTTGGCATTACCCGCTTCTGTGTCACTTTTTCTTTTCCCGCTCAGCTGGCCATCGGCACCCTCCTCTTCCTCTTGAGCAGCTGTGAATTCATTCCCTGTTCTGTTTTTCAGGATACAGTCATTCTCTCCTGAGGTTTTGCTAGAATCATCTTGGTTAATTCTCAGATCTTTTTTAATGGTGTCAGAAGCCTCCTGGATGTATGCAAGAATGCACTGTAGTACCTCTTGTGCATCATGCTGCAAATATCCCTCATACATGGGATTCAGCTGCCTGCAATTTGCACAAAGTAGCACATTGTGTTGATCCATGATTAGTGCACTTGTTTGGAGCGGACAATTCAAACCAAGTTGGAAAGCTAAATAACATCCAGTCCAGTCCAGTCTTCACTATGCATTACTTAATTTTACAGTACACCAAAATAGGCAGGATTCCTGCTATAATTTATTTCTATAAATCAAATTACTTTAGAAATAAACATACCTGAGTGTGTTGAGAACTCTCCGTGGTGGGGTAGCCAATTCTCCATCACTATATTTCTCAGGATTAAACAAGAAGCTGGACTGCAGCTGCTCTACTGTGGAGATCAGATTGTGAAAACTGCTCAGCAATTCCATAGGAACAGATGTGGATTCATCAGAGGACTCTTCCTGCTGAGGCAGAAATCACCACAATAAATGACACTGTTAGAGCACAAATTTCAATTCAAATACAAATTCTACACACCAACTCCTTTTAAACACCTAATAATTTGCTAATTTTATGTTTTAGATCCAATTGCTTAACACTGAAGTAAAAGTGATCATTCTGTGATACATGAACACACCACAGCACACAGTATGAACAGCTCGAAATTCTTCCTCTGCAGCGGGCAGTCAGGAACACAGCACCCAGGGAGCAGTACCTTGCTCTGAGTACCTCAGAGGTGCTTAGCGGAATTGAACCCACGACTTCCTGATCGCAGGGGGAATGCCCTAACCACTAGGCCACCAGCTACCCCACTGCATGTTCTGGTACTACTTAATTATAAACAACAACCAAGACTACTGATCAGTGCTTAAAAACT
This sequence comes from Phenacogrammus interruptus, assembly GCA_037974425.1. Lineage (NCBI taxonomy): Eukaryota > Metazoa > Chordata > Actinopteri > Characiformes > Alestidae > Phenacogrammus > Phenacogrammus interruptus. The sequence continues at coordinate 10,471,058 of JBBPCW010000106.1, forward strand.
GCAAATGTTAACAAACCTCTTTTTTAGTACCATCTTCCCTCTGTTTGTCTTTCAAATTGGACAAAAAATACAGTGACTTAATTGCGTCTTTAAATCCCGGGCAGTAATACAAGACCTGCAATGAAATACAGGTATAGGTTAATGTAATGAATAAGCATCTGCAAGAATATAAAAAAATCATAAATCCTAACAAACTTACCTGAAGGATGCTGTTCAGGTAGCAAGTATTTCCCAAATTGTTAAGGCCCACAAAGGGAACAAGGCTCCCCTGTTTCCCAGAGGGAAGAGATGAGGGACAAGGTCCTGGAACAACCTGGTCACAACTTTAAAACACAAAACATTGAAATTCATACAAGCTTGCCATTGCGGTGACATTAGACAGTTCTTGAAAATGTAACACACCCTGTGGCTTCTTCTGGCTCTGGCTCTTCGGTGCTCGCCTCCTCTGCTTGAGGTTCCGAGAAGTCTAGAGCTCGCTTGGTTTCTTTCTTCTGGAAAAACTTGAGGGAAAGGCGGCTCTTTTTGCTGGGGCTTCCCTGAGCAGCCGCCACTCCTTCGCCCTGCAAACCAGGCATCCTGTTTAGCCCAGTTCAAAGAAACTATGGGCAAATCAGGCTGAAGTATGAATCTCTGGATGAAAAAACACAAAAAACAGACTTTTAATTACATAGAAACCACAGCCAATTCGGCTTAAACTACGAATCTCTGGAGTAAAATACAGGATACCAGACTTTACGTAGAAACTGCTTGCAAATGAGACAAAAATATGAATCTCTGGAGGCAAACAGAGGAGACCAGACATAACTACGGAGAAATCAGGCTAAAGTATGAATCTCCGGAGAAAACAAATGATTAATGTCTGTCAACTAGTTAGCTAAGTTAGCCTAGCAACATTCTGTCTATACTGGTATTTACCAACCACCCCATTTATTTACTTTCAGGTACAAACTGCAACTGTCGACGGAAAAAACCAGCAATATCACCCACCAGAAACGGGTTTTAAAATAAACCTTAAGTAATCCTTGCAACGCAACGTGTGGGCTAAGCTAACACGTATCCACTTAGCTAGTAATTACATGTATGTTTTGTTTACAAATTAGAAAATTAAACCAATGTTTCTTTCCCAATATAAAGAAGGAGCATAAACAAGTAATACATGTAAAGTCTGACTCCGTTATTCATTAAACTAACCCATGAAGCCAGAATACGAAGCTAACGTTGCTAACAGCTGCACACGACGCCTGTTTACCTCATCCCGTTTTCAAAAGAACAATTTAAACTGTAATGTGGAGGCTTTACCTGGAGACTTTTATACACCGCGTGTTACATTTTCGAGCAGTTTCAGCAGAAAGTAGTGTAAAACAGATGTTAAAACAGCAGAAGCAGGATTTAGTTGACACTCGTTCTCACTGAAAGGCAGAAGTTTGGCGGTTTTTCCAGCAGCAGCTCCTCCTGTTCCCCATCAGCGCCTGCTAAGAAGACTATGATAATTTAAAATACAGCGTCCAACACTAAAAAATACCACAAACTATAGAGTTTTACACATCAGCAGGAAGGGTTATGTCACTGCCATGAATCATCCTTTCACTAATATTACATTCAAACTCGGAAAACAGCACAGGCAGTGTGTGAGACAACCCCTTTCTCACATGTTCGGTTCAACCCCCCTCCTCACTCGCACCAGGGAGCAGGGCTTAAGCTCAAACACACAAAAATATAGCGGCACTTGACCATTACACCAACGGTAACTTTAGTGACATTGTATTCAAATGTACAGACGTTAACCCGTTTTATCCCAAATTTTTCCCTGCAAAATAAGTGCATGCATTTTACTCCTTAAAATTCCCTAACACACAATATGTTTGAATTTTTCCATTTCTTGGTGGTTATGATAGTGAAAATTTAGGTTTTATACTACAATTGTTGCCGATGGGAAAACACATAGTCTAGATTTCACTTTTTTGACCTATTTACACCCACTATGTTGTACATGTGTAGGGAACGGGTAGGGAACCCCTAAACCCTCTCCAACCACTCACACGGCCCAGGGCCCCCCAGGTGGAGGGCCATCCATGCACTGAAAAGATCCAAGACCCCAAGGCTCGTCCCCCAGCAGGGCGAATCCTCATTATAATTCTCATTAAATATTAGTAGTAGACCCTTTAGAAAATATGTGTTCAAAATATTTTTGTAATATTTGTTATTTAAGTATGCAAAGGTGTTTGGTCATGTCTCCATTCACACAAGTCACATGACATTGATACAATTTATGGGAGACAACCTCTTTTTGATTTTTTTTTGACTTGCATTAGCTGCCCAAAGCCAAAACAACACTTTCAGAGCTTCCAAAATAAAATAAATTACAATTAATCCCAATTGTTACCATTGGGATTAAATGGGTTAAAATTGAGCTAATCCCCCCTTTGCAGCTATAACAGCTTCCACTCTTCTTTAAAGGGTTTCCACCAGTGTTTCTGTGAAAATTTGCTCATTTGCCCATTCATTTATGAGCACAGATGGAAAATGGCCTTCCCCAAACTGTGTCCATGAAGCATGGTGTTGTCTAAATTTCTTGGTATGCTAAAGCATTACGATTGCCCTTCCCTGGACCTCTGAAACTCTGAAAAACATGTTTGTCCCAATATGTTTGTCCATATTAGTATTCCTCCTGACTCCTTACACTCTGAAGTACGAGGTAATAAAAAAGTGGGTTCTGCTCTCAAACTGTGCGTTGTATGTCCCAAAAAAGCTATTTGGTATTTTGCCATGTGTGCACAGACGTACGGATTCTTCTAGATAAAATTATATGTATGTATTTGATGTGCATTATATTCATATAGCAAGTTTTTTGTGTGTGTAAGGTTGCACACAACTACTTATGCGGGACAACTTAAATATTGTTTAGCATTTGTTATTGCTGTTGTTATCATTATTTGTGTTTTTGATGTTGTTATATATGAACAAAAACTGTTAGCTCATATATTACAATAAGAGGACATTCCCCACAGACATATCTGAGCCGTGTCCCAAACAACTCCATTTCATACACACTACATTACTGAAAACTGAATACTATTTTTGTTAAATACCATTTAGTGAGGTAGTATGCTGTCATGGGACACATCTACGCTCTTAATACCTGCATCATAAGCTTTATGTTTAAGAGCAAATACTGTTCTGCCCATCAGCTCTTAAACAGGATAAAAAAAAGTCCCTTATATTGGGTAAACACATTAGGCAAAAAGATTCATAAAATGTTCTGTTTTATTATTTTCCTCTTAAGACACAGTAGACTATACACAGCAGACATGTTACACATGCTCCATAAACATACGACACTCTTACAGAAAATGCAGTTAAACATTGAATCTGCTTCATTATTTTAACTAGTCGATTTAGGCCACAAATTGATGCAGATGTTGGAATACAGAAAAGAAGCTGGGGGAATTGTCCATAATCTTCGTCTAAAAGCATATAAAGGAAGATCGTGATTGATAACGGTACACATTGAAAAGGATGAAGACTTATGTAATATACATTATCATAATATCACGTGGTAAATAGGAGGAATATTTTTTCTGGCCAGCAGAGGGACTGCACAGCCGCAGAAACAGAAAAGTAGCAGCTCACTGATGAAAACACAGATAAGACACGAGTGAGCGAGAATCAAAGAAAGAAGAAAACAAGATCGTTCAAATACGAAGAAAAGAGCCTGTTACTGTCTCTGCTGCATGTGTTCGTTGTTTTTTGACCACCACACATAATCTATCTATCTATCTATCTATCTATCTATCTATCTATCTATCTATCTATCTATCTATCTATCTATCTATCTATC
>JBBPCW010000106.1:10478018-10490745 GCA_037974425.1 Phenacogrammus interruptus
TGTGTGTGTGTGTGTGTGTGTGTGTGTGTGTGTGTGTGTGTGTGTGTGTGTGTGTGTGTGTGTGTGCGCGCGCGCCCGCATGTCTGTAGATTTTTATTACAATCAATGCTAAGACTTGAAGCAGGAACGATGTACATGCACTAATTCGGGTCAGTATTACATTGATTACATTGTACTTCACTTTCACAGAGCGGACCGTGAAAATTTCTATAACAGTGTTTTTTATACCGTTTTTCCACTGGCTAAAACGCCGTGTAAATGATTGTCATTAATTGGGTGTGGAAGGGTTGTGCGCATGCGCCTGAGCAAAAACACTCGGCATGTATGTTTGTGTGTGTTGCAGGAGGAAACACACGCCCCTTCCCACTACTCAGCTTCACCAGGCACTGCATGCACTGTAGAAGGTAAAGCAGTGCTAGCTGGTCTGCATAGAGCCCCTGGGATGGAGCACTCAAGTGAGGAAATGCAGAGAAACAGACCAGTGCACCCCAAGAATGAGAGGCATGTCCTGGAATCTGTCAACCCCCACTGTGCTGCTTCTGCAGCCATGGCTTCTCCTCTTCCATAGCTGCAGTTATTAATGGTACTAAAGAATCTTCCTTCATTGACTAGGTCACCTTTTTTGATTGATTTTTGCTGCACTGATACATTAAAGCAGAAAATGCTTTATACATGTACAACATATAGCCACCCAGTGTGTATTATAAATGCAGGCTGTGATATGAAATGAAGCCCTTCAGAAATCCCCCCCAGTCTATGCAGTGATGGTTTTTTAATCCTAAAACATGCTTTAGAGAGGGCTTGTGCTGGTATTGAGGGCGAGTGAGTGTATGTGCATGTGCAAGTATGTATATGTAACCCTCTGGCTGCCATTGGGTGGACTCCAGGGGAGGGGGTGTGTTCAGTTGCACAGTATAGACCCTGTGTTCTGGGAGCACTCCACCACCCCCTTCATATTCCTCAGTAACAACTGTATTGCAGCTCCAGATGCTGCATGTGTGAGGGAGAGAGAGGAGGGACACGTCTGCTGCCGTTGCTGTTCTTTTGGCAGGGTTTTTTTTTTTCTGGGTCTGCCTCGCCTCTGCAGTGAACGTGGAAAGGAAGAACCCCTCAGAGACAGAGCTAACTGAGGTAAGATTATACATTATGCATTCTTTCCCTGTCATCTCCACACTCGTGCCATCTCTGCTATGTTGTTGCTTGTAGTAATGGCTGTGGATGCTTTCCTGTCGCTGTTTTTTCATGTGGCAGCAAAAGCACATGAGGATGGCTGTGCCATCTGACACTAAATATGCTAGATCATCATACACATCTAGAATGCAGCCATCATTGAATTCCTCCTCCTCCCCATCACTCTGCCTTGCTCACTATTTGCCTCGTCTTACCTCCATATTTCATCTCGTCTTGTGCCTGGCTGTACCATGTTTCAGCAGGACCCCCCTGCTGGGCTGTGGTAATGTCCACCAGCTGGCTGCTCCTGTCAAGAGCCAGCCCGTGAAAGGAGCGGTGCGTGTGATCAGGCTTTAGTGCAGCACCAGGTTCATTATGCCAGTCTGCTTCCTCTTCTCATTCTGACACTGCCGATGGAGAGTCCCTTCTGGATATGGAGCATTGCGGAGAGGAAACGAGCGAGCTGAGATTACACCACTCTCCTGAGGCTGGAGGAAGCTGTAAAGAGGGCTTCCTGAGGGAGCCAGTTGCTTGGTGGCAAATGCAGCTTATTAGGAGCCAGTAGAATTGTTATTCACTCTTAAAAATGATTTTTCAAAACATATGCATAAATCAGTCTTTTAGATGGATAAAGTCAATCTGAGTGTTTTGATGTGAAGAGGTGTATTGATTGATGAGATGGATTTCTACATAGTGCTGTTGATGGTAACCTTCAGTTTCATTGTCCATAACACAAACATGGCTATTTATTTTCTATCCAAAATGTTCAGAAAACGTTCTGTTCTCTATATGTGTATGTAATGTTTGTAACCCCTTTGTGTCATAACTTAAGTTAGTTAGCATGGAGCATTTAAAATCTAAGTGCACCGATACACAATGTATATATCATTATTGAGATTTTTTTTTTTTTAAAAAAATCAGTGGAATTCCACTTCTACCTTCACTCCAAAGAAGAAACTGAAAAATCAGCCATGATGAGAATTTCAACCTATGAAACTGTAAGCAGCCCGCACTAAATGAACAATATAACTGAATAAGCTTGCAGTTTAAAGAGTAAAGATTATTTCTGAAAATGTTTGCACAAATGTGTCATATCTTCTGCTCCAGTAGATTTTAAGGGGTGCGTGGTTGTAAGGCATGTGATCCAAGGGGCCACCCAGGGGTTCTGATGTTATCCACATGATGACTAACCTCTCTGTGCAGCTTGTACTGGGCTTTCCGACACAGCTCTGTTATCCTGGACATACCAAGAATATTCTCCTTCCCTTTGAAGGAAACTGTTTAATGCTTTTAGCCCCATGTGAGTCTGCCCCTGTTTTTCTGGAGTGCCTCTAAAACTCATGAACCTGGAATCTCTTTTGTTATCTCTGTGGTTATTATTTGCATTTGTGTCAAATTGTACATAAGACTTATTTGCACATTCTGCCATGAATTTGCAGAGATTTGTTGTCAAAAGTGATTACATAAAAAAGTACAAATGTTACTTGATAAAGACTTTGATAACTGTGCATTTATTTACTCCTTGTAGTTGCATCTTGTCTGAAGGCATCTTTTGAAATGTTGATGTTCTGTTCAAGAGACATGCCATGTGAATACACAGATGATGAACCTATGTATTTGTTTTAGCCTAGTGTTATTTTACTTCACCTTTCTAGTATTAGTGAGCTTTGTCTACATGACCCTAATCCAGTGATTCTCAGTCCTGGAGTACTCCTGTCTTACACATTTTAGTTATTGTCTCTCCACATAACGTGTATAATAGCACTCCTGTAACTGAATTGTTACAGCAGGGAAAACAATAAAAGGTGCAGGAAATCGGGTAATCTGCAAACAGTGTTTGGAACCTGTGCAATAAGCTTTTGAAGAAGTTTTGTGTTGAATACTATTTTCATTATTGTGGATTTAGACATGCGTATCCTTCCGTTTTGTAGAAAGCCATAGCGCTGTGAGAGGAAAGACCGGATGGGTCTGTGCTCCTGTAAGATATCATGTGGATGTCATTGTTATTGTAGCGACAATAACGGCATTCCCTGTTACCCTAGCACAGTGGATCTCTGTATTGGGCCTTCAGTGGAAACACTGACATTATGGAAGAACTGTAGCGGACCAAAGATTGGCACAATATGTTTTCCTATACTCGCCCATTGTTAATTACATTGGAAATGTTAGGATCTGAACAACGGCAGTTTTATATTCCCTTGTCTTGGAATCGAAACGAAAGTCCTGACCCTAGTTGGTGGCATTGCTGTGGGTGCTAAAGCACTTACTGACTAAGGGGGTCTCTGTTATAGCAGGGAATGTGAGGTCTCACAGGGGGTCATTCGAGGGTCTGTGGGGGCGATGCCTTGTCTTTTGTTTCCTGTTGAAGAACATTTCTCAGCATACGGAGATGGGAACAATAGATGATGTCATTTGGATGCTGGGTCGGCCTTTAAATTTGTTCTTCATATGAGCAATAAGGGAAACAACAAGACAAGTTGTGGGAGCACATAGGATACATTTCTAATTGCTTAGACAGCAAGAGGACAAAAGAAAGACGAGTCCAAAAACGTGTGCCCACTAGACAATTCTGTTGGTTTCTCCTTCAATGGCATTTGACTGGTCAGGTTCGTAACACTTGTGTTGACAGGGCTTGGCGTGTCAAGTGTTTTGGTATGCAGAGATGGGGAGCACTTCAGAGATTCCCACTGACAACACACAAAGAGACTTCTTCATTAGATGTTTAGGCTGGCCATCATGAAACGCAGTTTATGGTATAGTTTATGATTTAGACATTCCAGAAATGAAGATAACTGGCACCCCGGAGACTAAACACTGCACTGGTGATGGACTGCTGTGTTTGTTTGGCTGCATTGCTAAAGCACATGTCGTATTTGCATACCATCTAGGAATGCTGTGGCTTTCACTTTTAGGGTTTTTGCACTAAAATACCTACTGAGTGGCTGGGAAATCACAATTCTACTTTGTCTTGTACAGCTGGGAGTGGGCAGTATAACAAAAAATCCCAACATATGGAGACATTTTCATGTATCACATTATGGCCTAGTGGTTAGGGGGTTTGCCTTGCGATTGGAAAGTCATGGGTTTAAATCCCAAGAATGCTAGTGGCTCCTATGAGGTACCCTTGAGCAAGGTACCGTCCCTGCACTCTTGCTTCCCGGGCACTGTGTTCATGGCTACCTGCTGCTTCACATGGTCAATGGGTTAAATGCAATGGGACAATTTTATGCTGTGGTGTGTCCACTTATAACAGAATCACTTTATTTTATTTCATTTTTCTGGATTGAAGAAGTAAGAAGTATTGCACAGATACAACCACAGTGCCAATGCTTCATTTATTATGCATTACAACATCATGCTAAACATGACCAGAAATGCTTTTTTTATACTCTTGGCGTTACCATGAGATAAACTTGGGATCTTCCAACAATAGCGCAAAATCTTAGACAGCTATGTCGTTTGGAAGCAACCCTCTTTTAAATCTTAACAAAATGTACTGTTGGTCCTGCTCTTTATTACCAGGAAAGCTTATGATACTATAATTGCCAGTTTTACCCACTATGCAGATCTATCAGCTTGGGATAGTGAATGCTAGCATTTGTTTGAGTTCCTGAAGCCAGCCATTTTGGACACTGTTTGGACATTGGAGAACACATAGGAGAACTGCCAATTCTGTAACAGTTAATACGTTGGCTAGCATAATTTAGGTGATGGGGTGGATGGACACCCATCCTATTATCTGCAGAGGTCTGTCGACCATTGATGTCTAGAGCATCTCCAGGGATCAAGCTTACAATCCACCAGTGATAGGGCAATGGTCTTATGATGGATGGTTGCACCACATGGGGGTCCCCTGTGTTACTGTAATTTGTAGTCCTTTACTTCTAGCAGGCATGCTTATGTTTTGACACTGATAAAACCTGCAGAACATAAGATGCTCACTTGTTCTCTACTCAGACAATCTCACACTTGAATTTCAGATTAGTTTACTTACTGTCCTATAAAACTTTCATGGCTCTGTCCTCACTAGGAACAGAGGATGCCATTTTATTGTGTCTCTCGTGTCAGTGCAGATGAGAGTAGTTATTTGTCTACAAAGTATGTTCTGAAGGATGGCATAAGAACCAGAAGTCACACAGCAGCGAAAATGGGCCAAGTGAAATAAATGGAGGGGTAACTAATGTGTTTGAGGTGAGCAGGAGGTTAGTGAATGTTTCAGCTCGCTTGAAATGAAGGAATGCAGATAAGCTACGCAGCATATCAGCAGATCCAACTGCTATATCAGTATATCATGCTCTGACTGAGAATGTGTGTTTGTGTGTCTGTGGGTGTGCGTGCAAGCACCAATGCATGGCAGCTTGCCTTTTGGTTGTATGTGCACTTCAACTCATGTTAAGCATTTGCACACATACCAACACTTATTCAGGAGGGTCTGCGGGACAAGTCCTGGCTGTGTGTAGTTCCATGATCTGATGAGGCTTTGAGGATCTAGTACCACTTCACTGTAAGGGTTTCAGTTGTGAATTTAAAGAATCAAGCAATCGAGGCCTATACTGTAGCTCTCCGTGTTGCAGTCATAAGAATGAGAGAACCTGAATGTGATGTGATACAGGTGATGCAGACACTCTGCTGTTTGTTGTCCCTTGTGCCAGCTCAAATTTTTCTTTGCGTAAGCAGTACTTATGCACTTCCTTGCTACGGCAGCACAGTGGAATGTAATGTGTGTGTGGAGGGGGGTGGGAATAGGGGACTGCTGATTGTAAGAGAGCATAATATACAGTATGTGTGCACCAATTTTCAATATCCTTACAGCCAAATTGGATCAATTTTATTCCATCACAGTGTGTACCGTTTATTACCCAAAGCAGCTAAATAAATAACATAAATAACATTTGATGAGACAAAGTGATGGCATTTTTGTAAACAGTTTTAAAAAATATATATATATTGTTTTTGGGAAAGGTCCCCTGTTTTTGTAAGCAAAAAATACTTCCGGACTTCTATTGCTACCCATGCTAGAATCTTCATTCAGTATGCTGATATAGTTTAAAATGTGTTTGGAGTAGGTCGTCTGTCATGTATTTTATTCACAGTTGTTCCAAAAATAGCAAAATATATTTCTGTGAGCAATGTGCAGGTTGTCTGGTTCTTTATTGCTGTTGCTTACTTACCATTGGTGGGGTACCGTATCAGCAAGTAAACAGTCTGTTTTTGAAGTTAGTGGGTTGGAAGCAGGAAAAATGATAGGATCTTAGTGTCTTAGTGACGGGAGCTGAATTGTGAAGGATAGACGACTGGGTCCAAGTAATAAAGGAGTTCTTGTGCTGTGTTCCCAACATTCATTCATTATATGCAAGGAATGAGGAATATCATGCAGGATCAAAACCATATCATCGCATTATATTATTGTTTGAGAAGAAATAATATGCATTTATGTTTGTGTTTGAAGATTTACAAGTGTGTGTATTCTGTCTGATATGTTGGCCATATGTAACTGAAATGAAATTCACTTAAGTTTAATTGAAGTTGCAATTTCTAAGAATTTTGCTTCAGCCAGGACTTTGCTGAAAGGCTTAACAATGATGCTTAACAGAGCCACATTCATTACTTGTCTAGAGACTCTCCACATAAGTCCGTTGTTTATTAGGGTCACGGGTGCGGCGACTGTCAGATAATCCATGTTATTTATTAATTGTGTGCCGTAGGTTACCACCCTCTTGTTGTTGTGACTAGAGGTATAACCCTGCAGGTCTAAAAATAATCTGTGATGATATATTACAGATGTTGCAATTATGGCTATGATCATTTATTGTCAACTGTCTGGCTGATTGCCATGGTGATACATTTGTCAGTCATGGTTTTGAGAGGTATAATGTAACAGTGCAGTCGCTCTGCTGCACCTGACAGCTGGTTTTGTTTTTGTTTTTCTTTCTGCTGCATCTGCTGTGGTTTAAGGTTAGTATGGGTTGTTGATGCTATGTTTTTTTCATCCGGCAGACATGATCAAGCTAAAAGTACTCCATCTTAAGGCTAGCATCAGCGGTGGGAGGCTGCTGATGTTTGGTGGGTGTTCCAGATGTCAGCTTTAGTATAATCCCTCCAGAGAGATGCACTAGCAGGGCCTTTGTCAGTTGACTGATGTGCAGCACAAAACATAGACAGACACACAGACAGAACAAATGGATCTTCAAAGTGCGCCTTCCTTTATAAAGTGATCTTTTTTCTCTTCATTTGTTCATTCATTTAGCAATGTGTCTTGAAATGCTCTTGCACCTGTTGTATATTTCCTTAGATCTTACACCTACTTTCTTAGCTAAAACCGTTGAAACATTGTAATAATGTCCAAGGTTTCATCAGATGTTCAGAACAGAAAAGGTGACGCATGTTTCAAGTCAACCTTAAATTAACATTGGCCTTTTTTCCATCATTGTTGCTTCATGTTCCTAGTCAAATTAAGGATGATGCATCATGCTGTGTCTTTTAAAAGACATAATTCTTATCCTCCTATTATCTACCATCCTCTGCCCATTTGTGAGGTGTCTACTGATGTTTAAATATGTCACTGTGCTCTAGCGGCATGGAAAAATAATATTAGCCATTGACACCACCTTTCACCTCTCACTCCCACCACCTCCTTTATCATCCAGTGAAAATAATTACCTAGGTCAGAGGTCATCCCTAATTTGGACTTCACTGTACAGAATCATATTGAGTTATGATGTCCAATTCAGGTAGACTTCAAAGGGCCAGTATCATATAAAATTGAATTTACCTCTCATCTTTTAAAATGCAGGAGTCTGATGTATGTATGTAAACCCAGTAAGATGTACCAGCCACTCAGTAAGATCCACAATCCATGTATACAAACTACAAAATCAGCTCTTTTTGAATTCACTGTTTTTGTGACACAATGAAAATGGTCACATTTCTCATTATTCATATTGAAGTATTTCATCCCAGCCCGCTTTCTGAATGAGATGCAGCATTGGGCACCAATCAGAACAGCTCTTCGTGGTCAGCATTGGTCACTGAAAAAATTAGCCAGTGATCAACTGGAGAAGACTTGCTCATAGTATTTATTTATTCCACACTATTACTCATAGTGTTCACTGGGCTATTGAAAGTCATGCTCTTAAAGTGCCATAGAAGTCACTGCCCCTTGGCCTATGTGCTTCAGTTTAGCTATTTGAACAGCAAGAAGCTTCTGGCAAGAAAGTAGCACCAGAGGTGTGAGTGGTGTCAGGGTTGTAAACTCTGCTCATTTTTTAGATAACATCCTAAAGCGGTGGGTGCCTGTGGCTGTGAGTGCCCTCATGCTGTCTGGTTGCAGCAGGAGGGACCAGCGCTTGCCACTGATTACAAACTAATCCCACAGGATAAGCCTGCCTGATTACACTCATGCAGATGGAGGCAACACTTTCACAGCAGATCGGGTTTTTAGTCATATCTCTTTTACACTTTCTCGAGGCACTGTTCTGTGCAAAAAAGTGGGATAATGTTTTTTTTAAGGGAAGAGATGAGAGAGTGTAATTAGGGAGGAAAGAAAATAAGTTCTTCTTTTTATTCCCATCCCTGAGGGAAAAGAACAGTCAGAAAGATTAATGAACGCAGCCAGTTTCTCTTCATACATGGCATTGATTTTATCTGTGTTATAATTTTAAATACATCTTGTACAGCATCTCTGACGCATATTAGCAATCTCATGTTGTTTTCTGCCCCAGTGGTGTCCATTTCCTGTGGTCAGTTTTTGGCCAGCCTTCTGAGATTAAACAGTAAATAACCACAGCATTTGGATTAATAGTTATGGGCTGGAAGAGATCTTTTTTTTTCCAGTGCTTTGCCTTACTTTCCCAGACAGTTTCCTACTCCAGTGAGGTTCCGAATGTTTTCTGTCATTAAATGCGAGGCCTCACCTGACCTTCCCTTTCTTAAAGAGGCTAGCAGCAGCTTGAGGCTGTCAAAACTTCAAAACAAATTTGTGGCAAAGGGAGAGAATGCAAGGGAAGCAGATTGAAGCAATAATAAAGCAGATAAAGAAGCATCCCAAGCCAAGATTGCACTTAAGAAAACAGCTGTGATAGGAGTCCGCCAGGAAATGTGGGTATAGCTCAGTGGAGATATGTGTTTAAAAATGTAGAAGCAGTGCAGTCCTGTACTTTGGTGTGTCTAGTTCTGGGTGGTATTCACACATTTCAGCGGTGTTGTATTTCTCAATTATATTAGGATGTCTCTGTATTTGCTGATGTTTGATGTTTGCATGGAAAAACGTTAGTGAGCCTATCCCACATTGCAAACTTTGATTGAAACAATGTTGATTTGATTTTGGGCAAAAACTTTGATCATGCTTGTTGCTTTGACTCTTGGCTCAGAACACTGATTCAACATTGATTTGATGGCATGCCCTGATGGTTGAATGGTTGAATTTAATGCCAGAACTTTTTTCTCTAGGATACACTCAATTGAGATTATTTTCAAAGTATAACATCTTTTACCAGGCACTCTAACCCCAAGCAGAATTAGATGAATGCAGAATTTGAAGGATTTCCAGAGACCTTTTTTCATATGGGGCAGCACTACCTGGCTGATGATCAAACCTCCACTCCAATCAATGTAATTTATGACATTGCAGTACTGACACCAGATCAACAGCTATTCAGCTTTCAGTGAGTGCTGTCGACATGAGCAACAAGCAAGATCAGTGCAAATTAAACATGAGATGTTTGCTCAAGAGCAACATTGTTTAAACCATTTGAGATGCTTTCTAAGTAATGCTACTCTTGGCTAAAGGAATGTTTCACAAACCTGCTGTATTGTAGCTTGTTTTGATTAGATAATTCTGTTCTGCTTCTCCGTCAAGGGAACCTTATGAAGTATTGTACATAATGCTGTTTTTTACTGTGTTATTTAATCTTGAAATAATTTGAAGTACTCCTGTATGTGTAGGCCCTGTTGTTTTCTCAATAATAATGAGCAGAATGCAAAGGGAAAGAATGGTCCAGATTCAAAACTGAACAAATCTTTCTGCATTGTTCATAATAGACTAGACACTTTTTGTTTTCTGATTTTTCAGTGCATGTTTTTTTGCATACATGTTCTTCCATGTTTCAGTGAAACAGTTTCAGTATCTTTTGATTACTGTGCGATCAAAAAGATGTGTGGAGCCTGATTTTTAGGTCTTTAATTTAGCCTGATGTGTCCTTTAGTTTAGGTGACAGTGAAGTCTAGATGCAGTGAGCGCAGCATTTAGAGAACGTAGAATGACTCAGACTCAAGTCAGTCATTTCTTCTTATGAATCATTTAACAAGATATGACAGGGTGATCTTCTTCCCGCATGGTGTGCACAACCAATTAGTCTCACTCCCCTCACTATCCTCAGGGAAACTGTACAAAACCCAAACATCACACCATAACCCATATATTAGGTAGTGCATATTTTAAAGAAAGATGCTAGTAGTTATTCTTTGCAGCCCAATCAAAGATTTTCATAACCAGGATTTGTCCTGATCACTGATGGTACATGTCTTTTAGAGCTTCTCAGTTTGCAATTTACAGTTTGCCATACTAATTATATTGCACTGTGGACTCAATTAAACAAAGCAGAAAGTGTTAAGGACATCCATTGAGTTATATGATGTTGTACCAGAGCTAGCAATCTGCCGTTAGTGTAATATCAGTGTGGATTTCTCGCAGACGCTCCAGCTGAAAGCATGGCCATGAATGCATGGCCTGTAGTTGGGTAGTCTGCATTTTCAAAGGCTGACCAAAACGTCTGTCACAAAATTCAGCACAGACATAAAGCTAGCACACACTCAACCCACAAAACTTCAGAATTCTTACTTTAGCTAAGGTCAGAAAAAGAGCCAAGATGGCTACCAACATTTCCAAAAATTGTTAACAGTTGCTATTTAAGGCAGTGTGTAATTGCAAAATCAGTGGGAAGCAAGTGGCTTCCCAAAGGGTTGAACTTACTGGTTGAAAGAGTGGTAATTAGAAATCTGCTGACAATGGCAACCCCAGTGGAAAATGTACAGCTCACCAGAAAAGAACAACGATGTGAATCTCGCTCAGCTTTCGCTAACCATATAATTGCATATTAAAACCACAGACCATGTGTGTATGAAAATACATTCTGGCACGCTCCAGTATTCTTCTGTAAATAGAAGTCAGTTATTTTATCCTAATTATTATTATTAATTGTATGTATTTTTAAGGGTTTTCATTGTTTGTTTTCAATATTCTTCCAGATTTAGTCATTCCACCCACTAGTTACGTCTCCCCAAATCACACGACACCACCAACACAGGGAGGGTGAAGGCAGCTGCACATGAAGACAGCTGCATTTTTTAACCTCTGCTAATGCTTAGCATGCTTAGAAGAGAATGCTAACTGTTTATGTAAATGTTTTACGTTAGTAAAAGATACCCAAACAGATTAACTTCATGCTGAGGGATGGGATCTTACCCACCCTACCCAAGAAAGAACCAGACAAATTATGCTTTCTTGGACACCTGGGCATAAGTGGCTGGGCATTATGGGGTATCAGACTCATCCTGATGATAGTGCCAACATTTAGTTAGTGATAATATTGATTATTTTTCACTTGTACCTCTTAGAAACAAGTGGAGGAATTCTGTTTAAAATGATGATACAAGTCTTTGTTTCTAAATACAAGAGAAGTGTTAGTGTTGTCCATACATTCTTCATTTAAGCAAAAAAAAAAAAACTTTACAATTAGAAAGTAATTTTTGAACGTGCCCACTCAATCATGACAAATCAGAATGTATGTCAAATGTAAATGTACATCATCAGCTCATTCATTTATCATGAGTTTGTAATTGTAAATATGCAAATATACTTAGATATTTGTTTGTATAATTTAAATTCATGATGTAAATTGAATGTATAGGCTGAGGTTACGTTCTAAATTAGTGTGTTACTTGTATATTAGGCTCTTATCAGTATTATTACTTGGAGCTCAGTGAGTGTGTAGTTGATTTCATCAGTGTAATACACTTTGCCTTTTGAGCCTAGTCAGTATTTCCTGAATGTATGATTTGTATGTAGACGAGTGCATGAATCCACTTAGTTTCATGTCTCATTATTATCCTCTTTCATAAGACATGGCTCAGTGGCTGGAACAGATGAGGTTGTCTTTAGCAAGGCTAGCCTTGTCCTTCAGAGGGGTAATAATCAACCCCCCCAGACACACACACACAGCAAAAATGGAACAGGAGCCTTGCTCACCGTCCCTCAGAGACTGCTCCTGCCGTGAGTGTGTGACCTTGGGAACTCTGCATCTCTGATATTTCTGAGTGAGGTGTGGCTTGGCTTTATATTGCACGTACACCCCTTTCCTTATCAATCGGATATGCTTGTTTGTGTCTGGCAGAAATTCACGATGTTTTCCTTTGGTTGTGTTATATTCAGGTTTATGTGTACGGGTCCAGGGATACACAGAATATACTATGACAAAAAGTTTAAACCTGACACACACACACACACACACACACACACACACACACACACACACACACACACACACACACACACACACAC
>JBBPCW010000106.1:10538616-10557919 GCA_037974425.1 Phenacogrammus interruptus
CACACACACACTGCTAAACTCTCACACACTCACTCCTGAAAACCATTCTGATCTGCCATGATGTAGAACACACACACACACTCCTGAACACACATACTCCTGAACACACGCGCGCACACACACTCCTGGATGAACACACACACCACTTCTGAAAACCATGCTGATCTACCATGATGTAGAACACACACACATACTCCTGGACAAACTTCCGAACACACACACTCCTGAACACATGCACACACGCGCACATACACGCGCACACTCCTGAACACACACACTCACTCCTGAAAACCATGCTGATCTGCCATGGTGTAGAACACACACACACATACACACACACATAATACACAACAAACCCTTGGAGCCAGAACTTGAATGGCAAAGTAATGTAAAACTAATAGGATTGAACTCAAAATTACAAAGAAAAAAAGCTACATTTTTAATATGGTCATAAATCTTTATTTCATGGCATACATTTTGAATTACAGTTATTTGTTGTGATTTTATGTAAATTTGTACGTAATTTGAGAAAGTGGGAAACATACAGTATAATGTAAACAGTATTTTTCCTGTTAAAAAATGTAAAAAACCCATAATTTCTCATTATTGGAATTATGCGTAAAATAACAGTTGGTTTAATAATAAAGAGATAATATCTGTAATTTTACAGAGTTTTGCACACAGCTTTTAAAAAAGAGAAACTACTGTAAAAAATTACAGATATTTTCTGTAAAATGTTACTTAAATAAATTATGTAACTTATTTAAGTAACATTTTAAGATGTATACTTTCCACTTTTTCCATTTATACTTTCCAAGTAATGTCAATTCATATAAATTTTTGCCACTGTGAGTGAACGCATTTGTACCACCCTGCAGTTGGTCAAACCCCTTATTTGGAAGGTTTATGATTGTATACCATACCATAAATATCCCACATGTTAAAAAGAGAGCCTAAGGAACATCAGCTGGATGCACTTAGAAGTTCCTCTGCAGTTCTGTAGGTTACAAAGGTTAATTTTTACTTGTTCTTTTACCTGAGTGTAGGTTTAGGCAGCTCTACCCACTGTCTGCATGCTGATCATCTAATAAAACCCACTGACTGAGAATTTAGGTCAAGCCAATACAAACACACAGTAAACAATTCAGTGAAACGGATCATATTTCTAGCACATTTTTTCCTTGTTTGAACTTTCGGTTGTTTTTATAAAGCCACCTAACTTCCCTCTAGTTCAGGAACTTAAACAGCAGAAAAAACCCTTTGACACCATATCTGCGGTTTCCCTGTGAATGAGTGGCTCCATTTGTAAGGTAATCTAGTGGTGTGACAGAGTTTGTTTTTCACTGAACTTCTTAAGGCATGTAGTTTTACTGGGTATGAAAGAATCAAGACTGATTGCATATTTTATTTGTTTTCTTTAAACAGTTTCTAGCTGTGTTGCTTGTAGTGTACTGTGGGTAATGGGATTTCTTCATCTCTTTGCACAGAATTTAAATATATGTTTGGTGTGATGCCACAGAACAATCACGTTTGGTAAAGTACAGTGTAAAAACAAGAACCATTTGGAAATATTCTGGATATTCCATAGATTTTCCAGGGATGTGCAACTCCATTAGTATATTGTTCATGACATCAGGCTTCAGTGTCTCTTGTAAGACTTGTTTGTCCCATTATTACAACAGATTACATTTTTAGAGAATACAGTTTGCAGGAAAATCCATTCTGAACATGACAGCTTATAACCTGTTAATTCCATGCTGCCTTTATTAAATGCTCAAAAGTATAAATAGTATTAAATATTAAGCTTGTCCATTCCTTTAAGATGTTTCCCAGTAGAAGTTATTTGGAGAGAAAATATACACTATATGGACAAAAATATTGGGATGCCTGACCATTACACCAGCTGGGACTTTAATGAAATTGCATTCTAATACATACACTTTAATATGTTCCCCCTTTGCAGATATAACAGCTTCCACAATTCTTGGCAGACTTTCCACAAGATTTTGTTTCGATGTGATCTTGTGCCCAGTTTTTCTGTAGAGCACCTATGAGGTCAGTCACTGATGTTGGATGAGAGGGTCTGGCTTGCAGTCTCTGCTCCAGTTAATCTCAAAGTGTTGGATGAGGTTGAGGTCTACACTGAACTTATGCAGCCGCATCTTTATGGACCTTGCTTTGTGCACTGGGGCACAGTCATGCTGCAGGTTCTTCTCCAAACTGTGTCCACAAAGTTGGAAGCATGAAGTTTGTCTTTGTATGCTGAAGCATATCCATATACCATATATCTTTTTTTCCAAGGTAGTGTTTATTGCTTTGAACATAATCCATCCATTAATTTAGGAAGAACTGTAGATTTATTTATTGCTTTTAAACAGAGAATGCCCCATCTGTCTGATAAAACAGAAATGGACAAGACTGTACAAGAATATGGACAGATGTACAGTATTTGGCCCTGTACTAAAACACTGATTCAGAATACAAAGTGAGCTCTTGAGGAAAACCATATCTTGGACATTTATGGAGCGTTTTTTCATTTTTAAAAAGCATTAGAGCCAGAATAGTACATCCTGTAGGAGACATGGGACATAGATCAGATTTCAGGTGAGCTTTTGATTTCTGAGGCATCTTGGTAGTCCGGACAAAAGTCTACTTGTTTCAAATGAAACTGGCAGATGAACAGTTGCAGTTAACACTTTACAATGCATATGCTGAACATTTTTTTATTTTGGGGAATATAGCAGCAATAAAATGTAAAAAATAAACTGATGGAACTATTTTGAAAGCTTGGGCTAAGTAGCATAAATTCACTTGGATTTCTATGAACTTTGTAGCCTAATAGCTTTCCACATTAGTGAGTATAATGGGGAGAAATAGGAATAGAAGTAGAAGGGTCAGAAATATGCAGTAACACAGTAACTTTAGTGTCTCCCATCTCTATGCCATTTTTGTGTGAATGGCTTTTTGTCCTAGAGCCAGTGGCTCCAAAGCAAAGATAACGATCAGAGCAGTGTCTCTCACATTTATCTGTTAGATATTGGCCGTTTGAACAGCTGTTAAAACTAAGTCGTAGACTATACTGGAACATTTCAAACAGAGAATGCCCCATCCATCTGAGAAAGCAGATGGAGACTCTAGTTTGGATAGATGTATTTGGCCCTGTACTAAACACTTTATCTGATTTAGAATATGAAGTGAACTCTTCTGCAAAACTTAAGTAGGAAAGCTCTGGAGAGTTTCATTTTAAAAAAGAATGAGACCAGACGAGAACACAACAAAACTAATGAAACCAGTCTTTCAGACACAACAGGTCTGTGCAGATAATTTGCGAAGCATCTTGTCAGTCTGAACACATATCTAATAGTTTAAAAATGAAACTGACAAATGATCAGAAAGGTTGCGCAAATTTCGTTTTTCAATATTTGCCTTAAGCTCATCAAGCATACTCTGAACATGCTGGTTTGTCACATTTGTCTGTTAGATATTGGGTGGTGAGTGTACTCAGGTAAGAGAGAGAACAGTGAAGCAAGAAATTCAGGTTAAAGGTCTTTATATTACCCAGCAGTGCATGGAGTATGGAAACTGGCCATTTCAAATGAACGTATGACTTGATAAACAACTATTAAAACAAAGTAGTAGGCTATACTGGAACATTTTCTCTAATGATACATACATCAAATAATACATTCACCAAACCTCTTTACAAACTCATGAACTGAACTGAACTCTATGGGCTACGAGTATGAAAATGGTAGCAGTTTGCTGCCTGCTGCAGCTACACACTGTGTGCTAGGAACCCCAGATAATTGTAGCTAGTTTTCATTTAAAATGTCTCCACCTTCTGGTGACAATTCTATGTAGGTGTTGTGAGGGCAGCTGGTGACCTAGTGGTTAGTGCATTCAATATATCCTCCAGTATATCACTTTTTGTTTCCTTTTAGATTTGTTCACAACTGTCTTCGAATAGGGCTTAATAAATCCGATCAACTCTAAGACTTCAAAAGAAAAATGAATGAGTTGACTCAAATTGTAACAAAACTTTTGTAAATTAAAAAAATTAAAAAAAAATTTTAAATTATTATTTTTTTATATTAACTTTAGTAAATAGATGATAATTGTATAACATATTGCCATGATTAAGTGTGTTTTACAGATTTTACTTTATCTTTACTAAGAAAACCTACAAAATATGCAATTTAAACAAAGTTACTTGTTTTAATTCTATACAACTGCTTTTTCAATCAGTTGAAGATCAATGAAACAATGCCACCATGGGGTGTCTGGGACTTAGCTTTATTTTTACACACATTGTCTTCCACTAGATGGCACTCTTTCCTTGTTCTACAGTGTACTTTATTTGCAATTTCTTTAAATAGCCGTTATGTCAGTTTTGGATCTAGTTTGTTTATTGATTTTTGAAAAAAGAATTTATATGTATATATTAAATGTATAAATGAACTTTGCTATAATAGTGCATTATTATGCACTGTATTGTTAATACCATGGCATCAATTATATTTTCTTCTTCAGATTCAACCTTTTTGCACTTTTCTTTATTGAAAATGTAAACTCTATTGACATTCCCTGTTCAAGGTTATCATGTTCCATAGACTGAAACCAACTGTATTTTTTCCATCACTCATACATATCTTCACTTGGATGAAAGCATTTAAATATGTACTGGCTCAAGGGGAAAGGATTAAAGCATTAATTTTAGTCATATTTTCAGCTTGGGCTACGCAGCTGTAGAGAATGCATCACACTCTTTTCTGAATGTTGATTTTGCCAGGAGTAGAAAAAATCCATCATCTTTTTCATCCATTCAAAGATAGACATGATTGGTGTAGGGAGGTACACATGGTTGGTATGGAGAGGTACATCCTGGTGCCTTATTGTATGTTTTCATGAAATTCTACTGGAAATTTGATTATTTCTTTTTTCATATCCACATCCCCTTGGCCCCATTCTCCTGCTCTCTTTGTTACAGTGTTTCTCCATATATATTTTATGTCATACTCTGGAGGCTTTTACCATAAATTATACAGACACACTAAGCTTTCCATTTGCTGGACAGATGTTATTTTTCACTGAGGGAGAGAAAGGGGACTGCTCCATAATTCAGAGGTAATGCTGTCCAGTCTCAGAATAAAATAAATAACACATAAGCATACACACACACAGACAAACAAACAAACAAACAGCAACCCTATTTATGACTATGCATAGGGGCACCCAGCCTCACTTATTCTGCACACTGTTAAACAAAGCCAATAGGCATAATACTATTATATTTATTTATATATTTATTTATTGAAATACATGTTTACTATATTATGTAAGGCATATTTATTAGATCATATATTATATTATTTCTGGACATAAACAGAAGTAGAACAGCATTTCAATAAAATGTGATAAATATATGACATCAGTTTCCCACCTTTTATGAAGAAAGTTGTTTGGAAAGTATATGAAATAAAAATCATGAGTATGTCATAAATATTGCTTAGAGTCATTGTCTACAATTATTTTGGAGAAACAGTTTATCAAAATGTTAAATTGAATGACAATATGATACGATAAAGGCTAAATCGAATGACAATGTATAATTTTAAAGTAAAAAAGTGTTTCCTATGTGATCCAGTGCTGCTAGTAAGCCTGTGATAACTTGGGTATACTCTCTGGACCTGATACCCGCCTTGAACCCCTGGGGCAGAGTATCCCCCTCTGAAGTGAGGAAGGATAAAAATGGAGAGAAATGATCGTCGAGGAAGCGAGGATGCCCCTCATTTTTCCATAGGAACCCCATAAAAAGTGCATGAATGTAACTATCCAGGAATGAAGAGACCCACTCTCTTCCCCCTTCTTAGTGAGGATACATCTGGGGTGTGTGTGTGTGTGTGTGTGTGTGTGTGCTTGTATCACACACTCTCTTTCGCCCTTGCCTTCATTTATTTATGGTTTGTATATCACCATCCAGCCTTCTCACTATTTGTCAGCTCCCAGATAAGGATTAATATTCACAAAGATGGGCCAGTGCTGTGTATGTGTGTACTATGTGGCTGAATGCAGCAAAAGCGTTTTTTCAATGCTTCATGTCTTACAACATACTTGCCTCTTTACTTTGCCCAAATTGCAAATTAAGTAGTTTACTGTCAATATCATACATATTAATATTTTTCATGTGTCTCTTTTTAACTGCAATGATGTTTAATACACAGGAGCTCTTGAAGCATAGAGGATGCAACTCTATTGTACAATTCAACATTACATTTCTGTTCCCTGAGAAAGTCTCTCTGAACAGAAATCTGTAGTTAAGAATATTGTATTTACTAATGCCATTAATAATAATTGTGTTATATTTGAACATGTGGAGATTTACTGCATTGTCAATCATGGATGTTCATCCTGAAACACCTCTGACCATTGACAGCAACAACAAAACAAAACTGCAATTTGGTCTTTTGGACAGATGGGAGCACTGTACACAAAGCAAAGGTTGCTACTGCTGTCCAGAGCCGTGAAAAAGCCTGAGTTTTAGCCAGAGTATTTGTCTTGTAAAGAATCTCAGACAGATTGTCGTTAATTTGTTTTTATATCTGTGAAAATGACCCCAGCCACCACTTCTCCAGATTAATTAAAATAGAAAGAAATTACAACAACTCATATGAATAATTTGCTTTGCTTTCTTGCCATGTGTATTTAAAAATGACATGAATAAATATATTTTAAACTCTAAGTGCCTTTTACCAACCATGACAGTGAAACAGACCACCTCCAGTTCTCCTGGGCCAAACCCTGGTGGTTTCCCTCTGGCTTCCCACCACACTGCCCCATTTGAGTAAAAAAAAATACCAAAAGAAAAAAGTTTGCGCTCTAAAAAAATTGAAATAAAAAATACAGGCAGGGAAAAGCAAACCTGCAGTTACTGAGCGCTGAGCCACGGCTTAAAAATCTACCGTACTGAATGCAACTTTGGTTGTTTTAAGTAAAATCCAATGAAATATTTTGGTTAATGCAGTTTTGTGCCATTAAATGACTTGCAAGAATTTAAACTATTAAATCAAGATAATGTTCATCCAACTGACACAGAAAACAATTAGGTTATAACTATGTAGCCCAAGCTGTCTAAAACTGAGGAATAAAAAATAAAACTAAAAATGAAAAGTGAATAAAAAGGTGAATAAATACATGAACACATTTTAAGTGAAGATTTATGCTGGGTTATGTGGGGAATGTAAGCGTCAGGAATTCAGCCTACTATTAATAATAGCTAACAAAATGAATTCTGATATTTTTTGTAAAAATTTTTAAACTAGAAATAAAACTATTACACAGAAGTGATTATAATTCTCTTTTAAAGAATCACCATAGTTTTACTGTGACCTGCCCTATATAGAGACAGGGTATTTTAAAAGAGAGTGAGTGAGACTTAAGGGGCCAGGAGGCCAGCATTTGGGGGAGGATGTGAAGCGAGAGATAAGGGTCTGGATATAAGAAGGGTCACAGGGTCAATAGAGTAGTAAGGAGGGACACAGAGCTGTGAAACCGATATGAGTGAAAGAGGGATGAGGGGAAAGCTATACTGTGAGTAAGATGCCAGAGAATGAGAGGGGAGGGGAGGTTGAGGATAAGTCATAATGAATGTGGACAGTACAAATGAGATGATGGACAGAGGGTAAAGGTATAAGCAGCAGAGGCAGAGGAACTGGGCTTTATAGACGAAGTATAAAATCAGAAATGTATGTGGAAGAAAATAGAAAGAAATAGATTAACGTAGCATTTTGTCAAAAAGATTAGTCAATTTGGACCAAAAAACATGAAGAAACATCTCTCTGCAGAGATCATGGTGAGATTTAGGACGAAATTTGAGTGAAATCTCCCCCCACCCGTCTCTTTCTGGTATGTCTGCTTAGTCAGCTCATTATCCAATGGAGCCATAGACAGAATGGGTTTAAATCTCAGCATCGCCCCCAGCTCTCTCCCCTGCCTCTCTCGCTCTCTCCTAGTTTGTTTATCCTGCTTCTCTTTTGTTTTCTAAGCTATCTTGTCTTCCCCTCTCTTTTTCTGGAACTGCCAAGTCTTTGAATGCCCCTTCTCATCACCGCCCTTGCCACACACATACCCCCACTTGCTTCCAAGGTTGCGTCTCTTTGCAGCCCTTCCCTTAAAAGTATTTTTAGAGGCCCTGGGCTGAATTTGTTCACAGATCGTGAAGGATGCTTATTGTGGGAGAATTTGAATCATACTGCTGTTTTTTTTCTACCTCCATATGGGCTTATTTAATGCCTCCCAGCTTCCTTGTAACACATTGTAATATCTCAGTAACATCATAGAACTTTTCCAAAGAATATTAAAAGTGGGCTGATGCTAAGAAGGATCCCAGATCAAATTATTTAACTACTCTCCATCGCTGTGACTACAAAAAATTAGAAGATTATATCCCTCCAAACTGATCAAACTCCAAAATGTTAGGGATTTTTTTTACATGACATATGCTTGTAGTAGTCTAAAATTACTGCAGTTATCATTGCAGTCCTTTGCATGAAAAGACTGTTAGCATCAAAGAGTGGCCTGGCTTTGTTCCTGTATTAAATATTGGTTTGGCCTTAAAGCATACACTGTTTGTTGGTGTGGTTATTGAATCTGTGGGATATGGTCTAGATGAGTCCGCTGCTTCTGACCACGACATGCAACATATTGTGGTCAGATGCAGAAATCTCACAGCTTCCTGTGTAACATATATCATCCACAACTGCCAATAGAAAACCAAAGCAGCCATATCACATCATTATTACATGGTGTAGATCATCGCTGTCATAACAAAACCTCAAAATCTCCAAAACATACATTTTATAGGAAAAAGGGAAACCATTCCAAACTATTACTGTAATTTAAAATAATCTACTAAATCTACTAAATGTGAATCATGGTTATTGGCCCATTCATCATGAAATGATCACTCACTATAGAGAGCAGCTGAAAAAAAACAAAAAAACTGTGAAAAAATGTCACTAGGTTAAGTATACTGGAACAAGTGTACTGTGGCCCTTCAGGAATTCCGTTTGACACTTGACTGTTTTTTTTCTCTCTCCTCTTCCCTGGAGTCAAATAAAGTGTGGGGGAATCTGAAAACCACATAACATCAAATACACTCTGCAGACCTGCATGCTGCTCAGGGGGGCATTCAGACTACTGCTGTGACCCGTGTTGTGTGAAGTGGGTAATGTGTGTTAGGAGCCCTAGAGGAAAAAGCCGCAGGCTGTTCAACACGCCTGGCAACACCCCACCCCACCCCCCCTCGCCTCCTTTCTTCCTCTCTTTCTATCTCTCTCTCTCTCTCACTCTCTCTATCTCTCTTTCTCTCTCTCCATGCCTCAGTGCAGCCCAGCAGTCCAGTGCTCTCCACACACGCACATGTTTAAATATTTCAGAGGGAGGGGGAAGCGGGGAGGTGCCGGGACCAGCGACAACTTCATAAATACTCAATGACAAATGGGCTGCCTTGCCACCACCTGTCAAAGTTCGCAATGATTTATTGATTTCTTTATTTGTCACATAAAAAGGAAAATCTCTCGCTCTCTCTGTTCTGTTTCTCTCTCTCTTGCTCTCAACATCACACAAAGTTGTGGTCGCTGGCTTGCTGCTGTGTCAAATGAAGGAAGACCGAGGCCTCCTGTTCTGATCCATGTATCCATAGAGGATGACAGCGAGACATACTCAGATACACATGCTTCACTTCTGCTTCATCTTTGTTAAAGGCAGGCATGGTCTGGCATACTGCAACATGTATTATAGGCAGCTGGGACCTGGCCTCCCTCTCTTTCTCTATTTACTAGTATTTTGATTAAAGTTTTAGGATGACAAGTAAAGCCAGCAATTTGGAACTAATCCAGATTATTTCAGGATCGGACATTGACGTTTTAAAATTGGCCCGACATTTTTAGAATCATGCATATGATTTAAAAGGTATTATGTTAATAATCCATCTCTAATATCTTTTATGCACTTCATCCACTTTTCTATTTAGACCTTTCAACTGATCCATTTTATTGTAGGCTGAAGCTCAGCTGCTCACAATGCTGTTGATGTGATTTTATGTTTTATCTGCCCCTCTCATTCAAATACCGCCTTTTCATGGCAAGTTACATTAATTTACTTGCAAAAGATTATTTTCAGCTACTGCCACGGTACATTTATTTATCATTAATCAACACAGTCCGAAGTATCATTCACTAACAAAACACACAGCTATTGCTATTTTAAAACTCAAACTACAAAAATAGTAAATGTTATACAGCGTTCATTTATCACTGTGATGCATGTGAAAAGGAGTCAGATTCTACAAGGGAGCTCAAATTTGGCATAACATCGTCAAAATCAGCGATTTGGTAGACTTATTAACTGTACGCTGGACAGTGGGAGACATTCCATATATGATTCATTTTATTTTATTTTTAATTAATTATCTATTAATTATTTATAATCAGGTATATCATTTATTATTATAAAATCATGCTCTCTCTCTCTCTTTTTCTTTTGTAATTCACTGATCCTTTACCTAAATAATGCTTTAATAAAGTCATGATGAATTAAAGTTATGAAAGAAGTATTGTGCAGTATCATTCTTAAAGTGGCAAAATGTCTTCAAGACTATGCCTCAACTTCAGTCACCAGTATACTACATACTTCAGTTACCCAGATCACTGCAAAACTACAGCACACTCTAACAGCACACCTGGCTCAGTTCACTTCCACAGTATTAGTATTTTGATGCCCTGTTTTGGTAATTACTCATGGTTACTCATGGACTTGGTGTCATAAGTCACTTGATCATCTCATGAAGATAATAAACAAAGTTAGTTTGTTAAATATTCATCTTAAATAGGCTATGGTCAAAACGCATTATCGGGATGTATCCTCGATTAAATTTTTCATAGCCATGACATGAATTAGTCATTAAACATCTAGATTATTATCTAAATCAGGCAAAATGTACTTAGGGTGTCATCAAAAAAGTAATTAAAGACAGCTATAGATATAACTACAGTGATATAAATTACAGAACAATATTTTCAGTTCAAATACATTACAGACACATGACTTCAAAACACTGAAAACAATGAACTGTTATTCCAATTATGTGAAACAAGCAAGAAATCTTTAAGCACAATTTAGAAGCACTGAAAATAAAAACTTTTTTTTTCAGCCCCTCTGTTTCTATTACTCACTTTCCCTCACTGACATTCAGTTAACTAATAATTCTAGCTTCAAACTCTAATTAACAAAACAAAAGTGACGAGGGAGTATTCTGAGCAGCCTGTGAATAAAATGAAAAAGTCAGGGTGGCTCAGATGATGGGGTAACATTGGTGAAAACATTGGCATTACAGCATTACTGCCTGAACTGGTCACAGTTTTCTGTGGGGTGCTAATGCTATCCACAATTCCATTTAATTACCCAAGATCAGAAGAATGAAATCTAAGAACCTAATTTTTAGTTGTAATTATTATCTGCGATTCCAACATGAGACTAATTCGATCATATATATTGGCTAAAACCCGAATTGACAGTTTATACATATATGTATAGTGCACTGCTGCTTTCTGTATTTTACTTTCAGTCTCTCTATTCATCCCTACTCTGCGTCCTGATCTATCTCTTTGTCTCTTGTGTCTTCTTGTCTCCCTTCTTGTCTCATACCGACACCCGCCCCCCCACCGTCGCTCTCATGCTTTGCGGGTTGGCAGCCTGTCGATGAGAGTCATTGGTGGACGGCAGGCACAGTCAATGACCCTGACAGTGCGCAGTTATCGCCCTAATTAAGATGCCACACTTGAGTTAAACCGCTGCATTAGGATTTGATGGGGAATTGATCAGAGTGTCACAGGCAGCAAGAGGAAGAGAGAGATGGAGGGAGTGAGAGAGGAGTGCAGACAGAGGAGGGAGCTTTACTCAGGCGCACCACCTCCCCATCGATGAAGTGTAGGGGTCAGAGGTTAAGACAATCTTTGATTCTAGTTGATCATCTCACTGTGTCTCTGCTTGATGGAATAATTATATTAAAGTGGAGCCTCAAGTGGCCTGTCAAACACGGGGCGAGCATGACTGCCTAGAAGCCCAGGCATGCACACACACATATCGTATGTTTTGGTTCAGATTAATTACTCCAGTATTCGAGTGGTTTAATCGTAAGTGGACTGTCAGTGTGGCCAAACATGTGTTTAAAGGTTAAGCGTATTTGTGGGGAAGTGTCATGATTCATTACTCCGTTATTGGAGCCATGAGATTTCTGCCTGGCTGTCAAATACTGCAGTGATCTGAACGTCAGGGTATGAAGGGACACTGCCCTAAGTGGCCAAATTTCTCTTTCTCTCTTGTAGCTGAAAAGAGTTTGAAATTCTCAGTGGGACATAGACTACTTCTGCAATCAGAACTGTTCTCAGTGGTGGTGAAAGAGACCAGACTTTCAAAGCCTAATTTATAGGAGGTCATTGCACAAAACTTAATTTTTCAGATTTGCTATTTGATCATATTCAGCATTACATATAAACCTCAGAGGACAAGCATACATTCACTGGTCAATTTGGACAGTAAATAAAAGGTTCATTGTTCTTCATTGTTACATTGGTTTATTGATATATGATATGACATATAGTAATGTAATATCAAATGTAATATCAAAATAATATATACATAATACCACAAAATAAATGTATATAATTGAAGCCAACACCTGGTTCTGATTGCAGCTGGCTGGTGAAATAAAATCAGTCAGTGGAACAATATTGCATTATTTGTAAATGTTTTTGAGTTTGCTTGTGTATGATTAAGTGGTAGGAACCAGTTATGAAATGCAGATTAACCGTTTTGCTCGATGTAGTGCGTTTGGAGGTTGTATGCATTTTGTGACCAAACTGTGCACTGGGATTCAATACTGAGAAATTTGACTTAGTGATTATAAAACACTGTAACCCATTCAACGGAGATCGTTGTCTGTTGTCTGCATGTGGGCCTGTAAGAAAGACAATGACCAGTCCCCAGCCTTAACCTTAACAATGTGCACCTATTCATGTACGTTGACTTATGTCCATTCCCAAAAATAGAGAAATCTGTTCAAGTATTCCAGTTTATATCAGGTATTCCATGTTTTGAAATGCATTTACTGAAACAGAGTGTTATGCATAGATATAAGGAGAGCAGATGCTCTCACGCATTTAGCACTGATAGTCTCTCGGACACACTTAACGCATACATAAGCTCATGCTGAAAGCATTTACATTGTTCATTCAAATGCACTGGAGTGTATTAAAAGAGTGTGACTTGGGAAATACAGGTTTTCCATCTTGCATTGAGTGTGCGGTATATAGAGAGTGCGGCCTACGCATTAAAATAAGTGTGATGATGCATATTTACATACTTGAATGAACATATACAAACAGCCTTTACACAAACACATACTCTCGCAACACCCATCTCAGAGGAAATGATAGACTTCTTAAGATATACTAAGTGTACTAAATGCTTTCGTTTCTAAAAACAGTGGCTTTAATAATAAAGTTACTATCAATTATAATTGCATTAATGCACCACACTGTACACCTAGCAGATAGAACAATACAAAACTTTTGATTAATACTATGTTGGACCCCTAAAACAATACTGATCCATCAAGTCATGTATCCCACAGGACCCTTTGAAGGTGTGCTGTGGTATCTGGCACCAAGACTAGCAGCAGATTCTTTAAGGCTTATATGTTAGAAGGAAGGGCCTCCATGGATCAAAGTAGTTTGCCCAACACAGATGATTGATTGGATTGAAATCTGAGGAATTTGGAAGCCAAGTCAACATCTTAAACTTTATGTAACATTCCTTAAATCATCCCTTAACAATTTTGGCAGTGGAGTAAGAAGCATTATCCTACTGAAACAGGCCACTGCCATTAGGGAATATCTTGTGAAGATGGGGTGTACTTAGTTTCCAACAATGATTAAGTAGGTGGTATGTAACAACCACATGAATGCCAGGGTCAAAGATTTCCCAGCAGAACATTGCCCAGAGCATCCCATTGCCTCCATGAGGTGCTCTGGGCAATGTTCTGCTGGGAAATCTTTGATCCTGGCATTCATAGCTTGCTTTTGTCACATTGCCTTGTTCCCAGCATCCTTCTGTCATCTCCTTCAGAGGTCAGCATGGGCACCCTGACATGTCTGCAGCTATGAAGCCCCATATGCAGCAAGCTGTGGTGGACGGTATGTTCTGGGACATTTTTATAAGGCATTAGCAATGGCACCTCTACACAGCTGCCATTGTTACTGCTATTGACTCTGCTTATTGTATGTCCTTGTTATACTTTGTCTTTGTCCTACACTGTTTGCTTCAGAAAACGCTATTTCAACCCTCTGTGTACTTGTGTATGTGGCTGGGCTGACTCTTGAATCTTGAATATCATAGTCAGTATTCATTTTTTCTGCTACCTTAGCTCTTCTTTTGGTAGGCACTATCCACTGCCTACCAGGAACACTGCACCAGACCTGCAATTTTGGAGATACCCTGTCATCTAGCCATCACAATTTAGCTCTTGTCACTAAGGCACTGAGATCCTGACGTTTGACCATTTTTCCTGCTTCCAGCACATCAACTTCAAGAACTAACTCTGTTAATTCCTGGCTCATATTGTCCTCTTCTAGAAAGCTGCAATTGTAACAAAACAATACAAAGTTATTCCCTTCAGCTGTCAGAATGTTGTGACTGATCATGTATAAATAACACTCTGTCTTTATAGGAATTCGAATAAGGTTTTTGATCAGATATACTGTTGATGTACTCACTTTGTGATTTATAAAAATGAACAGCACTTTAAATGAAAAAAAAAAATCAGGGATTATCCAAAAATTGAAAATGTATGAAACAGAATAAAAACCTGAATGAAAGAGGAACACAAAGTGAATGTTTACCCGATTAAGAAAAAAATAAAACTTTCGTCATGAAGAATCTTTACATACTTTATGATGGAAATGTCTTGCTTTTTGTTCTGTACGATTTCTAGAATTTAGAATCAAATATTTTAAACCTTTCTTTCAGTTGTTTATATCCATACCAGATTATCATAAACTGTATTCAGAGTCAATAGGGGGTCAAATACTCATGAAATGGGGTTATTTTGGGTTATGTATTTGCTCATCCTTAAATGCATGAAATAGCATTATGAGGGGTTTCCAAAAATAATGCATTTCCTACATAATATCATGGTCTATTCACACTTATTTACGCACACTCACTCCCACTTTTTCATCTCTCCGTCCATTTCCACACTTATATATATCCCGGGTCCCTCTTCTTTGTCTCCGAAACTTTTCCTGATTCCCTGAAAATGTTGTTGTTAAAAGTGAATGAAGACAAACAATGTTCTATGTCCCTGTGTTCTCTGTATCTTCTTTTTCTTCTTCTCTCTCTCTCTCTCTGTCTCTCTCTCTCTCTCTCTCTCTCTCTCGTGTGTCTCCGTCTCTCAGAGGGTCATTTGCCTTTTCAGATGAGATTATGAGCTATAATGGAGGGGGAGGTGGAGAGTGCTGAGACAGGGAGAAATGGCCTGCCGTGAAGATGGGAGATTTGATGGCTAGTCGATACAGCGGCAGACTGAGAGAGCATGAGAGAAAAAACAGCTGAAGGAGGGAGGACACATGGGAGGAAGCAGAAAAAGTCAAGATTCTGCATCCCAGCCCAGGAGATGTGAGCAAGAGCTTTATTAGAGCTGATAGTCATGACTGCCTGAACAACATACAACTTTTCAAGAGAAAGAGAAAATGTATGTTAATCTATGAGATTTTAACATTTTGGGCTGTTCAGACAAGGTCAGTTGAAGCTGATGTTAAATGTATAAACAAACAAACAAACAAACAAGCAAACAAACAAATAATCAAACTACCATGTGAACAGATGAAATAATTTAGCTGAAATAGGGAGGCTGCATAAATAATTAATACATTTTGCTTTTGGATGCAGAGATTAGTTACAGTTTCATAAAACTGATGATCAAGAAGATCAGAAAAAAATATTTATTTACAAATAGTCTGTACAGCTGAACAAAATACCACAATGGAGTTCATTTTTAGTGCTTGCCATTCATTAGTAAGTACTCTATAGCATCTGACACACTGGAGGAAGAGGCAAGAGTACCAGTCCAGCATCTCAACCCAGAAAATGTAAGTCAGAACTTCATAATGCTGATAGTCATGAAGCCCTGGTCAACAATGTAGCTTTTATAGAAATGTTTAAAACGAAGTCATCTATAGTAGAAAGCAATTGCCATCATGGACAATGGCCATCAATGAACAAGTATGATAGTACATCAGTTCAGTGATTACACCTTGTACAGTATGTGACACCCTACTGATTTTTTCTCACATTCAGAGTGGCTTTTGCTCAGGCTCCTTAAACGCCCTTTATGGGTGCTTTGGGAGACAATGGTGTGAACCCTTTGTAACACACTCCACTTCCTATATCAGACGTAATAGAAAAGCCCATCACCACAGAAACATTTCCATGGTGATGGATGGGCAGGGAAGATGATGGGAAGGGGATTAACCTTGGCTTTATGGGTGAGGGTGGGGCCTGATGACTGACTTTGGGGAGGAAACCCCGCCTTAATGCATCATAAACAGGGCAAATGATGCATATGCAAAGTTCCTCTAAATGAGGAGCCATCCGTTACTGGCTTAATGAGGGTGTTTTAATCAAACAGAGGTCAGAATCTTTAGAGACAATGACAAGAGGAAATGCATCTATCAAAGGTGAATGGAGACAGGTGGTCACCTACACTCAAACAAGACAGTGAGACAGCTTTCCCATAAGTGTTTCCTTCTGTTTTTCCTGTGTCTGTCACACTCTGTCGTACACACATACACATGCTCTTTCTGTACGAGCTTTTTGGTCCCTTGAGTGTTCATTGCTGATGGAGACAGACATCCCTTCCTTACGACACATTCAATATTGTCTTGGATTGACAACTCCTAAAAGGGGGCATTTATGGGTCAGGGGCCAAAGACTGATGGCCCTTATTTGTCCCAGTCATTCTTTGTATTCTCTTTTTTCAAACTGCTCTGGTTTCTTTTGCAAGCAGTGCTATGCAAGCTACTTAAAAATGTAACAAATTATGCTACCAAGATTTCAACTAAAAAAAGTAAAATAAAAATGAAATAAAAAATAAAAGTTAAATAAATGAACCAGTTCTTTGGGAAAATGGCAAAGGCAAAACAGCAGTAGCAGCCATGTAAAAGCCTGAATTTTCTCCATATATTTGTGCATTTTTTTTTAAAGCATGTGATAATTTGTATGGTGCTGACTGGGTTACTTTGGTTAAAATAACTTGTTAGCTATATTTGCCTATATAAAAGGAAAATAGTGGAAAAAAGTAGAAAAAAAATTGATTTTCACTGTCCATTTAAAAGTGTTTAGATGTATAATTCTCAAACTTTATAATTAGATTTTCTTTGTGGTTTATTTTAGCTTCCATTACACCCATAAATCCTCAGAAATGCACATATACACACACACTCATTCACTGACACACACACTCACACACACACACATACACACAAACACGGGCGCATTCACTACTCTCACCTCTGTGATTGAATGCAGGTGAACTGAGGGTGTCCCCTGATTGCTTGTGAGTGATACCCCCATCAAAGCCAAACACAAAGCATAGCGGTCTACTCTAATAGTGTGTGTGAGAGTGTGTGTTTGTCTCTGTCACCCCGGGGGCTGTAACGTAAAGGGACATGTACGACTGACCCCCACCTCATTGCTAACAGAGTGTCTGGCACAGTAATGTGCCGTAAAGAGAGACAGACTATTAACCTTCCTGCCTCCCTGTGTGTGACTGTGGAGGATGTCATAGCCTAACATGTCACTGGGTCAGTTTTATAAGCATGTTGGCAGACAGGCACTGAGAGCAGGGAGGCTCTATTACGAGTGTCACATGGCCCCTCGCACACTCATCGCTCACAGAAGAACAGCCCATAAGCTACTTCACTTAGTGTGAGGAGGAAGAGTTCATTCAGAAGGCTATATTGCTAGTCCAAAAGTTCAAAAAGCCACTTTAAAATGTTGGCAGTGAATAAAGAGAATGGCCTCTTGAGATATTCTTCAATGCAGTTGATTCACAGGTGTAAAATATTGCATTAACACAATTTTGTCTTGATTTGACATTTTAATCATATGGAAATAAATGCATATTTGAATAAAGTAAATTAAAGGCACCGCAATGAGGCATGCTATATTGTGACTTCTAGCATCCATTTGTAGTTATCCATATTAGCATGTCTGGTCAAGCTATTCCTTAAAACCAGTCCATAATCTATTAACAGTTCTAAAATGGATCAAATGTACCATTACTTCCTTTGTGTCAATTTTATTCACACACTGTTTTCACTGTTGGAACAAAACCTTCTAAACTTACAAAGTAATACTATGGTAGCAAAATGCCATTTTATATAATTTTGTTTATCATCATTTATATGGATTTGTTTATCATGAAATCATGAAATCAATCAACAGAAGCTGGCAATAGTTTTGTATTAATATTGGTCCATTCAGTGTAAAATTTTGTAAAAATGGTGTGAAAATGCAATGATATTTTGTTATACCCATTGTGGCTCATTATTGTTTGTTTCACTTTCTCACTGTGTTATGTGTCATCCATACAGGTACCTATTTCACCAAGACAAATTCCATTAATTTAATTTAAATGAATGTACGTGATTCTAATGCTGAATCTGAGCAACTAAATGAATGAAAAACTGGTCATCAAAAAAATTCTGCTCTCCTCAATTACATTCATTTCTGCTGCATCAAAGCCAGTCGGCTCTGTAGGAATACTGAGGAAATGCTCAGATGTAGGTTTCCAAACAGTGGTAGAGCAGCATCAGTTTCTCTGTGTGGATAATATGAGGAGACGGCTTACCTCCATCAGGCTGTCACCCCGTCGCTGCGGCAATGAGAGCTGATGGAAGGTGATTGGAGACGATGGCTGTCCCCTCTTAGTGTCACGGCACATGACAGCCGTCCTAAGGCACAGGATGGAGTGGACACATAAAAGAGGGGTAGGATGGACAGAGGAAGGAGAACGGCTGAGTGGCCGTGGCAGACTGTCCCTCAGGATCAGTCTCTTCGCGTTGACCCGCTGACCCTCAGGACAGATCAGCACCTGAACTTCAGGCTAAGGGAGCACACACACACACACACACACACACACACACACACACACACACACACACACACACACACACACACACACACA
>JBBPCW010000106.1:10650582-10663229 GCA_037974425.1 Phenacogrammus interruptus
ATGGTGATGATGATGATGATGATGATGATGATGATTCTTCTTTTTATTATTATTATTATTATTATTATTATTATTATGCTCTCATAATTAGCGTTTGCATTGTAAATGTTTGCGTATCGCATTTTAACATATTATAATCTTAACGTTAAAACGCTTTTGAAATTAATTTACGCTGCAAAATCAGAGAAACATGAGCGACAGGCAAAGCGCGGACATTAGGAATCCATCAAAATATTTTTATTATAATTACTATTACGATTATTATTGTTGTATTTATTGTTGTTGATGCTGCTGATGTTGGTGGTGTTATTTTTATTATTAACAGGAAGTATATATTTAAGAAATTATAACAAAATATAATAAGGATCATATTCTGAAATTAGCGTTTTGTTGAGGTCGTGATTTTCTACAGTAGGTTTAAAGTGTTCGGCGGTTCGTAAGGATGAACGTACTATATTAAAAGGGACAAAGATGGAGAGAGGGAAACTTCGTTTACCAGAACTTTTTATTAAACATTATGAAAACAAGAGTCTGAACACCATTCCAGTCAGAAACATTTCCGTTTAGACGTATCGACACGTTATGGACATTAAATGTTTCTGGAATAAATATATAGAAATCGTATATACAGTCATTTGTACACGTCCAGCACATTTCTCTCTCAAGAGCTTCCTCAAATGTGACTGAATCACGGAAGCCGCTGCACTTCAGGAGGCCTCCACTGACCAGTAGAACCCAAATAAAGCAGGACTCGAGCCAGGGGGACACTTCAGAAAAGCCGGGGCGGCTCGTGTTGTCCCTCACGGGTCATTAATTGTCTGTTGGAGGGATGATGAACATCTGGGGATAATCTTTAGTGGTGCTCTTTTATGCAGTATACTGGAGGGGGTCGTTTCTATTGCACATTCTCATAAATAAATGAGCCGAACGCCAAACCTTAACTATGATTCAAGATCCAGCCACGTTGCATACAATCAACGCTTAAAAACTGCAACGCAAGTCTCATCAGCAGTGGAGTTCTGGGCAGCTGTGAGAGGATAAGTCAGTTTACACTCAACCCCACAAACCACCACACACTGTGCATCTTTTTTGACCTGATGAAGTAAATCCCTTCCCACCCACCCACTCACATCACCTGGACACGAGACTTTTCATTAAGCTGGAAAAGTCTTATCTGATGTGGAGGCTGGAAAATCACTTTAGAGATGTTGTGGATGTTGTCCCCACCCCCACCGCCACCCCATAAAGCCATTTTATCTATTGGTTTAGGTTTTTCGGTTGAAGCACACAAAAATTCACATATTCTCAGCTCGTTAATTGCTTTCGAGTAATTAGATGCATAGAATATAGCAGCGACTGAAGTCCTTGTCCTAGATGAAGTAGCTCATCTAAATACAAATCAGTTTTGGGCTGTTTTGTCTTTTTTTAATCCCCCAGTACCTCTTGTCGTAGTGCAGTAGGCTTCTCATTTATATTGTACATTTATGAATAGGAAGAAGAATATCGTTGACCATTTGCATGCTTTTACATACAAACATTGCATTAAGACGTTTTAAATAAACAAGCAAACAAACAAAAGAGAGAAAAAGAAGGGAGAGAAAGGGGGTAGAGAGACGGGAAAAAAGAGTCATGTAAATCAACACACTAAACTCATCTCTACAGTATTTACACGTGAGAATAAATAAATCAAATCTGGCTCAGTTCGTTCGTGTGTCCTTGTGTTATTGGTTTGATCGTTAGAAAAAGAACATTAATGGAAATTATTGACTTGGACTCAGTTTTGTCTTGAAGTTCTGGTTCTGGTTCTGTTGCGGTTCCTTGCAGCTGAAGAGCTTCAACACACGCGTTGTTTTTTTTCTAGAGCAGGGCAGAGAGGAAGAGGAGGGCGAGGAGTTGGTGGTCTGAGGAAGGTGGTCTCAAGGGTCATGCTTTTTCATCCAGGTGTGTTTGCAGGGGGGAGTTGAAGCACCGTACATGTCCCGCATGCAGGGTCGAGGGTGCAATGCTGAAGTTCACACACTCATATGCGCGCGCGCACACACACACGCACGCACACACGCACCCGCACTGTCTAAAGAGGAGGTGAGGCGGAAGACGAACACGTATTGCTACTTCCCTTTTCCTTTCGTTCAGTGTTTTCTGTTCCTTCTTTCTCCATCTAGTCCGATCAAACTGAAAATAAATAATATTGTTAATAGGCTAATAATCATTATAATGATGATAAAATTGCAGTTCCAGAAGTTTCCCCCACGACTTTAAGACTCGTGTCGGTCCGTTATAATACGATTAAAAACTGAGCGGAGTTAAAATGACTGAGATCAGTCTTAACATGAGGTGGGTTTGAGTGACCCTATAAGACTTTTTTTTATTAATCATTAAAATAATAAAATAATAAAGGTCGCGCTATAACGAGCTGAAAAAAATTTACTTTTGAAAAAAGCAAAATAAAAGCAAAAAGTAACCCTAATGAAATGTGGCCCACTAGACGAATGAACTAAAGGGTCCTACTGAATTTACTGACTACTGAATGAACTGACTACTGAATAAGGAAAAATGAATGCACTGTGCTGAGTGAGAGGACAGAACCCCGTGCTCTGATTGGACGTGGTTTGTCTGGACACGCTGGACTGATTGCTGATCCCATGCTGAAGTTCACACCGCGTTTTGAACAGGTTAAGACTTCAGGAGCTCTAATGATAGTCTTACAGTCTGATAAAGTCACACTTAGTGTGTATGAAGTCAGGCGCGTGGGGTGTTTCACTGCGTGAACGGGGAGTCTGTCTGAACACAACACGGGGTGTAAACAAAGTTTACACAGATGAAAAAAATGCGTTTAAAAAAGAAACGGTACTATGACGATGAACGCGTTGGTGTGGAGGAGAAAGAGGAAGAAGAGGCAGAGAAATAAAAAGAGTCTAAGACCCAGAGGGTCTCTCTCACATGAAGAAATCTGCAGAGGGGGGTTTTCCGCTGGAGGGGTCCCGGGTACCGCCACCGACGCCGCTCGCACCCCCCGTGCCTCCCCCGCCGCCGAAACTGCGGCTTGCAAGCTTCTCATACTTCTCCTTGTAGAGGTCTCGCTCCTTGGCGAGCCGTGCCACGTCCTGCTTGAGCTGCTCCACCTGGTTCTGCAGCGTGCACTTCTCTGTCTCCAGCATGTGCCGCTGCTGCACGCGCTTGTAGCGGCAGGACTGCGCATAGCCGCGGTTCTTCAGCGTGCGCCGCTTCTGCTTGAGCCGGATCACCTCCTCCTTGCTGAAGCCGCGCAGCTGCCGGTTCAGCTCGCGCACAGTCATGCTTACGAGTTGCTCGTCCGAGAAGCGGTCCTCGAGGCGCGCGTGCGCGTGGTGGTGGTGGTGCGCATGGTGGTGGTGGTGGTGGTGCCCGTGGTGGTGTCCCGTGGCCGTGCTCAAGTCCTCGCCCACGTACTGCTGCGCGCGGAAGCCCGCGCCCTCGTACGCCTGGTGCGCGTGGTGATGGTGGTGGTGGTGGTGCGCGTTGCCAATCAGGGCCTCAACGGCGTCCTCTGGGGTCAGGTTCAGGGCCTCTGGACTCACGTGGTGCTGGTAGTTGGGAATCCAGTACAGGTCCTCCAGCTGACCCGCCTTGCCCGCCGCGCCCTGCCCGGCGCCGCTCCCCGCGGGGCCGTTGGGGGTGCCGTTGGGGCCGGGGACGTTGTTGGAGATGCCGTTGGCGAGGCTGTGGCCGCCAGGCTGGGCGCCAGGGCTTGGGGCGCAGAAGCTGGGCGACGAAGGCACGGAGGAGCAGGGCGTGCTGATGGGCGTGGAGGACAGAGAGCCTGGCGGCAGGCGATGGCAGTAGCGCTCGGACTCGGGCGGCTCCTTCTTTACCTCGAACTTCATGAGATCGAAGTCATTCACGTACTCGATGGCCAGGGGGCTGTTGGGCAGCTCGCCGGCACTCATGGCGAGGTCCGCGGCCATGTCGGCGTCAGCGGCAGTCCATGCGATGGCGCGCGCCGTCAGAAGCGAAGGGGGAGGGAGGGGGGTGCTGGTGGTGCCGCACCGGGACTGCAGTCCTTCTCTCAACAGGGTGGCAATGGTGGGTTGTTTTTTTTTTTTTTGGGGTGGGGGTGGGGGGGCAGTTTAGCACATGTGAACCCAGAGGGCACACCACAGTCTAACCAGTCCTTAAAACAGCTTCTATTTAGAGTGGAGGTGTCTGTATGTATGCGCGTGTGTGCACGGCAGGGTGAGGTGGGGTTGGTGGGTAGGGGGTGTAGGGTGAAGCACCCGTGTGCGTGAACTTGTCCACCTGGCAGCTGCTCTAGCTCACAGCTTTCTCCTTTAATATCACCCGAAACCTGAAACTTCAGAGGCTCCGACCTGTCCCGTCCTCGCTTCACCCTCAGTCCCGTTATTACAGGCCCTCGGGATAGAAGGTCCTCGGTGTGAAAAATAAATGAATAAATAAAAAACAAAAATAAAAACGCCAGAAAAAGTAGATGATTCTAATCCTGGGTCGTCGCTGAGATGTTTTAGTCCTTAATCAAAACCTGGAAGCAAGAGGTATGTGGTTTCATTGGGACTTGAGGCCCAGAAAGTTTTCTCCCCTAAACTTGACAGGAGGTCAGTCTTTTAGTCAGACTTTACCACTCGAGTCCGAGTCCGGTGGAATGATCAGACGATTCAGAAAGTCACCGAGAAACATAGCAAGATAACGCATTAAAAACAAAAACAACAATCACAGTAACTTCCAGCGATGGGACGCCTCAGTAAAAAGTCTCTCAGCAGAGATCCCGGTACCTGCAAGCCTTTCTTTTCTTCTCTTTTGTTTCACTTTTTGGGGAGTAAAACTGTAGATCCCGCTTTTCTTTTTTCTTTTTTTTCTCTTTTAGGGATTCGTGCTGTGAGTCCCACCCCAACTCGGTTCACCGGAGTACTGAAGAAGGGAGATAGCTCTCGTACTATTTATATACAGGGAGGTCAGGCTGGACCAATAAGAAGAGCCACCAGTCGTATATTTGCATTTTCCCGCTGCAGCCTCCCACTATTGGACGAAAACAGGCGTGCATTTTGGCGCGTTTGTTTCCTTTCCTTTTTCCCACCCACGCTCAGGCAAAGCCACGCCTGCTGTCCCGCGATTGGTTGGCAGTTCACATCACAAACGATAGAACCTCTTCTGAGAGTGAGTGATCAGCCAATCCAGGGTCTGGGGGCGAGGCTTTGTCAGAACACAGGTGGGAAAAATGACAGCAGGGACCCCGGAGCAGCTGCTTCCCGCCCCCTAGCGACTGTTTCACAAATTTAAAATTGAAGAGGTTGCGCACAATTGGAAAATACCAGTTAAAAAACTAATGAATATTTTTCAGCTTCTGTTCTTTGCTTTACACCACCATATACACCTCCTATAATTAAAAAAGTGCATAGTGATCAAAACTTGCATATGCATATATCAAGTTTATTTTAGTGCTATGGTCCATATGGGACATAGATAAATATCAATCTAGATATATTTATATAAACAGTATGCATTTTATATTAACATGGATGTAATTTATTGAAAATGAGGTGATGAAATGGGGTTATTTCATTATGAATATGCTTTCTATTACAGACGCACCAGCTGAAAGTGCAATAAAGAAGCGTTTTTTAAAGTCTTCACTATTACTTGATGCCATACGGTATTTGGAGTGTCGCGGAAGCTTGACTAACTATATTCGCATTGAGCTTCTGGGAAATCTTGAAAACTTACAGCAACAGTCATTTGTGTCTGTGTTGCAGTGAAACCCTCTTTCTTGCAGGCTCAGAAGTGTGTGCATAAAACAGGGATTAGTGTAAACGTGGATTAAGGCAGATTCATGGTCAAATGGTCCTAAGGCGTTTCAGAAAGTGCTGCTACAGTGAATTCATACAGAAGAGAAGTAAAGACGAGCGTTTTTCTTCCTGATGTAATTTATTATAAACAAGAGTTATGTGCTTAATGGCATATGATTCCTTCAAGTGCAGGGAGGTTAAGAACAGTTCCAGTATTGATGGCGTGCTGATTCCTGCAGTGCCCTTTTCCCCTTTTCACCCGTTCCACCGCCACATCTGGCGATAAAAATCAATCCTCATTTCCACCGGAAGAGAGAAAATAAAATAAGAATTAAAAAAGAGCACGCGCAGCGGATGGGTTCATTAGGACGGGAAGCGCCCGGATTCCATTCGCATTTAACCCCTAATCGGCTCACGACTCATCTGTTCGAATCGACAAATAATTAAAGCCCCCGGAGCTTTTACAAGCCTGAGGGACGAATATGAGCCAAAATGTGTGTGAATTCAAGCGGTCCAGTGTCCAGAACCTGAGAGAATGACGGTTTAAATCTACACACGTGGCTCTACAAGTGGACACACACACAGAGCCTGGGGCAGATTTGGATGCAGTAAAATGACACGAGAAGTCTCTCCAGTAAATGTAGCTGTGCCAACTTATGCAGATGCTGCAAGTTAAAGTAACCCCCAGCAAAATATATATGTGGATAAGTCCGCTAAGTGGGCAGCCATATCACCAAAACATTTACAAGTTAAACAATTTAGTCTCCGACAAGGCTGAGTGATCCCCCTTTCTTAGACTCTTTAGCTCAATAGATAGTAATTCGTCATGTACAAACGGACATTTATCAAAATATAGAGGCCAGAAAAGGCACTGTTTAAATGAATACTAGAAGAAACACTTTTGGCTATTTGAGGAACCCTTGCCTGACTGGTTCCTAAAAGAACCATTTGTTGAAAATGAGATGAGCAAGAATGACAAAACATTTACAAATCTTGGAATCCTCCGAAAATTTCCACACTGACTAAAGATTTTTTCCATAGCCCATAATTAGGAACTGTTAGTTTAAGAATGTAGAGAATGATTTGAGATATAGCCAGTGGTTGACTCTTTTAGTTAATCCTATTTCAATAAGGAGATGATTTGAGGCACTCCCAATCACATACAAAAGAACCCCATCCATGATTTTGCAGACAGTGACAAGACGGATAACTAAGCTAACACAGACAATAGAAATATGAGTTGTTTGAAATATCCCACTAACCACTATTTT
Source organism: Phenacogrammus interruptus (assembly GCA_037974425.1). Classification (NCBI taxonomy): domain Eukaryota; kingdom Metazoa; phylum Chordata; class Actinopteri; order Characiformes; family Alestidae; genus Phenacogrammus; species Phenacogrammus interruptus. The sequence goes on from JBBPCW010000106.1 coordinate 10,657,631, forward strand.
GTATGGTGGCAAATATATGCAAATCACTATTACAGGCAACACAATTTGTGAAAATATGCTTAGGCTGCACATTAGACAAAGTGCATTATGAGTATTAAAAGTTCAATAAGATATGCTGCTTGTTCACTCCATATTGTGGGATTTTCACCAACTTTTTCAGTCAATGTGGTACATGCCCTAAATAGTGTCATATGTAGTTAATATGTCATATGGGGCAGCTGGTAGCCTAGTGGTTAGGGCACTCGCCCCGCGACCAGAAAGTCCGGGTTCAATTCCCAAGACCGCTAGGCACTGCTGAGGTACCCTGAGCAAGGTACTGTCCCCACACACTGCTCCCTGGGCACTGTGTTCCTGGCTGCCCCCTGCTTCACTTGGTGAATGGGTTAAATGCAGAGGAAGAATTTTGCGCTGTTCACACTGTGTGCTGTGGTGTGTTCACGTATGACAAATGGTCACTTTCACTTTAATATGTGATGGTTTCAGACATAGCCAGATTTGCAAACAAACAACTGCTCTATCAAAGAAACACAGTAAATAAACAAAGGCAGAGCAGTGAATGTAAAACATTACAGTAAAACAACAACAAGTGTTAAAAAAGATGCAGCTCTAAAAAAAGACAATTTTTAATCAAATGACTATCACTATTACTAAGCATGCTGGGTGGGCAACAGTAGTACTGTACATTATTATATTCTCTTTTTCATGTTGAACTGAGAGGATACACTGACATTGGTTTGTTAGTTGTAATGTTGTTTTTCTTATGTTTTGCAGTCAATTATTTTGCTACTGCTACTGAAAGTGAAACAGTGACTGCATCTGAATACTTGAATGAAACTCCCTTTCCTGTCTGCATACATTCATCAGGTATTCCTGTGTAACTACATGCTAATAAGGCCAGATGATATGTTGTACATGTGATTTGCTTTGTGTGTTTTCTAGGTTTTGTTGCATTATTTGTGGCCTGTAAATTCTTGCTCTTCTTGTTGCAGGTGATGGAGCAAACTGGTTTGTTTTTGTGACATTGCATAACTTACCTTTTACTGAGAATCTAGTGGAAGCTGGTTAGGTTTCCTAATTGGGCGGCTTTGTCTCCAACTGGTGCTAAAAGTGGTACTGTACTGTTTTTCAATATGCCTCCTGGTCATGCCTCTGTCTTGAGGTCGTCACAATATGCGGTGAAGCCAAGGGTTACATGACTGAGTTTTGTCGCAAGTTATAAGTTCAGCATAAGTGACTGCTTCTGAGAAACCTTGCTGCACTGCGCAGTTCAGAGTTTTCCTGTTTTAGCCAGCTGAATCAGTTCATCATTAGATCATCACTGATCATTACTGTGCTGTGCAGGTGTCATACAGGATTGGAGTTGGGAAACATTAGGGTAGATTAAAAAAGAACAATAGACCACACTGATCTCATTTGCCACAAAAGCTTACTAAAAAAGACAGAACATCAGCTATCAGAAACACTTTTTCAGCAAGGCATTAACAAAGCTTTAGTACCAGCTGACAATGAACAGTTGCATAATGTAACCGATGCAAGGCACAACTAAACCGGTGTCTCTGTTTGCAGCAGGGGGCCCAAAAGAACTGAGGGCTCAAGGCCTCGTCTAACCTGACGTGGCAGAGTAAGATATCCTACCCGGTGAAATACAGACGCTCTCAAGACCCAAATCTGCCTACGGAGGAGGAAAAAGGGAGAAAAAAATATGAGAGATGAGGGGACAAATCATATAAAGGTATTTTAGGGGCGCTAAGTCATTATAGGGGGTTTTATCAAATAAGCAAGAGTGGAACCCAAAGTCCAAGCTAAGCAGTCCGCTTTAAAAATGGCATATTTAAGAAGATCTGCCGTGGTCCATTCAGCGAGTGGAGGCTAGGTGTGTGTGAGCATGGCCGAGGGCTTGAGACATAAATTTTGAAGTCAGGGCTTTCATTGTTCCTTTGCATATTGGGAGTTAGCTTCTGGTGCAGTTCTGGCGATTTAAGCAAAATGGACATCAGCACGTCCAGGATGGAGAAAAAGAGAGTGATAGAGTGAAAGAGAGAAGGGTGGCGGAGGGGGGCCCAGGCTGGCCAATAGGGGGGAAATCACTGTGGCGGATTTTGTCCAGTTAACCCTCTTTTAACCAAAGGGAGGGATGTGAGGTGAGGTGCTGGGGGTTATCAAAGGCAGGGAAAGCAAGCATTTGTAGACATACACAGCTTAAAAGCCAGCTCAGAGATTCAGCAATAAGTGTGTATGTATACTAACACATTAACAACTTATATGACACTCACAGCAAAAAAGTAAGTAAAAATATGAATCAAACATTTTTATTGTAAGATCTGAGAACTGAGAACTGTGCACAATTCTGACAGTATTGGGCAGCAGGCATAGTACAGATAGCAAAAAAGAAAAAGAAACATTCACCGGTGAACCTGGCAGGTGACCAAATCAAATTAGAATAAAGCAGGAGAATATAGAGACCAAGTAAAGACAGATAGACTGAAAGATAAAGAGACAAGTACCAGTGCTTTCCACAGCATTTAGATGAACATATCTGAGATTTTTAAAACCAAAATTATGATTTCAATGCATCTATTTTAGGGAAATTATGCTTTAAACATGTTTTGTCTTTTAAGAAGAACCACTTATTCAGGCTTGAGTCATGGTCTACTAACTCAAGCTCAGCTCAATCAAACACAGTTATGGTGACACAACACATGTTTGTCTTTAATTTTGCATTGCTGTGAGGACTTGATTGCATTCAGTCACAAGAACATAAAAAAAAAGTACCGCTATTGTATAATTCCAAATCTGCATCATGAACAAACAAATAATCGATGGTGTTTCTCCCAAACAGTACTTCAAATTAAATACAGTATTGTGAAAATTGTGTCATAAATGCTGTGTACCTTAAATTGTATTTCATTCATCATGTCAGGAAATAAAATGTTAAAGCAAATGACTTTTATTTTAAACTTATTCCAAGACTATGTTTGTTTTGGGCAAACTATTTTTTTTAATGAATGGATAGAAAGACAGACAGAAAGATAGATTGGACAATTACATTAAAATACATATATGACTGCATCCATGCCTTTACATATATTTAAAACTGATAATAAAGGCTAATGGATTATGTCCATTGTGATATTCTGAAAGATATAAAGATAAACTTCAGAAAAAGTCAGGCCTAAAGAGTAAGTGAAAGCTGAGGAGAAGCACACAACCAATATTCTATCAAAGAAATCGAACTGAAACAGATAAGGGAAAATGAGAGAGAGAGAGAGAGAGAGAGAGAGTGAGAGAGAGAGAGAGAGTAAAGAGAAGAGAAAGGAAAAACTAATGAATAACTACTTGCAGTGAAAGTATGATCTTTATTGATGGGGCAGACTCTTTGCTGAGTTGTAATAAGTTTGTCTTTTTTATGTCTCTGCAATCTATCGAGGTGGAGAAAAATTACATTTGACCTTTTATTCTTTCTCTTTTTTTCCCCCCATTCAAGTCAGATTGTTCAAAGAAGAAAAGAGGAATAGATGTTTTTTCTCCCCCCACTCCTCTCTGCTCTCCCTTTCTTTCGCATGCGCTTTTACTAAAAATTGAAATATTGATCTTAATTAGAGTTTGCCGAGCTCAGCAGCTCGTTGAGCTTGGAGACAAGCAGCAGCAGACATCTGTCTCAGGCACTTCCATCCCCACCGTCAGAGCCAGGAGAACGAGGGAGAGGAAAGAAAGAATGATTGCCCTGTATCTCTGTCCTGTTAGGAGAATGTGCTTCCTTTCTCTGTTCGCAACAAAGTGGTGATTGATCAGTACATAACATGCATCCATGATTAAATTTCACATAACCGTTTTCCAAGTTCTCTTTTTTAATTTATCCTTCATCAGAAGTATTTGGCAGCCCGCTATGTGACTCACTCATGTTGTATGAAGAAATACTTTAAAACCATTGACTGGTGAAATGAATAACATTGATTTTATAACTTATCATCAGGAAGCTAATAGGTCTTGACACTGATGCATTGGAATCAGGAAAAATGAGCAAGTTTAAGGATCTGAGTGACTTTGACAAGCATCGAATTATAATGGCTAGTTCAGAGCTTCTCCAAACTGGCAGGTGTTGGTACCTACTAAAAGTGGTCCAAAGAAGGACAACCAGTAAACCGGTGACAGCGTCATCCACCTAGTCCATCTTGAAGTGCATCGGCTAGCTCGTGTGGTCCAAGCCCACAGAAAAGTTACTGTAGCACAACTTGCTGAACAAAGTAATGCTGTCTGTGACAGAAAGGGGTCAGAACACAATTTCATCACAGCTTCTTGTATTTGGGTCTGTATAGTCGTAGACTGGTGAGAGTGCTCATACTGACCCCTGTCCACCCTTGAACGTGCCTAGGACTGGCATGTGAGCTTAAGATCTGGATCATGGAGCGATGGAAAAGGTGGCATGGTCTGATCATGTTTTCTTTTACATCATGTGGACAGCTGGGGGGCGGTGTCGCTTACCTGGGGAAGGGATGGCACCAGGATGTACTATGGGAAGAAAGCAGTTGGGAGTGTTCTGCTGGGAAACCTTGGGTCTTGGATCATGTAGATGTTACACATATGTAGTTCAAGATCAAGTACACCACTTCATGATAGCGGTATTCACTGATGGTTGCTGCCTCTTTCAACAGGATAATGTGTCCTGCCACACTGCAAAAATAGTTCAGGGATGGTTTGAAGAACATGACAAAGAGTTCATTTGGCAACTTACAGGATGTACTGGAGCCAGATACCAGAGCTCTTCTGGAGTGCTTCTACAGCTCAGTGCTCTTTTGGCAGAGCTTCAACAAAGAAATTCATGGGTTCTTTATCTGTAGTCTTTCTACTGGAGGTAATGGTTATAACAATCTACTGTTTTCTTATGCAATCCAGGAACAGTTCATTCTTTCACCTTATGTAGAATGTATGAGCTGTACATAATTTTTAAAATTCTCTTTTTTCCTCAGTCATGTTAAAGACCAGCTATAAAACCTGTGGTCATTGTGTGGCTGATGTTACCACTCAATTTACTTGGTGAAACCCGCCTGTCACAGACACACCATCGGCTTCTATATGAAGCATTCCTCTGCATGACACAAAGCTGAAGAGGCAAGACGGATAGAGTGAGAAAAGTGAAATAGAGAGGTGTGCATCATTCTCATTCACTGCCTTCCACTTTGTCAGCTTGTGTGTGTGTATGTGTGTACAGTACATCAGGCAGACAGCCTATATCTCGTTAACACGGCGGCAGGCCTGTCAGGGTGTGTGAGTGTATGGTGCTCCGAAGCGAAGCTTTCACCATGCTGTATTAATGCCCCCTGTTGTTGCCGGCGGCGATGCTTAACCAGGTTTCCCGTAGCGACCAGTGGTCGTTTGTCAAGGAGTGCAGGGCCTTGGTTAAACAGAGTATTAATAGACTAAATATCAGCAGCTTGTGCACGGGGGTGGGGGTGGGCGAAGGATTACTCACCAGACATCATCCAGCATCTACCTCTCTAACACACTAATTATATTAGAGAGATAGAGAGAGACAGAGAGAGAGACAGAGAGAGACAGAGAGAGAGAGAGAGAGAGAGAGAGAGAGAGAGAGAGAGAGAGA
>JBBPCW010000106.1:10670526-10691350 GCA_037974425.1 Phenacogrammus interruptus
GTTGACACCATATTGCGATTAATCGCGATTAATCGCGATTAAATTTTTCCCAGATTTGCGATTAACTAGTTAATTTTTAATTAATCGCTTTACAGCCCTAATATATATATATATGTATGTATATATTTATATATGTCTAAAGCAAACTTGAGTAGACTTCTCTAGAATTCCAAAAGAGTGAGTGAGAGAGGGAATAAGGATGTGAGTGAAAATTAATGTACAGTGAGGGTAATAAATACAGAACATTTTCCAGTAAACATACCTCCAATTAGACTAACTTCAACAAAGTTAAAAAATATATATAAAGAATTCACAACATTAAAAACAATGAATAAAGCTGTATGTGATAAAACTGAATAATGCGAACTGAATTTTACTTAATACTGGTGTGGAAAAGCCTTTGTTTGTAATGACAGCTTCAAGATGGTTCCTGTATGAAGAAACTGCAGTGCTCAGGTGTGATTTTGAACCATTCTTCTAAACAGATTTGCTTTAAATCTTGAAAATGCTCAGGGGCTCTCTTGTTAACCCTGACCTTCAGTTCCTTCCACAAATGCTCAGCTGGATTTAAGTAAAGTGACGGACTGGGGCATTCAAACCAACTGAGAGTTTCAGATCGTTGTCCTGCTGGAAGGTCCACCCACGTCTTATCCTCATCGCCTTGGTGGATGGCAGCAGATTCATTTCAAGAAGCTCTCAGTACATGGCCTCATTCATCATTCAGTCAATTGTATGATGTCTGCCTGTACCATGAGATGAGAAACAGTCCCATGCCATGATGCTTCTGCCTCCAAAATGTCACAGCTGGCACAGAGTTTTTCGGGTGATTTCGCCACCAAACATGCTGTGTAGTATGTAGTAAGTTAAATTTTGGTCTTGTCTGACCAGACTGCATTGTCCAATTACCTCTTAGGCTTGTCTAAATGTTGTACAGCAAACTTAAAATAAACTTGAACATGCCTGTTCTTACGAGATGAGCATGCATATATGCCACCCCTGTGGAATGCATTGCCTATTGTTTTCCTGTGAAATCTATACCTGTTGCTTTAAAGTCTAATTCTCTGGTCAGAAAGCTTGCGACGAGCTTTCATGTGTGGCTATTTGATGATCAAGCGATGTTCCTTCCACTTGTGGATAATAGCCCCAATCGTGCTTATTGGATGATGCAGAAGTTTTGAAATATGTCTGTTCCACTTGATATGTTTTGCAACAATTGAGTCTTGGGAGAGCTCTTTGCTTTTGCCCATTATTAGATGTTTCATGTGTGACGCCTTGGCAACCAAAACCTTTAATTAGGCCGTCAATATGTACTAAACCGGCTGAAATTAATTTGCACATATAGAAGGGTACTACTTTCGGACTATGAACTATTTCTGACTGTTTAGTACTTTGAGCCTCTTCCTTGCTTTTCCTTGCCTTTGTTTCTTTGCTTGAATTCTTACTTGGTTTCTTACTTTTTTCCTGTTTCTTTGCAATTTATTACAAATAATTGTATGTTGTGAATTCTCTATACATTGATGAGAGTTTAGAAGTATGTTTTCTGAAAAATGTTAACTTGTTTAGTACTTATTTCCCTCGCTGTGTGCGCGCGCGTGTGCATGTCTCTCTAATCTATTCTCGGTGAGGTTACAAGAGAAAGAGATATGATTTAAAAGATACTGTACGCGCAAGTTACCGGTGCAAAAAAGCTACATTTTATGTGTTTTCCCCCAAATATGTTAAATTATGATAATAATAATACCACTAATTATGTGAAAAATGCATACCACTAATTATGTGAAAAATATAACAGGTAAAAGTGTGTATTTGAACTTATTGTAATGCCTACATTTGCCTGGGAGACACAAACAATAATAGAGTTAAAACAATAATAACGCTCATAAAATATGGAAAGCAAGTAAGTGGATGGGATATAAAAATGCTTAGCAGCTAATATAAGAAATAGGAATGCTATCTAAGTGTGTATATGCATCTGTGTGTGTGTGTGTGTGTGTGTGTGACTCCAGAATGTCCTGGTGACAGGAGACAGTGTGAGTGACAGTTAGGAGAGTGTGCGAGTGTGAGGTCAAAGTTTAATGAGAGCTGATTCTGAGAAACAGGGTCTAAAAGCGGTGAAGACCAACTAGAGAACGAGTTTAGAGAGGGAAGAAATAAGTTTAGAGTTTAAAAAAAAAAACTGAAAAAAAAACGGTTTCAAAATTCTATTCAGTTCTCCGCAAAGAAAAGACGGCGAGTGCATGGGGAGGTGTGGGGGCACATGCTCGGAATAAGCCTATACTGTAGGTTGTGCCTTGCGTGAGTGTGTGTGTGGGACACATGGGGCCCCACTGCTCTAATCAGTCAGACTGTCAGCACCACCTTCAGCTGTGCCTCTGCTCCACAACAAACCTAAATATTATTTACCCCCTTCCTTAACCATTACACCCCCTGCTCCGTTCTATTTTGAAGTATTATTAGCACTTTCTCTAAGCACTGCATGCTGCACTTTGTAGTGTCAATATTCACTTACCAATGTGAGCAAAAAACCTGTTTAGTCTAGGATTAAGATTAATCTGAGGAGTCTGAGGAAACTGGCCCTACACTCATCTACACCCCTGTTCCTAAAGAACATTACCTCCCTCCCTGAAAATATACCTTTTATATGTAGTTTTGAGATGAACTGAGATACAATGACTTTTAAATTATGATCGTAAGTAGCAATAATAAATGAACAGAGACTTATTCAACAAACACATTAAATAATAACCTAATTTTCTATTCTACTGAAGGGTGAGTTTGACCTGGCACTGCCAATGTGCACAAAACAAATTCAGATTATTTTAAAGGGTCAGAATTGTATATAATATGGGCTTTATAAAAGTGAAAAAGCAGGTATCATGCATTAATAATGTATTACATGGGCAAGCATATTCAGTTTTAGAAATAATTACGTCCTTTCTATTCAAATGCAACAAGTAATGTAGCATTTTTAACTGCTACATTATTTTCCATTAATGTATGTAATGTATGGTGTATGTCTCTATGGGCTATACATGCATAGCAGACTGTGTTACTTATGTCATCTTGAAAGTGAAAGTGACCATTTTTGTCATACGTGAACACACCACAGCACACAGTGTGAACAGCACGAAATTCAACCTCTGCATTTAACCCATTCACCAAGTGAAGCAGGGGACAGGAACACGGCGCCCAGGAAGAAGTGTGTGGGGAGGGTACCTTGCTCAGGGTACCTCAGAGGTGCCTAGCGTTCTTGGGAATTGACCCCGAACTTTCCGACTGCAGCCTAACTACTAGGCTACCAGCTGCCCCTTACACATTATAACACTGAACAAACAGTACTACATTATAAACAAATTCAGATTTCAAAGGGGGAAAGCCCTAATAAACTCTCAAAATGATTAGTGTCTTCTATATGAACTGCATTAAGCTGGCTTTTACCTGTGGCCTCTGTCCCGACTACATTAGGTAACATTGGGCTTTCATTGGCCTCTGTGGTTTCTGGAGAACTGGACAGAGAGATGAAGGAGGGTAGCTTGGCCAGACCCGAGCTGGGGGTGCTCTCCTCCTTCGGAGTGGACTCCTGAACTGGTCTGAAAGGAAAAAATAGCATTACATGAAAATGCAATGTGTATTATTGATACTTCCAGAAGTGTGTTTAGTTTCTTTTGTATACCTATTATACAATTTTGATGTTTTAATAATCAAAATAAAACTAAGTGAAAAGCTAAGTGACTGCTGAATGGTGAATACTGGTGCTGTTTTAACCTCTTTGTCGATTCAGTGGTGCGGACTGGTCCAGTCCGCTTTGCTCTCTGTCTGTGCTGCAGTTTACACTTGGTTCCTTTGGGGCACACACCAGTGCTGGAGAACTCCGGACACACAAGGGTGTGTTTCTTCTTACACTGCAGGGGAAAACACATTTGTCATTACTATGCCATCATCCTTGTAAGCAATTTCTCATTAATGCACCGATAGTGCACATTGTCACTGTCATTTCACAGCCTCAGAGCTGTATAAGCTTATATTTCATAACCTCCAATATCTAGCATCTGCCACTTTGTGTAAACATTACATGAAGGGTGCACCAACATAAAAGGTTCAAAAGTTACAGAAACACATTAAGACACTTTAAAGTTAAGACTGCGTTTTCCTTCTCCTGTAAAGTTACTGTTTCTGAGAGTTTGTGATGGTGTACATGTGTTATAGAAAATGATATTTGTCTGTGTGTGTGTGTGTGTGTATGTGTTCCAGTGAGAAAAGGAAAGCGATTGAGTGAGTGCGAGAGAGTAGGTGAGAGAGAATGTGTGTGCCTGTATAATATGGGCGTAAATTGGTAGCTTCATTCTTCAGGAGATCCGATCCTTTCCACCTGTCAGAAAAGCTAATTATACCCACTATGGGGCGAGGGCCGCAAGACGTATTTGTGTGTGAGAGAGAAGATAGAGAGTGCATGTGGAGCAGGTTCCTCTTGAAATAGAGCAAGTAACCGTGTGTTTGTGCGTGTGTGTGTGTGTGTTGGGGGGTAGGGGTAGCTATAAGATCGTGTTTCCGGGAACAGTGTGGACTCTCCGTCACCCTGCAGAGCAGTCTGGTAACGCTCTCCCACAAACGCAAATCTCCAGTCACTGTATTCACTACCCGAAAAACCCCAACATGCACAGCCACATGCCCCTATACACACCAAGTGTCCAGTCCAGCAACTGAGCTGTTATTTACTCAGCCATCAGACAGGTGCTCCATTTACACACCCACAAACAGTACAGCAAAGCAGCAAAGACCACTTTCTTATACAGCTTGTACAATCAGGAACAGCATATCAGGAAATAACTAAAAGGCAAGCTCTCAAATTCAGATTTTCTGTTAAGTGGACCTTTCAGTTAAACCAGCATGTTTTAGCTTTCCACTGTTAAATAAGGGTTTTTTTGTGAGGAGCAACAGTATGGTCCAAGGTTGCAAAGCAAATTCCACAAATTCCTCTGCTTCATGCACTTTTGCCTGAGAGAAATGTAACCAACAGTGTGTATTGTATCATTGTATCATGCCAAAAAAGAATCCCATCAGTTTTCATAAAAGTAAATTTTTCTTTTTCCCCCATCAACTTCATGAACCATGTCTACTGGTACAACAGCTGTGTATTATATGTAAAAGATTAAAATGGACATTTTCTCCCTGATAGTGATCATATGATTCTGAAGATGAATAAAAAATATTTATACACACAAAAAAATGTTACATAAAAGTTATAAATTGATTTGCATTTCTCTCTGTACTGTACAGTTTACACTGAACTGCCGTCTCACAGTGTTAGAATGTAAAATACTGATGTTATCCCAATATAGACTGTACTGTAATTCAGTCCATTTTCTTTGGTATTCTCTGTCATTTTTTGGTATAAGCAGGGTAAATAAAGTAGTAATAGAATTTAATTGACAGTAATGAACACAGCGATTTAAGAAGAACAAAACAAAAAACACAAGAAACACTCAAGATTCAGCACTAAAATGCATGAAAAATTATGCGGTGATACCTGCGGTTTCTGGAAATTCGCAGGGTTTACTGTATATATTTTTCATGAAGTCCTGAACCTAGCATCATTGTGGTCTAAGTGCATTATTATACCAGTGATGAAATGTATACATTTTTTGGCTGTTTTGTTGATCCCTCACAAAGCAGAGTACTTAATGGCTTAGAAATCCATATGATCAATAACTGCAGATCATGACTATTGGTGCATGCAATATAGTCCTCGTCACAGTTGAATGCACACAAGGTAATGGCATTGGATAGCAGGAGTATGAAGTTTTGAAACCAAGGAAGCAATTTCTTAAGTAAAGCATGTACACACCAACACACTTGCGTGCGCGTGCACACACACATATGCGCACACAGTGTCTCATGGGACAAGATTATCGCAGCCTGTGAGTCCTGCTCCCTAATACCCCCTACATCATCCTATAGACAACATCATCACTCACCACCCTTGTGGCTAATTGCTCCAATTTGCTAAATCCTTCTCCACTTGAGTTCAGTCGATTCCAATTTCACTCCATCTCTGAGGAGCATTTGGGTCCTTTTTGTTTTTTTCAGCACCCATTTGTTTCTAGTTTGACTGATGATGTCGATCTGGGGCGTCACTCATACACTCATCAAGCTCTAAACAGGATGTAAGGGTAAGGAAAATTCTGCATTCAGTGCTGAATATCTCCCCACACAACTAAAGAACTGAAATAATAATACCAACATGCTGTAGTAGGTGGGAGAGAAAAACACATTTCAATAGCCCATATGCAGTCAATTAGTCAAGACAGTTTTCTACTGAAATCATGATGCAAGACAGTGAACAAGTAATAGATGCTTATTACAATTTACACAGTGTAAACTACAAACTAAATCTCACACGTCTTTCAAACTACGAAAATACAAGTTTTATATAACATAATTGCAATAAAAACAGTATAATTTAATGTAATCATCTAATTAATGTTTTTGTTCATACATTTTTTCTTTGTTGTATTAGCTCTCTTGCTTCTTAATAGCATCCAACTGATGACACAGCTCAAGCTCAAATCAACTCACTAGTGTTCTCTAAGGGTATTCTATTATATCTGGTGTGTTTTTGTTGCTTTTCTAAGATTAAGGAGTGTTTAAATTGTATTTACATTTTTCTTCTTCTTTCTATGATTTGCATGTATTTGCCTCAACCAAATGCAAAATACTAAATGAATACAAAACTTGGAAAACAATTGCAGTCAGCTTAGATATTTCATTTAGGGCAGTGCAGGGCGTGAACTGAATACCGTTTTATTCACATTTTCCAGTAGTACTTTAAAATGTGAATCATGATACATATTGTGTATTTCTACCATATTACTTACTCCTTCAGCCAAGATCTGTCTGGTGTCCAAAGTCCGCATCTTTAGGTGTACTCAAGAGGTACTAATGTAGCTTTAAAGACTGTGTAGATAACAAATAAAAAAAAACTGAAATTCCTGTATTAATCAGAATCAATCAGAATCAGAAAACTTTATTTATCCCGGAGGAAATTGTTCAATTAGCCCTTCCTCAACCCATATTTTTATCATAGTCATATTTTTGACACTATATGACATTCGTTTATCTATAACAATGTACAAAAATCCTTTGCATAGTTAGAAACAGTTGCTGGTCTGTGCTTGTCTATTTTTATAGACGTGTCAGACACAAACCCAGGGTATTGAACTTAGTGCTTGTTGCATAATCTGTCTGATTTCGATTTGAATTTGTTATCTACATTGTTTTAAAGCTATTCTAGTAACTCTGGTATAAAACTAAAGACAGAACCTTAGGACACCAAACAGATCTTGGCTATAAGAGTGAGTGAAATGGTAGAAATACATTATTTCAAGGTTTCATTTCCTTTATACACAATATGTATCATGATTCATATTTTAAAATACTACTGGAAACTATGAATACAATGATTTTCATTCAACGTTTCACACACTGCACTGCCCTAAATCAAGCTACAAAAGGAATACTTATGCCTTCTTTTTTGAAACATGCACTTTGTCAGTGTCCCAATCACCACAATATTCATGATAAATATTGTCATACTGGACACTCCTATTCTTGTGTTAAGGGGAAATCTGAACATGCATTTTCTTTACATATTCAATAAATATATTTTTAGATATAGAACTTTAGCTCCTGTTCAACATTCTAAGCCTTGCGTCACATAGTAAATGAGCCAAGAGGAGTCAAAGCATTCAACAAGGACTGGACTACTCTACAGATCATGGTCTCTACATAAGGTCACAGGGAGTCACACAGCAGCAATTGAGTCCTACGGAGAACCTCTCTTGTGAAGTAATGGAAAAGAATAAGATTGCTGTTAGGTGGACACTAAGAGAAGGTTCATTAACTGTGATGTGAATAGCCGCTTCTTTCAGCAAAGAAAACACATGAAAGTCTGAGGAAGTGCCAACCCAGGCCGGCCATACATTTTCATTTACATAAAAGCAGTGAAAGAGAGGGGGAAAGGAAATGCATGAAAAAAGGAGAAGTGGATGGAACATCTTTATACCAGCACAAGTTAACAATTTTCCACTTGATTTAAAGAAGGCTGGAAAGTCTCTGGGGCCTATTAGAAGAGCTTTCTACTGGCCACAAAGCAGAACGAGTCAGCACATTTTACAATGTTACATTACAGTGCAAGAGAGAGAGAGAGAGAGAGAGAGAGAGAGAGAGAGAGAGAGAGAACGCGAGAGAGAGAGCAAGAGGGAGAGCAAGAGGGAGAGCGAGACAGAGACAGAGAGAAAGAGAAAAAGAGAGTGGGAGAGAAAGAAGAAGCTAGAGGGAGAGGGAGGAAGAGATAGAGAGACAGAGAGAGAGAGAAAAAGAGAGTGGGAGAGAAAGAAGAAGCGAGACAGAAAGAGAGAGGTAGAAAGAGAAGAAGAGAGAGACAAGAAAGAGAGGGGGTGAGAGAGTCTGCAACACAGGAACACAAGCAACATAAACAGGACTGGAGAGATGGAATGAGAGTATGGGGGGAAAGAGATCCATGGTGAGAGAAAGGGAAGAGGGAAAGAATGATGGAGAGCAAAAACGCAAAGCAGAGAAGCTGGAAAGGAAGGAATGGTAGACAAAGTGAGCTGGAGACAGAGAGACAGATGGTGAGAGCAAGGCTATGAGAAGAGAGATGGAGTGAAAAAAAAAGGGGGGAGAGAAATGGAGAGGATGAGAGTGCGCTTTAACCCTTGCTCCGCTGGCATATCCATTGCTGGCCTCTCGCCTGTACTGCCGTCATCAGCACTTTTTCACGTCCATAATTACGGCATGCCATCCATCATATCTGAGACAGTGCTTTTGGGACGGCGCAAAATTACAGACCTAAGCACTTCGGCTAATAGAATAAATATTAATATCTCTGTCTTTATATATTCGCATTCTCACCCCAAATATTTAAATGAGCCCTGACAGCAAGAGAATGCATTTGTTAAGATGGAAGAAAAAGCAATGATGAACAAATGGTGAAGGAGGGGGGAATAGAAAAGAATAAAGAGACAGATATAAAGAAGCAGAAGATCACAGTCAATTCATAATAAAGCATGTCTGGAAAAACACTGTAATACTATGTGATATAACAGTATGATAATTGCCTAAAATCCATCCTTATATAGATCCAACATATAGTGCGAGAGGCCAACGTACTAAAGAAAACTACAGTTATATATTATGTTATATAAAGTTGATAAATAGGCACCATGTATATTAGAGTACTTAACAGAAGTGTTATTGATTGTACTAATATTTTAAAAATCTAATAACATTGAACAATTTTTGTATTTTGTATTATAACCATATACAAGAGATTATCCATTACAACAAAAATTCCCATATATATATATATATATATATATATATATATATATGTGTGTGTGACTGACAGGTGTGTTTCATTGGCCAGGTGTGTCCTGTTACATTGGTTATTTAAACAATAAATAGTACTGCATGTCTACTCTCAGTTTCAGCTTTGGGTTTTGCCTGTGCAGACTGCATTTATNNNNGAGAGAGAGAGAGAGAGAGAGAGAGAGAGAGAGAGAGAGAGAGAGAAAGAGAAAGAGAAAGAGAAAGAGAAAGAGAAGGTGAAAGTATATTACTTGAGTGATATGTGCTGCTGGTCTGAAGGGGAGAGGTAGAAACTGCTAGGCTGGGGCAGATGGTAGGGTCATATGGTCATCAAGGTTACACCCTCAATTTGTCTGTCATTCAAAGACTCCGTAGAGACCTAACCCTAACCCATGTGACCTTGATGAGGGCTTAAAATCAATTTCCTTGCATAAATATATAAAACTAATACAGTTTTCAATACATATATATATATATATATATATATATAAGCCTGTAATAAAACCCTGCAAAGAAGCTAATAACTCCCGAGGTTGTTTTGCAGTACAATGTAAAATAAAGAAAAAATATTATTAACATAGAAATTATACCATTAAAGATTGAAATCCCAAAGCATAAAGTGAAGGAGGCGGGAGATGAGATGATTTTGTGAAATGATTTTGAAAAAGTTGATGTGTTGTCATAGTTTCAGGTCAGCTTTGATTATACAGAGGAACGCTGAACACTACACTCTGAGTGTGCATAGTAAGGTCTAATGAGGTTTTACTCATCCCATAACGTGGAAGAGTTAAACCTCATTAGACCACCATTTAAGTATCCCATGAGAGGTGGTGTGTGTGGGTGTGTGTGTGTGTGTGTGTGTAACAAGTGCTTGTGTATGAATGCAAGTCTGTTGACAGTGGGCATACTGCAGTGCTAAGTGAGTGGGTTACCTTCTCTCCCTGAGGACAATAGCCTCTGATGAAGTCTTGACACACGGCTGCTTTACGAGACACGTAGACGTGGCTATAGGGGCAGCTACTGTTGTTACAAATTCCTTTCAAGAAGTACGAACACACAGGCATCTGAAGAGAAACAGAGCAATAACGAAAAATTAATTTTGGGGCTCCCTCAAATACAAAGTAGACGTTTTCCATACAAGTTTCTCACAAGATTAGTCATGTCAAATCCCACCTGATCAATAGGATGAAGGGGTAGCATGTGTTTCCTATTAGTCTCCTGAAGCGGCAGCAATCATTTCAAACTGACCTTCTTTTGAAAGGTAAATGCACTTGAAGGAGAATGCTAACTGCCAATTCAAACTACGCCTGTCAACAGACACAGCTGCAGTTTGGCAAATATTACTCACAATTCAGTTCTTTGATTTGTTGCTTGGGCAAATCCCTGAGATGACAGCACTGTCTCAACCATCTGACACAGGTATCCAAGGGTGTATATCCCCAAGAGATTGACTTTTTTGTTTATTTTACTTTATGCCTCCTGCCTCATAAACACACTGGACTCGATCAAGACTGCAACTGACTATATAGTGGAAGGTGACAGAGAGTGTTACATTTTAAGTTACACTGAAATGCAGTCAAAATATTCCTGACTCCGCTAAATGACTTCAACTATGACATGTTTTAAACATGGCTTTATCTGCAGCGTTATTTATAGGTAGAGAGGTTATGACAAAATTCGCAGGAAAGAATTTCAACCAATGTACCGAATGAACCAGTATACCGCTCCCTACCAGTTCAGGTATTTACAAGCTTGTCTGTAACTTATAATGTGTCGTTGCTAGCAAGTGTATGAAGAGCCAAATGTGTTTTGCAGAATACTGCGTACATTAGCTCACATCTACACCTGTCCTGCATAATCAGTAACTATGCATGTGTCAATGACACACTTGTGCAAGCAGTTTGTGGGCCCTGACTTTGTGAATATTACCAGCATTTATGAATAATCAGAGGGAGTGATTTAGTGTTCAGCAGGCTTGAAATAGAACACGGGGGGTGTCGATGCAGTATGGTGGGGGGTGTGGGAAGAGGGAGGGGAAACTGGATCTGTCTTAAGTGGAATCTCATCCTGATAGGGGTCATGTCAGTTCTGTCTAATTAACTGCTACAGAAATATTTACCCAAGCAGGAGTTGTATGGTGGCCATGATGTGTTTATGTGCAGGGGAGTGGCTTAGGAGCTCTGTAGGCCTTGGAAAGGGTGGGTCCGGCGGGAGGGGGGTCTTGTTTCAGGAATTGCATTGCGGTGGGGGAGATGTAGTGGATGGGTTTCAGTTTCAGGCACAAAACTAAAGCCTTGCTTCAGGGAATATACATGTGTAATAAGGAGCAAGGTTAAATGCAGTTGAAGGGAGGGAGGGTGGAAGGGGGTTAGGAGGGTAGACAGGTGGGGCCCACAAGGAGGTGACATTACTCCTTTAAGACAAATGGGCAGCTGGCCTCTCAGCGCTTAGTGGGGGAGACCATGACGACTGTCACAGGTGCAGTGGGTGCGAGAGCGAGAGTGAGTGAGAGTGTGTCAGGGAGGGAGGGTGTGCGGGTACACCACTGGACGCAACATGAGCAAAAGTCTTTACAAGTGTGTGTGTGTGTGTGTGTATGGATTCCTAAGGAAAGTGAAGATGCTCAGTGGGAGAGCTATTTTTTGCCAGACAAACAACAAGTAAGACAGGTGTCCACCCCTCAGCAAGTGAAGGAAGTCTTAGGGGAAATCTTCAGATTGAGGCTTATGCCAGAATGCAAACTTCATTCGCTTCCTTGGACTTGCTCCCACAATAAATGCTATATTTGTAGTCCTGAGCTTAGTTTCTATGTACAGTACTTACAGGCACATGCACTCACCCATGCATCTTCACTTTTCTACAATGAGAGATCTGCATATTGCTAAATTCTCAGCTCATCTCACAACCTAATCTATTATCAAGTATATGTAATGAGCCATTAATTCATTTTCTGTTTTTGAATGAGTAATATTACATTTGCAATAGACTTGCATGTGGTTTTTATTAAACCGCAGGCACCAATCAAGTAATTGTTTCACTGTGCCATAGATATAATGATCAGTGTCAGTCATCTACCACCGTTTCTTCAAAAACGCTCAGCATATGATTTCCATATGATCATTATACCAACTATCATGCGATATAGAACTAGCTTCCTAACAAAAACTATGTGCGGGCAAAACTAAACATAGATTTGAAATCAGCATGAAAAACACTACAAAATCCACATAAACTTATGTTTAGCATATGTTTTCAAGATAAAAGAGACAAAATAGGTCAGAGGGAGAACTATATATGGTATACATTTTGAGGAGTTAGAGACAGAAGTTAGTGTGTTCTCTATAAAATACATTTTGAATAGACGTATTAGAAATCTGATATTCATAAAATAAAGTTTTAGGCACCTAAACTTTTTCAACACCTAGTTTCTAGCCAACCTAGATCAACATGACACTCCTAAATCACACTTTGTCCTCAATACCAACACTATCGCCCTTCCCTTGTGTCTACAGCTACCACTACCAAGGTGGCTGCCAAGTATGCGACATGGGAACCTGATGGGCCAATCTTACAGATAGATCATAATACACCATCATAAGCTGAGATCAGAAGTTCATAATCTGCCAAAAGATCTTAAATTATCACCCGGCAGGCGACCATGTACTGAGCTGTACATGACTCCAGTGACACTCTACTCACTGCTTTTTCTTGTAACCTGCAGAGCACATGTTAGCAGCTTCAGAGTGCACATGGCACGTGGGTACTTAAGTGCATCATTAATGTTCTATTATCATTTCAAGCATACATGATTCCTGGTTTCTACATGAACTAAAGCAGTCCCTTGCTTGCACAATGTTTATTACAAGCCTTGGCCTTGTGGATCTGTCCAGCCAAATTTCTTTTGAAATAAATTTAAGTGGTACATACTGGTGGGCAATATTGAAAAAAAAAATAATATTTTTTATTTATTGTTTTGCGATGTACAAATCCTTTTAAATTCATGATTTCACACACTGCGCTATACTAAACCAAATTAACCAGAACTACACTCTTTACAATGCAAATGGTCAGACTGGCGATATCCATGAAATGTTCAGAAAAGTTTATTGTGGAATAATGTGTGGAAACATATATGGCATATACTCAAGCAGTACACATCTGTCTCACCTAAGGCAGTAAATGATAACCTACCTTTTCCTTGGACACTTTGTGTGAAAAAGGACATTTCCCATCGGTCTGCTTACATGTGCCTCTGAGAAACCTGCAGGCCAATCACCAGCCAGAATTCATACACCATGCAGTTAATTATACAGACTTTCACAAAGAGATATAGGGGGAATATTGTATTTTAATGATTATACTACACCCAGATATGAAATAAACCTACACCCAGATTTGAAATAAAACAGCAGAACATAACAGCTAAATGATATTTAAGAAAGAAAAACTGTGGGTCAACATAAACAAAAAGGCCAAAAAAGGCTTATAAATATCTAAATAATAAAAAATGTAGTTAAACCAAGGAACACTGATATCTGTATGTGTAGGTGCATATTTATTAAGTACCTGGTGCAAACAGCCACCTTATCAGGATCATGGATGAAGGGGCAGGCATTGCCACGATTACACTTGCCAAAGCGGTTGTAGTACATGCAGTACTGTTTGGCCTGCTGCTTCTTCTGCCGAGCCTGTCGAATGATAGCCAGACTTCTTTGCACGGCGCGGCTGAGAGGAGATACAGACAAGTTAAGGGAGCAATATAGTAATCTTTTTACTAATCTATTCATTATACACATAATATAAAAGTCAAATGTAATTTGAATCTTTATTTTGTCTTAATGTGTATTCAGGGCTGACCAAGCGTGGAATGGAGCAAAAACAATGACCAAAGGAACAATGAACAAAAAAAAACCCACAGTGACCAAATGCTTTTAATCAAATAGTTATGTTTATACTAAAATACTGAATAAAATACTGAATGAATCGCTGGTTCACATGCTGGTGTGGGGTTTATAACATGTCAGTCTACATTGTGTATTTTTTATTGAACAGTTCTATGACAAGTGAACATTTTAATGGCAGTGTACTTACCTTTAAAAACTTACCGGTTATGCATTTATAGTTAATAACTTTACATACATTAAAGATTGGCTCACCTGGCCACATATCGCATGCTGGATGTCTTCACTGCACTGGGAGAGGTTACTTCCTGTGAACTGTACCATTTCCCTGTATTGTTGTGAAAACATAAAAAAGAGCCTCAATTTATTTGTCATTTAATCATTTAATTTTCCCTCACATTTGTAGCACAAAACCTACAGCACAAATGCAAACAAGTATCCAGTATTCCTCTCACACCTGTCTAACCTGTACACAAGTTGACAGATTTATTTATAAGCTCAGTAAAATAAATCTCCTCTGATTGCACTTCAAGGTATTGACCGAACTATGATGAGATATCACACTATTTATTTATATACCAGGGCACATCAGCACGTAACCAAACATGAATGTGACAGAAAGAGAGACAGAGAGAGACGAATAAACATGATGTACACTATGTGCAGTGCTGATGGGT
This sequence comes from Phenacogrammus interruptus, assembly GCA_037974425.1. NCBI lineage: Eukaryota > Metazoa > Chordata > Actinopteri > Characiformes > Alestidae > Phenacogrammus > Phenacogrammus interruptus. The sequence goes on from JBBPCW010000106.1 coordinate 10,685,492, forward strand.
GAGAGGCAGGGATACGGGTAAAGGGAAGAGAGGAACGTAAGTATTGGGTGTGTCAGTAAAGTGTGAAAGTGAGAGAGATTATGTGTAGTGCAAGGGCTGTGTGGTCAGTCTCGGTATGAAGTTTCACACTGTCTGGGCGGGCGGCCGGAGGGCGCGTGTGTGCGTATGTGTGTTCATTCTGAGGAACTCATCACAGGACAAGTGCTGCTCTTTAATTCAGCTAGCAGGTCTGACTTGGGCTACATGGTTTAATCTCGGGTGCCCAGTAAATCTCCCACCCTCTCTCCCTGTGTCATACACACAGACTGGGGCCAGTGACAGATGACAGCTTTATTATTTCAGATGGCGACCTGCACAGCCTTTCTGCTTTCTCTCCTACTGGACACAAGCAACAGTGTAGAACAGGATTCTCAAATGCATGACATTCTGTTTTCAGACATCATAAGAAATGTTTCTATCATCACCAGTTAGATATTGAAAGTTCACACAGAAAATACAACTAATAACTATGTAGGTGCGGTCATTCTTTCTGAAGATTCATTAACAAAATATCTGTTGGAAAGCAAATGGGGATGATGCACTGTTGCAAATCAATATATTCCTACAAATTTAAATCACAATGAATATTTGCTCAATTTAACAAGATGTGGCCTGTGCATGAGTTTGGGCACTAAGGCTAGAAACATATTAAATGGCTTGGTATCTCTGAACAAATACTTGAATATTTTGTACATATAAATCAATGAGATTTCTCAGCTAACCATAATGTATGCATGCTTGGTTGACTAAGATAAGACTACGATAAAAAATATATTCCAGACATTAACATGTAACAAACATCCATAAAACATTTACGCATCCTTTTTTACAATGTCGGATGACTCTGACTGGATTTTTACTTACCTAGATTGCAGAGATGCTACAGATGGGAATTCAAGATGGGAGTCTTTTAGAAGCAGTGTTCAGCGATGTGTTTTCATGGTCAGCTAGTTTACTAAATGGGTGGTCAATGACATATTCTATTGCTAGTTCAGTCCAAGCTCAGTATCTAATTACTTGGGAAATAAGTTTGATAGACGAACATAAATCCCAGTCAGGACTGAAGATTCAGTGAGTTCCTTCTATGTTTTTTAAATACTAAATTCAAATAGATCTGAATGTAGAGCCAAACAAACATTCATAATTGGCCATTTTTAATTTGGTTTAAAAGTTGCTTGCCATTTCAGTATTTTTTAAATAATGTTTCTTGTTTTAGTGGTTCAAAGAATATGTGTCAATTGCAAAATTGTAAGGAGTACTTTTTTTGGCTGAATTTACAGGCTCTAAACATTTCTTATAGCCAGCTAAACATATTTTTCTTCTTGATATAGGAATAAGAGGTCTCCCTATTGTCCTTCTACCCATAGCTTAGCAAAAGAATGAACACAGCATTTCCAGAATGCCTCTGGTATGTTTGTTTGCGCAAAAGTTAAATATTTCCGTAGATTCTTGGTAGCGATGTGGGGCCTTCGATTAGCAAATAGGAAGTTTTTCTTTGTTCTGAATATTTTATGCAGTTTTATTTTATAGTCTTTGCCTGCATTGCAAGAGTGCATTATTTTAAGCTTCAGATTCTTAGTAAGCCTTTCAGATGAGACTGTTAAGTAGAAGCACAACACCTTGAGAGCTTTGAAGGCTCACAGATTAATACACTCTGAAAAGATTTGAGACGTTACAAAAATATGTCATTGGTACGACTGAAAAGCAACCAAACTTGCACATGCCACATTTTATGGTATATTTTTCCCCTACTGTGTACAATGTTATTATGAAATGATGAAATGTATTATGAAATGTGTCATAATCATGTTTGGTGCATGAATACAGTGCTCTTCATATTGTTTGGAACATATGGAACAAATACCTGATTTGCCTTTCTGCTTCAAACTTTACATTTAAGGATTTAAGGGGATCCATTTGCATATATTTTTGTTTCTCTATGCTGAAATTACAAGGCTGTTTATACACTTTAATCGTGTCTGTATTGTCTATTTCAGACGAGATTAAAATCAAGAAAAAGAAAAGGAGAAAATCTAGAAAAATGTATCTTTGTATCAAACATATTATGGATGTTATACCTTTTTTTAAATATCTTTTTATTTAGCAAATCAATAAAACATCCATGTAAGCTTTGGGCACCGTAGGTCAAACAACCTACGGTGCCCAAAGCACATCATATGTTACATTTACTTTAGATAAGAGCATGTGCTCAAAATGCAACCTACAATAGTTATCTGCTTCAACTATGTCTGTGCTATGTAAAATGAATCAGTAAAGCATTTTTGTTTTAGATTTTACATGATTAATCATTCCATACTGCTATGTCCTCAGAAATCTCACACTGTTGCCTTATTAGTGGAAAAAGGTGAAGACATTACGTAACAATTCAAACAGTGTATTACCTGTTCTGACAGATGATGGGCTAGTAGCATGTGTGCGAGACAGCTTATTGGCTGAGACTCTGTAAAGGGCCCCGCCTATCCACCTCATGCCTCGCCCCCTCCACTGTCTATCCGGGGGTGTCCGGAGACGACTCTGCAGGAGAATCCTACAAAAGACATTCAAATGAAAGAAGTGAATACACAGGTGACAGGTGCTGATGAGATCAATGGGAGAATACTACACACACCACCACCACTAAAGAAAGAAAGAAAACTCACTCCTCCCCACCCAAACAACCATGCTCTACCATTCTTACATCTCCCAGGCCTTTCCTTCTCTGCCTCCATCACCCCCCCTCCGCCCCTTTTCTTTCCTTCTACCCTCTCTCTCTCTCTCTGGCTCCTGTGTCACAGCACTCTGGTAAATTGCTCCTCTAATGGAAGGGACGGCAGGGTGGAAATGGAGAGAATTGAAAAGAGGAGGAAATCATTGAGATAATTGCCAGGGCAGGAGGCCAGAGCAGGGAGATTGCCCTCAAACCCCTCCTCACACACATGCACACTTTTACTCCACCTCCCCTAGTTCCCCTTTATTCATGCCATTTCTCTCACACACCGCTCAAACACAGAAAGTGCAATCTTTAGTCTCTCTCACTCTTGATCCTCTGGTAGGCCATGTTAAATACATCAATATATGGATAAGACAGAACTAACAACTTGGCAGTACACCTATCAATATAAAGATCATATTTTTCCTTTACCTGAAGTCCAGTATATTGAGAATAAGTGAGAGTTGCCTTACAAGTGATCTCTGGCTGGGGTAGTGCATATTCATTCATTAATCCCAATAATTAAAGCAATTAATAGAATAACTAAACAATTGTGCATATAGCACAAAATGTTTTATGGAGGCGAGAAATTACATTTTTAATGGCACAACTGCAATAAACGTTCAAAAAAATCCTCTCTTACACGATGCTTCTGACTACATGCTTCCTTCCACAGCTCCTCCGTCAGAGTGTCAGAGTTGGGGAGAACGTGTATGCGTAGGTGGCCCAGAGAAGAGGATGTGAGAGCATGTGTGTGGGGGGAAAAGGGGGAGAGGGAACAAGTAAAAAGCTAAAGAGAGCTGGTATCTACTCTATATTAGAAGACATGAACTCTGCTCCAAGCATTTCGAATCCATCTAAACCCCCAACAGCAAATTACATCCAACATCAATCTGAACCCAATATAAGAGCCTTTACTACACAATCGATTGCCATGGCCAAACCCAATCCCCTCCCCACACACACACTCGCACAAACATGGGCCACACATAGAAACTCAAAGGAAATTTAATAAATCTTAAATAAATACACCTGCACCTACAGTGTCCCCCTAAACTGTTGGCACCTTTAGCAAAAATAAGTAAAAAGGTCTTCTAACACTTTCACATTTTGAAGAAGAAGAAGAAGAAAAAAAAACTTTATCCAAAGGAAAACCAGTCTTACAGTCTCAAGAAGTCATTCTATGGGTGCTGGAGTCCAAACACCCATAGAAATCTGTCACCAAGTAAGTAAAATTAAAACTGACGATGTGTAAACATCCCAACTATTAGGAGATCACTCAGACGTTTTAAACATCTTGAGCTGTCTGAAAAAGGACACATTTAGACTCCACAGCGGGAAAGATAGTTTGTAAGTCAACTGGACATGTAAGATCTGGTGTAAGTAAAACTAAAGTTAAGCTTCAACTGGATACTGAAATCACCTGCTTGGAAATTTTCATTATGGCATATTCATAGACGTTACCTTTCAAGCAAGTCGTTACACATTGCATTTGAAACTGTGCATCACGTGATAAGAGTTTCTGTTGTGTTTGAGAATTGCCAAAATGTGAGCAGTTAGGAGACTCAAAGAAGACAAAGAAGTCAAGACTGCCAAATGTATTAATTTGCAGTGCAACTTCAACCACAAGTGGCAATAGAGGGTAACTCAAATCTGTCATAAAACATGCAGATAGTGATACTGAGGGCCAAGGTATTCTTTGTGGCTAGTGTCTCTGCTCCCCTTCAGCTGTACAATTACACACCTGACATGGCTCATAACTTAGACTGGCTCACACTAGCTAAGTGACTACAGCCATGGGAGCCATAATGAGGGATAATGGGAGAACAGTTGCTGCCCCCACAGAGGCTTTAGCTAGACACCCTCGAGCCAAAGAGCTATAATGGAGACTAATGTAGCCATGACATGGGCATGGAACATGGACAGCAGTTAACCTTTCACAGAAAGTAGTCACTGTGTGTAAGGAACAAGTCACTATGTTTGGTGCATGTGAAAAAAAATATGAAAGAGAAACATGTGAAATGGACTGCACTATAAAGATATAGTTTTTGGCTCTATTCGTTCTTGTTTCACATACAGTTTTGATTCCATTGCTGCATTAGTTCACTTAAGAACCAACATCTTGACCCGCACATCAGAAATATCAAGTGCTGGGAAAGTGTGGGCAGGACACATCCCACCATCACATGCATCATCTGAATGGGGTAGGAGAATCATTTTAATGGGACACACGTTAATGTAATGGCAGAGCTGGAGCTGTGGGTGATTTAGAGTGGAAGGGGTCTGACCCTGGTCTTGTGAGGCTGCGATCTAAAAAGGTTTTACTGCTTGGTCTCTTCCCTTCAGGAGAGTCAGACAGAGGGAAACCACAGAAAGAAATAAAAAGTAGAACAGTTATGAAATATTAACCAGTTTCTGACATTTTGAAAAATCGAATAACTGACAGTATCAACTGGCTTGTAATTTTAGATGAAAATAAAACATAAGTAGCTCCAAAAAGCTTCCAACAATTGTCCTAAAGCTTGATGTTAGTTTTAGATACTTATGTGTTTTTGTTATAACCATGTTTTTTAATAACCATTGTTGTAACGAAGATGAGGAGCACTTGACCAGTTTAACAGTCTAGTACATAGAGGGAATTATTCTAGAGGTGGGCATAGATTATTTTTTTTAAATCTAGATTAATCTCATTAAAATCTTGGAATTAATCTAGATTAATCTAGATTAAAATGGCTCATTTGAATTCTGCTGAAGGTCTGAAGCCTCCCCCCCCCCAAATGATCCCAATGTCTATTTTTATAGTGTAAACCATAAATAGGCCTCCAAATGTTCTCCCAGATCACTTTAATTTCATTTTGATAAATTACCCTTAAAGAAAATGTGAATATAAACCCGAGGTTTAAATACGGAAAAGTCAGGAACGAGAAAGAGACAGAGAGTAGGAGAGAGCGAGAGAGAGACAGAGAGAAAGAGTAAGGGAGAACGAGAGAGTAAAAGAAAGAAATAGAGAGAGAGAGAGAAACACAGAGACACAGAGAGAGAGAGACGATCCGCGCGGAAAAGTCACGAACGAGAGAGAGAGACAGAGACAGAGAGAGAGAGTGAGAGAG
>JBBPCW010000106.1:10729166-10744790 GCA_037974425.1 Phenacogrammus interruptus
TAATAATAATAATAATAATAATAATAATATTATTAAAAGTATTATTATTCATTATTCATATTACCAATTATCATCATTAAAAAACAAAGACATACCGCTAAGCTAATAAATATTTTACAAGACAGGAAGTGTCCCATTGAAAAGCGCTGATATGAAGACAGCAGAACTAGCCCACCTGTTTGACACAGAGGGCCTGAGAAAGTGAGGAGGAACGAGCAGAATGTTTAAAGTAATAATGAGTGAAGGCGACACAGTATGTTGGGGGTGGGCGTGTAAGCAGGACATGTAGTTGGGAAAACCACTGTGGTATTAAGGTATTTAAAAAGGAGAGATGTGGGGCGGCAGCTGAGAGAAACTGTACACTGACGGGTTGTCCTGCCTACACTCGCAAACAAATTCTCTCTCCGTGATCATGTCAATCTGGGCCTGGAGAGGCACATTTGTCGTAAAAGGCATATATGTTACACAGCCTGGTTAGAGTTACTTGCTCGATAAGGTAGTAGCAAATGTAGGGATGGTGGACTAAATTAGATAGATGAGGAATAAGGCAGCAGAAGAGGGAGTGACAACAGTGTGAAAAAAAGTGTCAGAAATTGAAGGAGGTGTTAACTAGCCAGTGATGCCAGAAAACTAAAATAAACAAACAAACAAACAATCCACATAAGGAGCGAAAATGGGGGCTATCACAGGAAAATCAAGATGTATTCCCAGTCAAATGCACTTACACTATAGCAAAAAAGATTAGAAAGTCTCTAAATACCGGACCAGAAATGAAGGGAAAACACAGCAACTGAAATGAACTCTAAAACGCTTGTTGAACACAAAGGAAGTTACTGCGTTATCACAGTCATGGGTTACTCTGCAGGATAAATGAAATTTATGGGCACTAAAACTTAACAATTTGAAGCTCAACAAAACCCTTGAAACAATGTTTATATGTTGTAAAGGTAGAACTTTCAATGATACTATGAATACGGCAACATTTGTCCTTCTGCTAGAGATTCTGGGGCTGAAGCAGGACCACTGATAGGGAAATACCTGATGTTTGGGGATTATACTTATAATACTGAAAGAGATACGGTCTTTGGAACACCAGTCAAAATTGAATTGGGAAACATGTTTAGAATATTCAAAACTGGGTACATACTACGAGTTAAACAAATACATATTTGGAATTTCAGGTGTCTAGGTGTTACTGTTGCAAAGATACAGCCAGCTGAAGACACCTGACAAAGCATTTTTGTAAACAAAGAAAAAATATCATTCAAATTTAATCCAGTGTAACTCCTAAATGATATGTAGATCATAAAGAACATATGTGAGCTATGAAAATAAACCAACTGCCCCTTGTAGCGTAATGCTTCGGGCAGACCATTTAGACATCAGGGTCCGTTTTCACAAACTACCTCAGGATTAGGAATGCTGGTTTAGATTCAAATTTGGTGACAGCAACAATCATAAATACAGAGGTATCCAAGCTCAGTACTCTCCAGTCTCTGGTGCTCTCTGTAGAGGTGAAGTTTTGTTAGTAAGTCCTAAATTACATCAACAAGTATGTGTGAAATCAATGCAAATGCCATTTGACCAGGCTGAGAGAAGGTTTTTGTGACCATTAGATGACTCTTCTTGTGTGTGTTATGTCAGCCTCGTAGTTTCATCACTGACCTGTAGAATCAAAATTTGGACTCCAAACACGTTTTGGCTGATTTAATACATTGGGGTGGGAAAAGTGGAAAAAAATGGGCTAATCTGATTTCTCACAGCTAACCTCGAAATGTACACCTGAATGTTCTGCAAATATAAGTAGTATAGCTGCTGCATTGTGAGCACAGCATACTAACAGTAATTTAGTTTTTGATATTTTAATTTTTGTTACTGTAGGGTAATGGGCTAAACCTTTAAGGATAGCGTCTTCTCAGTCTCAGGGTCACAATGAATCATGTTATTGTTGTTGTTGAGAATTACTTCAGGATTTGTGAAATAACATCCCCTGAAAGTAGAAAATGGAGCTTTGAGTGAGCAGATGACTGATTTATGAGTAAATAAATGTTTACAGCAATGACTGAAACATGACTAGTGTAGAGATGTACGAATGAAGTTGCTGGGTAACATGATGCTGTGAGAGAGCAGAGGGTGTTTTAGAGGAGAGCTGTCCAAAGTGGTCAACATTTATGTCCTGTGTGGGTATGTGTATGTGTGTTTGAGTAGACAGACATACACAGACATGATTTACGGACACACAGAACTACTGACAGCAGAAAGGGTAATAAAACACTGACCTGACTTGACCTGTGTGTGTGTGTGTGTGTGTGTGTGTGTGTGTGTGTGTGTGTGTGTGTATAAGAAGGGGCAGCAGAAGTGAGATATGGGGGGTGGGGGATTCTACACACACCCTACCAAATAAAGCCATGCTCCCTGAGGCTAATCTCTTAAACACATGATAACCTGCAAACATACATACATGTATATCTTTACACACAGACACACACACATACATACACCACATGACATCTTAGAACACAATGATCAGGCCAAAATAGCATGTTTTAAAGAGGATTCCTTTGATACCGCTGGTTCAAGATTCACAATATTGGTAATATTATTAGTACATAAGAGACTACAAATCCAGACATGTAGATTATATCATCTTATTTTACAGCTATAATGACAAATATGATCAGTAATCATTAAAATGTTATCATAAAGAGTTGCATAAACTAAATAGTAACAAGTATCTGCCCATTATCCCATCATCTTATTTTAGTAATATATTTTCACCAATTGGCTGAGATGTCCTTTTTTCTAATATGAAATAAAATTTGACAATCTTTTTATAACGTGGTACTGTTTTAAAGATAAGATGTTTATATTAGGGATGCACCGATTGCAATTTTCTTGGCCGATTCCGATTACCAATTACTGATACTGATTTTTCAGATACCGATTTTATTCCCCCAGATAACAGAACATTAGAGCTTCTGCATGTAGTCGACACAACAACAACTTTTTTTTTACTGTTATGTGGTAGTTACTTTCCCTGTTTACTGGTTACTTTTATAATAGTGACATATTATATTGGCAGCTCTACAGCAAATACAAACAAAAATCTAATTTTCTTTAATATAAAGCTTTTTTTTCATAACAAATGTTCTTTACAAATTTAAATAAATAAAATGTAATACATAAACAAATAAATAAAGCCCCCCCAAAAATATATGTGTGAGTAATCAGGCCAAAAATCTGCCCTGGCCGATCGATCGGTGCATCCCTAGTTTATATACTTTAAAAAACATATATACAACATAAATATCAAACATTGTGATACATATGTAAGATGAGGACTACCATTATGTTACTCTTTCACTCACCCTGGCTTACCAAGTTATTTATCAGCCGTTGGACAATACAACAAGCACAATTAACTGCTAAAATCCTTCCAAACCCCAAACCCCCCACAGGAATTGTTGGGTATTAATTCACAGGAAGAGGAAATAAAGCAGTGAATGTGTGCTAGAACTTAAAGCTTCATCTCAGTGGAGATGGTCTCCAGATGGTCTCCTTTGTGTGTGCAGCATCTATTCTGACAAACAGTCTGGGGCCAAACGTCTGTTGCAAGGTTTGAGGCCCCTTAATTTCTTCTTTCATTCCTCCTTTCTCTCTATTGCATTCTTCCGTCGTTCATTCACTTTATGGGATTATTGAGGCAGTTCTCTCTCGTCCTCGATTCATTACGCCCCTAACTGCTCACTTAGGTTTATGCCCCTTTAAATCCCCCCTCCAGATAACCAACTAGCCACAGTAAACATGGATAGAGAGGGAGGTAGGCCAAGAGATGAGGGGGGTAGCGGGGGGACAGGAACGGAGGGGTGGGGGGTGGCAGTGCCATAAGAGAGAAAATTAAGAGATGTCACGCAGCGGTGATTGTGGCGGTGAAGAGAAGCGGTTAGTCGCCATTTTTAACACGGCTGCCCTCTTTCTAGTCATTAGTAATTCAATTTGGTCTTTATTAGCCACTCTTATCTTCCGCTCAGAGTCCCTCTGGCTAGCCCATATGACCCCCCTCACAACTCCCTCCCTCCTCTATCTCTGTCATTCACACACTCCTTCACTCTACCCTCTCATTCACCTCTCATTTCCCCCGTTGGAGGAACATCACTTTAAGGCAGATTAATAAAAATACAATAACACATGCCGGTTTAAACAGAAACACTGAAAGTCAAAGAGCAAGCTGGGTTTGAAAAAGGAAGATGAAGCCACTTTAATGGCGAAAGGGACAGCATCTGAGTGTGTAAAGTGCAGTCAAACAGACTGTAGGCGATTACTGCAAGATGGGATGCCTTGCTTGCTCACTATCTATGGGAGGAGGGAGTGGGCTGTAAAAACAGTGATTGCTTTAAATCAAGTCGGGCCTATATTCTCCAGTTCGTTAAAACAATCCAATTTGCAAAAGGATAATTATGCATTAGCTCCTTTTTATCTACTGAGTGCGAGCGCTGGCAGGGTTTGATAGCGTAGCTACATTCAGCGCACCATTGCTGCAAATTACCCACTATCGGCACATGTACACCATCACGGCCGGACTGGACAATTAATTAATCCCCCCACCACCACTACCCCCAGGCCAGCACTGTCACACTCAGGTTAGCACAGGGAGCTAACTACAGGTACTAGGGAAACGCTGACCTCTACTGGAGAAGTTGTGGAGTCTATTTTTCAGTGTAGATTTAAGTTTTAAGGAACATTAGCTCTTTTGTTTGTTCTTTAAAATATATATCCAATTATTATCAAATTTACGACCAAGCAACTAATAATATCCAGTATACAAACAGAGTTGTGTGTTAATTGCACAATTAGTCACAGGGGGCGTCAGAACAGCATGTGTATCTATTTGTTTTCCAGTACAGATCTCTCTTATATGATCAGACGCAAGGACAGAGCACACAATGTAACAAAAGCTTTTTAAGGTCCAAGTTTATGTCCATGCACTCTAGGACCTAAAAAAACCTAGAGTTCAATATCTAAACCATTCAAAATACTGATTCAACTCTTCAGTTACTTCAGGAGTCTATCATGGCAGTAAATCAAAGCATAAAATTAAAAAAAAAAAAAAACATCATTAAGAAGTTCTCTGTGACCAGATCAGAAAAAATGCTGTTATATAACATAGTATTTACTTGGAAGTCAAGGAGTGTCCCCTTAAAAAATACAAAATAAAATAAAAACTATTTTTGATGAGTCAAACTGAATGTTTAACAAACCATCTTGGCAGCTGAGTTATTGATATATAACAAACAAAATCAAGCTAACTATTAATGTGCAAGCAGAAAACAGATTCTAGACCACCTCAAAATGATCTGCATATGCAGGGCATGAAAATGCAGAGGGTAAACAATGCAATGTAATAGAAGAGTGACATGTCTATCCAAAAATGGTGCAAGATGAACTGCTGACTCACACAACTGTTTTCTATCACCTGCTTATTCAGTGCCCCAACTTATGAATCTCATCCGCTGGTAAACACAAACCGCTACTGCTGTACAAATTTATGGATATCCACTCAAACTTACAGCAAGCTGTAAAAAAATTATACATACAGAATCATGAACAGAGCTGCAGATGATTCTAGTATGACTGAGAAAAAATGTAAAACATGAACTCAACATTCAGAATGCCACATAAACACTGAACTAATTTTGAGCTTAACAAGAAATGATTATAAATAGATAGGTAAATACTATAAATACTATATCACTTTCATATATCAACAGATGTATGATGATACATTATGATTTGATAATAAACCCTTATAAGGCCTGGGGTACAGGCAGAGGTTTAATGCTGTTCTTATTTACTGTATTAGACGATACCCTATTCACTGTGTCGAAATCAACAGTGCAAGACTTTAGGATAAGCTGAAGAAGAAATTGAAGATGAAAACAACTATAAAAATATAAGCCTGTTTGCCAGGCATCATATTTTTCTATCTAGTCTTTCCAGTAATAACAATGTCAGGGAAAGGCCAGGAGATATCTTTTTTTTTTTTTAAGCCACTACTAGATGACAGAGTTAAAACGTAAACTGAATTAATGTGTTTGTGGTAAGCTGGTGCACTGTTAACAATGCCAAATGCTTCAAAAGAACGATTAAGTTAGGCAGACAGTCACTCCAGCTAGTGGAAAAGATCCATTTAAATGTCAGTTTTATAGACCTACTTGTTCTCATGGTCCATGAAGCAGGGTTGGGGGTAAAGGAAGACAGGCGCCGCAACTTATGTCTGCCGAAAGAGACGAGTGCTCTGGATTGGCCACGTCTGGCACAGGTCGGACTCTTGACAGGAGTGTGTGTCTTCCTTCTTAGTGAATACCGACTCTTCATAGTCACCACACTGGACCTCCTCTCTGGAGCAGGACTACTGAAATCAGAAAGATGTCGGCATGATCTATGTTGGGGTTTGTGTGAAGTATTTTGTGTTATTGTGATCCTAAATCAAGCATTGTCTGCTCAGGGATACATTTACTAAAACATAGTTTAATATTAAAGAAAAGTTTTGGGTTTGATCTGCTGCCATCTTGTGGCCATTTTCTGGTTTGGCCTCAAAAGTTTTATTTTTTTTTTTTACCTCATTCACAAGAATCTGTAGCCTGGTATTACTATCTAATATTGGGGTACTCACAGTTCATTTTTGATAGATAACTCAGAACGTACAGGTTGATATACTCACAATATATTCAACAAAGTATGACTCTGAACTGAGAAAATGCTAAATCTATTCAGCTGCGACACGTGTTAATAATGAAACTAGAGAAGGTGGGTGGGGGGCTTCATGTGTAACATGAATGTGCTGGAATGCGTTATTAGAAGACACCAGGTTAATACTATACAAAATGCATTTATATCAAATATCAAATCACAAACATGTATTCTCCATGATGCACTGCCAAATGTTTACACACTGCGATATAGCATTATCACTGTGCACTGTTACACCTCTATCTAGTTTCATGACATATCTTTGCCCACCTCTGCTTGTGTTAACCATTACAGACAGGGCATGAGCTGTAACAGCTGCTAAACTAAGTCTTGTAAACTAATGCAAAACAATCACTTCGAAACGATACTGTCTATGTTAACTGAAGCTAAAGGCATAAAACAAACTGAATCAAAACATTTATGTGAAGAGAACTTGTCATATGGCAATAGCAATTGTTTGCCCAACTTCTATCTAAATTTGCAGATGATTGACTTTTTAACTTGGTTGCTTCATAGAAAAAGATTTTTATATTATAAAGTTAAATTACAGGTCTTTTCGGGATGCATTTGAAATGTCTGTGTACATTAAACATGACCATGTTTTGTGCACAAATGTACCAACGATACCGATAAATCTGTGGGTCCTCAATATCTCTACATGTATGAGTTTAAGTGCAGATGCTACTGAATAAAGATTATTAACTTAACCCTGTTGTGTACCTCGAATGAAATTATAATTAAAATGTGCAAAACCGTGTCAATAATGAAACTACTAATTTTCACAATTGTATTTTTACAAATTATACAAAAAAGAACCAAAGCAAACGTGTTGACAAAGAACCCAAATAGGCCTTAGTTTTAAAAGTGATAGTTATGACAATGTACTATTCATGTGCTAACATTTGCAGAGCTGTAAATTGGCTTGTTTAATTATAAACGAAGAGATAAAAATACTCAAAATAATTAATACCTGCTGCTGTGTCTCCTGATGATCTTGGTTCTGCTTCTTAGCTTGAATCCGCTACTAGAACGAGGCGTGGTGGAAAAATGTTGTACTCGAGATGTTCCGAGGCCTGAATCCTTTCCGTCTTTCTGAGCAGTCCATCGATACACAGATCCCTTTCGGGAGGACCTCGGAGTGCTTGAAAGTGCTGAAAGGTTGTGTGAAGCAGCCTTCCAGCTGTACTGGCTGGCATGACTGACTTGAGATGCAGAAGTCCCTCCACTAACTTTAGTACGTTTTGATGGTGTCGAGGAAGTGGAAGTAAATGTTTTGGTCCCATCTGGTCCCTCCTTTGTTGTTTTTCCAAGCACCTTGAGAGTTTTTGGAGCAAGTTGCTTATTTGCCAGTTTGGCTGTTGTTACTTTGGCAGCCATCATAGTGGAGCAGGTAGATGACACCCAAGAGTACTTTGAGGTCTTAGAGGGGCCAGATGAAAAACTAGACTTGCGATGTACCTTTTTGTTAGAACCATGGGCTTGTTTTATGTTGGCTGCCCCAGAAGTAGAAGTAGTGGCAGCTGAAACTGGGCTCGGAGAAGACTCAGTAGTGTCTGATTTAGGCTGGCTTTTCCTGCTCTCTTGATTCTTCACCCAGATAAACTGTGATCTCTTATGGGGAAAAGAAAATGTCTGTCCCTGTGCTGCTGACTCTGATTGAAGCTTGAGGTTTAATGCAGGTTTGGAGCAAGTCCGAGAAAGAACAGTCTGGGATGAAGAAAAGTCTTTAGTGCCTGCCGCCATAATCACACTTTTATTAGATGAAATGCTACTGGTGAGGTGGGATTCTTCTTGCTGTACTGCTGAAGGATTCTTTATGTCAAAGGCACAAGTCTCCTTAGATGAAGAGACAAATGAGGTAGCTGTGTCACAAATCATATCTGGTGCACTTTTAGATGAGGCATTTAAAGTCTTTCTTTCATGTTCACTCTGTTGATAACTAGATAACAAAGAAGACCCTGCAAGATCAGAAACAGGCTTGATTCCAGTTTCACTTTTATTTGTTGTGGGTTTCAGTACTGTCCTGTTTGTGCTGGTGGCTGGGATGTTTTCACCTGACAGCAATGATTCCTTTCCAGTTAAATTATGTGAAGACACTGTGCTGCCTTTAACAGCCTGTGCTGCTGCCGTCCCCTTGCATGAAACTTTAATGACATCACTGAGTTTACTGCTCGTCACAAGTGTGCTAGCAACAGGGGGCAAAGAACTAGCAAACTGTGTCTTGTTCAAATATGGCTCAGAAAATTGAGAGTGTCCTCCCTCAGGAGCCCTGGTGGCCTTGTTGTTGAGAGAGTATGTTTTTCTCCAGTGGCTGGTAGAATGAGGTGCATAAGGCTTCGGCTGACCTGAATATGAATGGGTGTAATGTCGGCTATTCCCTCGGCCCCTACCCAGTCCACGTTGAGAAGAAAACCACGGAGCTGAGCTTGAAGGAGTCTCACCGTGAGCTCTCTTGTGGTCCTTAATGAGAGCTGAAAACACAGAGTATGAAGGTTATGTGATAGATCTTTAGAATTTTATATATTTTTTCCAGACACTGATGCTATACCTGTGAATTAACAGACAAATAATGACTCACCCTAAATGCAATACAAAAATGCAAAAAATGTTAATCATCCTATAAAAAGCTGTAACAAAAAAGTTTGGTTTTAGTTCATAAAGAAACGAGTGCATTGTTACCATAGTGACGCTTATGCAAAATAAAATGTTAGTCACCAAAAATGTCTGGAATTAATCTTGAGCTACTGTAAACAATAAGCAAAAATAAAGTTATAGATGTTCAAGTTGCATCCTAGCTTGGTCAACTCAAGAAGATTAAGTTTAGCTTAGTTGGCTGCCTAGCAAAAATGATGTTTGTGCTTATCTGGTCTACCAACGCGACCGAGCTGGCCATCCAGGATGTTGATTAACACTATGAAGGCATTAATTCTACAAGGATTACTTGTTTATTTGGGAAATCCCTCTTCAACAATGTTCTCTACTTTAGTAACAAAGTTTTTAGACCGGAACCTCTATCCCTTTGGTTCCATTAGAGGGCAACTTTGAGTTCTGTTTCCTTGACAGGTCTGAGTTCATCCTGACATCATATCTGTGAAAAGTTTCCGATTCAGAATATTTCCAACATTCCCAAAATAAAATTCCCATGGAAAGTTTTGGGAAAATTACAAGGAATTTTCCACCCCTTTGCAAACCTAGCTATAACACAGATGTATTAAAAATGCTACTGAGAGAACACTTACTATCACGGCTGATATTTAACATAATTTTTTTACATTTGCTTATGAACTGTGTGCTGTTTTCATTGCTTATATACCTTATTCTTTAAGGGAAATTTCTCCAATTTGTCTGATCATTTGGCTATGAACTCCATGAGCAAAGTCTGACAAAAACTTCACCCCACACAACCTTTCTTCACAGAGTCTGATTTAATCCCCTTATAGCAGTCCTGGAGGGACAGTGTCTTGTACAAGTGGTTCCTTTAATGTAATTAAAAGTGCGTACCATCTGGTTTTTGATAAACATGAAGCAAGCAAGGACATAAAAGAGTTACAGCTGACCCCCAAAATTTGCGGGAGTTACATCTTAAGAGCCCCGACGAACTGTGAAAAAACGCAAATTTGTGAGGTGGTCAAAAAAAACAAAAAACTATAAATGCCTATTTTTATAGTCTAAACAGTTTAATTTAATTTAAACTCAGCTTAATACATTCAAGAAATGTAAAGTCTGCTGGACTGTGTCTACCAGAGGGCATCACAGGGCCAGCCAATCAACAGCAAGGAAAAATGAACAAAACTCTCAGAGTGGCTACTTTCAAACCTCCCGACTCCTAAAACACGCTTTCATATAAGGTTGTTTAGTGTTCTCTCCACAGGACAGTACTAAAAATGTATACAGATTTACAGGACATTTAGGTTAATATTTATGTTACAAAATTATTTTTTCTTAATAATTAAGCACGACAACACAAAAAATATATACTGAAAAAAGCTACACAAAAACGCAGAGGATATTTGTGGTTGTTTATTTTGGTGACTACCAATTAATTAGACAGCCCACATCACACAAAGCAGCCACCCACTCTGCCATTCAGTTGGGTCTGACTGTAAACATGACTCGGGTCTCAGATCATCTATAGAACTAAATCTGCCTTTAGACACGTTTCCCCTTCGACCATGTGAGATCAAACTGACCACTGATGGGTCCTGTTTTTGAATAATGTAAAATTATCCCTTATAATCACATGTAAACACACCACAGCACAGTTTGAATAATGCGAAATTCTTTCTCTTTCTCTTGACCAAATGAGGCAGTCGACAGGCACTTAAGGGGTACCTGGGGAACGATGCGTTGGGACGGTACCTTGCTCAAAGGCACCTCTGTGGTGTCACTGGCAGTCCTGGGTTTCGAACCCACAAACTTATGATCACGCGGCCAACTCCCTAACCACCAGACAGCCAGCTGCCCTAATACAATGCAAGATATATTTGTTTTTGCCTGTCAAGAGTGTTAGAATACCCACTGCATGATCACACGGCTTTTACTACACAACAGCTGTCACATTCTAATGAGTAAAAAAAACAACCTAATACTGAGTTAGAGGAGTGGGTACTGTAATCTGAACCGTTAACATTTGAAAAAAGCATTAGATCAGCCAAGTGTGAGGAAGACAATGATAGAATAGATTTACGGTATTGTTGTGAAACAAACTACCCTTTAAACAAAGCGAAATCAGTCGTTAACAGCTGTGGCATTCATAACGACTTACTTTGGAGCTGCTCGATTTCTCGTTGTAACGCTTCACGTTCTGCCATGTTTGGAGCAGTGAAAAAATCGTAATCAAACAGCGTCGAGGCCCATGCTGATGACGCAATCAAACAGCTGATCAAAAAATGCTCGTCTCACCATGTGATTGCGTGGTATGGTGTACAGATCACATATTGTTGCATTTTGGAGAACCTGATCGTAAGCAGCAACTTGCTAGAGTTGAAACCTGAAAAGAGAACTTGGGTGTCTTTAAAGGAAACTGTAATAATTCGCGTGTCCTGGACTTCTCCAGCTGATTTTCGGTTAAAATGATCTGCAGCGTGGGCTTTTATAATTTCACAGATCTCGGCTCTTCCAAGGCACGCACGGTTTGAGAAGGAATCGAAAGTAAGTTGGGATCTCGTATGCAGATGTAAAGTAAAACATATATGTTTCTGTCTTTGCTATTGCTGCACAGTGTGTTGTCAATGTCTTACCAAATTGTTTATTTCACAATTTAGCTATCATATGTAAGCGATTGTTGATGTTTATTGTTTATTTTTATACTTTCACTTTCCTTCATGGTCCTGATCTCATAACACTCAAAGTAAAATAAAAGACAAAACAAGCACAGATAAAAGTGATCCAGACAGCTGCTGTGTACATTATCATTATTAATATTATTATTATTATTATTATTATTATTATTATTATTATTATTATTATTATTATTAAAGTAATTATTAATTACTTATTAAAGAGAAAGAAGCCTCGTTTAAACAGTGTATAACAATATTTTTATTGTAACAGGTATCAGCTTGTAGCAATGGCCTCAAAGGACAAGAACAAGTATTTCATCGTTACAGCAACCCCTGCTTCCTATGGGTGGATCAAGCCAGGACAGATTGTTTACATAAGTGTGGAGCGATACTCACGAGTCACAAAGCAAAAGAAAAATGCCATACCTGTGATACGTGTAGGTTCATCAGTAGATAATCACCTGCCAGCTGAAGTTCTGCTTCCACTGACTCTAAAACAGGCAGAGTTACTGTTGGCTCTTCACTCAGATGAAGAGAAACTGCGTGAATACACTCATTCAGTGAATTTAGTCCAAGCAGAGGATTTGGTTGAAGGTTCAGAAGTCATGGTGGAGAAGGGTGGAGAATGGCTCAAAGGGGTGGTTAGATACATCGGCAGGCTCTCAGAACCAGTACTTGATCCTGTTGCAGGTGTGTTTTTTGGAGTTGAATTACAGGTGGGTGTTTTTTCTGCATTTGCATATATATATATACACACACACATATGATGTGAGTCATTGACTAAAGAGTTATAATGCCGTTCACAGGGAGATGACAGGGGGAAAGGCCACGATGATGGAAGCTATGGTTTCAAAAGTTTATTTAAATGTCAGAGGGACTGTGGCATTTTTGCCCCATTCCACAGAGTGAAACCATTACATCCAGTGCATCCTAAACCATCAGCACCTTGGTCTGATCTAACCGTGACCCCCACAGAGCAGCTCTCTGCTGGAGATCGAGTAGTTTACTTTACTGATGATGAACCTCGGCATGGCATGGTTTTGGAGCTAGCGAAGGAAGGCATGGTTCTGATCTCAACAGTAAGTTACTTGCATACAAGGCCCCTTCACTTTTCCTGTAAGTCACCCTGGGAAAAGGTTCAAAGTTAATTTATTGTCATCAGCAGCTGTGTACATGTTCATAGTGTGATGAGACAATGTTTCTCAATCAACCATATGTAGAAACATACAACATTCAGCGGAGAGCAAGTTACAACAGTAGACAATAGACAAACAATAAATAGACAAATACTATGGACATTACATAAACCTTTCAGAATTATGACAATTGCACTATAAGTATGATTATTGCACAGGAGACAGTTACAGCATTGAACAAAGTGCAAGGAGTAACAGAAACAGTACAATAAATAGACAATATAGCAGTGTAACCATAGTGAGGATGGGATGTGAATCTGAGGCAGTATAGTAAGTAGACCTAAAAAAGTATATGTAAATCTTATAGAATGAATAATATTGCACCATACACATGTTACACAGGATAACAGAGGATGTAATCCTTCCATAAGGATAATACAGTATTACACCATATATACATATATTATTATTGCTCGGGAGCATATGTTTTTGCGCTGGGAACATATTCTTATTGCACAGGAGACAGTTCTCAGCAAATAAGCCACATTGAATAAGTGTAAAAATTATAGCTAATCAAATCCATTGACAGCATGTAAGGGTGCCTGCATTGGCAGTAAAGCGCAGGTGCCAACTGCGAGTCCAGCATGTAATGTGCGAAGTATATAGAGCATAAAAATTTCAGTTCTCTGAAATGTACTGTATACATATATGAAAATAAAAGTGCTGGATGGAAATATTAAATTTTGGCAAAACTGGGTGTGTTGATTGCTGCTTCATTACAGGACAGGGATGAAAGTGGGAACGAGGGAGGAGAGATATCTGTTCCTTTGAGCTGGATTGTGAAAGAGGAAGATCTTAGCAAAGGTGAGTGCACATGGTATCATAAGCCATGAGATGTCTAGTGTTTTGACAATAATCGGAAAAAGAAAAAAAAAGTAAAATTTGCTCTAGAGCACTGAAACTAAAGATGAGACAACAGTGAGAAACAGGAAATGCAACCTTTGGGTGTGTTTACAAGAACCATGGTAAAGAAATGATTTGGAGGATTTCATTGAAAACCTGAAAGCTTGTCTCCTGAAAAGAACGGAAAGAAGGAAAGGCAGAAGGAAAATTCTAACACATTTGGTTGTTAAGGCTTCTATGTAATTTCTGTTTGAAACGTATTTTCTGCTTTTGTGGGTCACTAAAATTAATAAGTAATTAAAGAAACTTAAGTGTTGTGTCTGGCTTGCAGACTACTGCATAAATAAATATATTTTCTTGATTTTATGCTTTTATATTTTCTCTTCAGGTGAAACAGAAAACATGGACACAACTGAAAGCCCTGAGGTGGCAAAGGATTATGCAAATATCAGTATGAATTCCATGGTAGAGGTGGTTCTGGCGAAAGGACCTGTCTATGGAACTGTTCGATGGGTTGGCCGTCTCCCTGGCATGTCCGAAGTCATGGCTGGGCTAGAACTGGTACTGAAAAATACTGACCTCTTCTGGTCACATTGGGAAAAGTAGCCTTTTGAAAAAAAAACCCTAAATTTATAAAAGTCATAGCAAGCATTTCATTGTGTGTTGTAAAATTACCCATTATCTGTCTAATTAGTCTCTTTGCTGACTTGATCAAGTCTTTCTCGGTTTAAGGATGAGGAATGTGGGGTTAGTGACGGTACATTCAGAAATGAACGCTACTTCACATGTCCACAAAAGCGTGGCTTATTTGTGAAGCTCACTTCTTGCCGCCCTGATAGTCGCTTTTCCGGTGACCTTCCCTCAAATGGACTTATGGGTTAGTCCTTTTTCCTGACCAGTTCATTCCATAAACAATACTGTTTGTGAAAGGGATGTTTTTTGTGATTTAATATCTGTGGTTTGATTACAGATCCTGCTGGGGAGAACATATCAGCTACAGTGAAGCATGTTCCTCCTATTAGTTCTGAGAATGTGATGAAGGTTTTGACTGGACGGATGAAGGGTATCCAGGGTCATTGTAACTCCTGCTATATGGATTCTGCCCTTTTCAGGTTCATTCAAATCTTTTTCTCTGAATGGAGGCAAATATTCATGAAATATATTTATATTTTATCTTATTGTAGTCTGAAAAGTGTATCAGTGGTTATTTATTATCGTGATGGTCTTTATAGTAGTCATATGGCAGATGACTGCCAAATAAACCATCCATTGTAGAATTTGGATTATTCCATGTGCAAAGTCTGCTGAAACTTGCATCCCAAGTAAATAACAAAAAAAATCTGCATTATTCCACTTATAAGAGGGATCCCAAACTCTGGTGTCTAACACAGTATTTACCTGTTAATTGCCAAGTTTAGGGCTTACGGGGTTTCTTCTGCACTTTTGACTACCCCTGATGTTTTTGGATGTTTTCATTCAATAGATTCAGCATTAGTCTTTGTCCACCTGAAAACGGACATTAATTTTTTAATATTTTATATTACACTTTTTTT